>VZTD01003772.1:1542733-1953847 GCA_013397725.1 Rhagologus leucostigma
GCCCGCCCGAGCCCCCGGGAAAAGTTTCCCCCGGCCCGGCTCCCGCCCCGCAGCCCCGCGCCCGCCCTGCCCCGGGACAGGGAGGGGGCAGCGCCGGCAGCGCCGCGGGCCGGGACAGGGGATGGAGGGGAGCCGGGGACAGGGGACGAGCTGCGGCGAGCGGTGGGACCGGGGGTGAGCTGCCGATGGGCTGGAGGTCAAACGATGAGCCCAGGGGCGAGGAGTGAGCTGGGGCTCGGAGGGTGAGCCAGGGACAGGGAACGAGGTACGGGATGAGTTGAGGGTTAAACGCTGAACCGAGGGACAGGCTGAGGGGTCAGTTGGGGGTTCAGGATAACTTGGGGAACACAGGAAGAGCTGAGAGACATGGAAAGAGCTGAGAGATGAGCCAGGGAACAATCTGTGGGTCAAGGGACAGGGAACAATCAGGGAATGAGCTAGTGATGAGGGTGCAGGACAGAGGAGCTGGGCAGCCAGGGCTGTAGGTGGGCCATGGAGCAGTGTAAGGGAACCGAGGGTTGAGACTCATGGAGATGGAAGCAGGAGACCCTGTTCATTAGCTCCTGCTCCCTGTCCATTCATCTAGTTGAGGTTTCATTTGGGCTCTGCAATGCAGGAGGGGGCTGTTTCCCCCTTCTTGTTTTCCTGCAGTTTCAGGCCCTCTCTTCTCTCCAGGATCACCTGGCCAAGGGCTTGGTCCTCAGGCATTCCTCTGGGACAGGGACTGGCTCGGTGGCCGACTGAGCAGCAGTGCAGTGCCCAGTCCCAAGGACAGCACTGAGGAAGGTGTGCCTGGATCAGTGCTCCTGCACGGGGCTGTCCTACATATCGCAATGGTAGCAGGACTTAATCCTCCTGTTATCATCTTTTATTGCACACACTCAGATATTGCAGCACGTTACCATCGCTTCTGGGTACTCCCTTCATTGTGTGGGGCTGGCTTTGCTCCGTTGGAATGACTTGGTTTAATTCCTTACATCTTCAGCTGCTTTCACCTTTCCTGGGGGCTTGCCTTTAGTTCTGGATGTGAGAGACATTAGAAGGATGTTGTGAAATAAAAGCTAAAGAAGTCCGTTGAGATTCACACGTAAGGGAAAAAATCCATGAATGCGATTCAGAGTTAGTGGGAGCCATGGAAGTAAGGGAAGCCAAAAGATCTCCTGCTACCTGCTCCCACTGAACTGTGTTCCAGTTCAGTCATCGCCAGGGATGCTGGCTGCATTAGGCTGGTGTCCCCAGACGTGGCGGGCTGGCAGCTGGGTGTCTAACGCACTCATCAAGTGTTTCAATGTGGGCACTTCAGTGCCTGTCTTTGCTTCATTTTCTTACGTTCCTGATCTAATTGTAACAACAGAGTAGTCAAAAATTAACCCACTTCCACCCGGCCCAAAGAGCCTCTTTGGAAAGGGTTTCTGGTGTCTGGCAACAGCGTTGCCGTACCTCACTTAGACAAGCCCTAAAATAAAAATCATCCTCTTAAAATGTAACATAGAAACGTCATTTAGATTTAAGCCATTTAAAACCAAAGGTAGAAATCCCATGTGTAGTGCAAAGCCTCTTAAATGCAAATAGTCAGTCATGCATTGCATGCCTCAATCACACTCGTATCGGTGTCATTTGTGTCCTAATAAAATCCTATAATCTTTTGCGTGCCAATTAAAGAAGGAAGATAGCTAAATCTAGCTGCTTCCTCAGGTAATTACAGGCTGGTGGGGAGCCAGACAGTTATCTGCCCTGGATTTTGCTGGACTGTGGATTTCCAAAGGGTATTTTTTCTCCTATTTCATTAAGTGACGCTATAGTATTTTTTAAATGTATGGTGTTTGAAAGGCACAACCAAGATCCAGGAGATGGTTGCTAATGAAAGGTCTCAGTTTAGATACATCAGTTAAACAATGGGTTTGGTTTAACAACTGTATTTGCTTTACCAGTATTTTAAGGGACACTTTCTAGAAACAAGCATTTACGCTGACTTCACTAAGTTATTTTTACACTGGTGAGCCTGTCCTTTTATTTACAAGGTAATTTCTATTTTTGCTTATAAGTACATCATAAGGGTAAGTCATTAAAAAAGATAAACTGGGGCATTTTTAAGAGTTTCCCTTGCTAGTGCTCGTCTCACTCCCATTGTGCTATAGGCCCTCCATCATTAATATGCATTTCTAGTTCTCTTTTTTTCATTCACTTCCAAATTTGCTGACCAACAAGGACAGTGGAAATTGCCTGTAAAGTTCCTTTCTTTATTTCCTGTCAGCAGGGTCATCAAGATTCTCGTCCCGTGTTTACGTACAGGAGTTTAATGTCACTGGGAACGTAAACCAAAGGTGCCTTCTGGGGAAAGTTGTGAATACCATTATTTTTTTCAATTAACTCCACGAATTCAGCAGCGCTATGATTGTCCGTAGTTATTCTTATTTTTGTATATATATTTTTCGTTGTTGAAAGATGCAGCAGAACGGTCATCCAAAGGAATTAACAAAATCGAACAGTCCACATGGGAAAGGATGCCTCTGCTTGAAACAGCATCTCTGAATCAATCATGCCTTTCCTTCCACCAAGGCAATTTTGTGTTTTCAATAGAAGGCAGACCTACAGTGGTTTTGTTTCCCCCCAGCATCAAATGGCATTCCGCACAATGATATTCATCATGTTATAACTCTAGGTGAATGATAATGGATCAGAGGGAATGAAAACAGATGGATGTTAAAACAGGCAATTCTCTGCCACAAACCTGGGAGCCCTCCACTGCTGCCTAGTCCATTCATTCAGTGGATAATTGTATTAGACATTCCAACAATAGAGAGGCCTTCTTCATTAATCCTGAATTTAGTGAAAAGAAGCTTTGCAGACTATAGCCCTTTCGGTGCTTAGACAACATCAGGCGAAATTTACCACAGGCTTAAATGTCTAAAACTCAACTGGATAGAAACTAGCACAGAAAATTCCAAGAGCAAGAGAGATGGGCAGGTGAGGCCAGGAGACAGGACAACCCAGGAGCAGCACTGCAGGTGGGCAGGAGACACGAGTGCCTTTGCAGCAGAGCTGCAGCTCGGGTGATGCCAAGGAAATTTATTGAAAAGCTTTCCTCTTGCTGGAGTGCAGGCGCAGCTGAACTTATCAATATTGGACCTGGGTTTGAGCTGATTGTCCGTTTCCAGCAGCCAGCCTCCAGCTCGCCACATGAGCCAGTGAATGCCAATCCCTGCCATGTGATGGGGCACAACCGTTCCGTAACCCTGGTCTGCATCAGGTGACTGGGGCTAAGCAATACAGATCAAGTCTCTCACCAGCTGTCCTGTGAGTCAGACCTTGATTACAATATTGACATTAACATTTTAATCACATGCGTGCTGCTGCAGATTTTAATGACCGGCTTGCTATGCCTTTGCCTTTTGAGGATCAGAAATTAGACCCTCGTTCATAGCTCGAGTGAGTGTGGCATCAGAGCAGCAGCAACCATAGCAGTAAACATGGCATTGCTCTCGCCACCAGCCTGCCCCTGGACATTAACCTTGCTGGCACTGAGCACCTCACTGGAACAGGGACTTTGTTCTCAATTACTCTGTTCCTGTGTCTGGGGCAGAACTGGAAGTTATGAAAAAGGAGAAAGGCGGTGCTTTTGTGTTCTCTGTAGCCTGAGGCAATGTGGAAATCTACCCAATCCCTGTGTAACTATCATTTTCGATTCACAGATACTTTAATCAGGGCAGAGTAATCCAGAAACGTTTCCTTCCTCCAGTGGAGGTGGAAGCAGGGTTGCAACTGTACTTTTTCTGCCCGGTGCCATCAGAGTGAAGTAAAGAAAATTCAGTGCAAATGAGAATCATGCCCCAAATCTGCGTTGTTCCTCTCACCCCGAGCACACTCCACAATCTATTGCAAATGCTGCAAGCCGAGTCCGCGAGGCTTTGCTTTGTTAAAGACTGTCATGTCCAAGGTGGAAGGACAACCAAAAGGTCACAATAAATAAACTGAATACAAAATTGCTTAAGGCAATAAAAAGAGACTACAGACTTTCATTACAGCTCTGACATGCACCAGGAGACACTTCAGGATGTTAAATAAGCTGGGTCTTGTGTCGATGGGCTTAGTTGTTTTCTGTTGTTTCTTCCCCTGCTACCCCAACACTTTGCAAAAACAATCAGGCCTTAACTGCTTGGTATCCCTTTCACAAACATGGGCTGCCTTTATCACTTGCTTCATCATGGTCATTTGCACTGAAAATACATAATCACTGTCAGAGTACAAAGAATCATTACGAATAATTAGTTACTTCCAATATGGCAAGTCAGTCTCATAAATCTTGAATATTTGGCTTTGGTTTTGGAAAGAGATTCCTTAATGGCTCCACTTGTGAGACTCTGTTAATTGATATAAAATTGTATTCAAAATTAAATTTGTTTTAACAGATCTAAATCACCCCAATAAATCAGCTTCAGCCTATCTGCTCTAGGGGTTCAAGTACACTTTTTTTTTTTTTTTGCCTTTGGGAGAAACTGTGAGCTTGCAATCAATGCTTAGAGGGCTGGGTCTGACCCTCCCCTCATTGACTAACCACTTCCATATGCTGACATGGGGTGATTTTTGCTGGTCTGAGGAGTCATAAAGGAGGGGCTGGAAGGTACAGCCCCTGTCCCTAGCCCAGCTGTAGCAGCCCTGGGGCACTCAGCCTTCCTGCCAGGCAGGTGTGTAGGGAGCAGGGGGTTCTGTCCTAATGTTCTTCACAGCCAGGGTGTGAGGATGGAATTGCCCTCTGTTCTGAATGGACAAAGGAGAGGGAATTTTTATAAGAAAGAGAAAGAGTTCAAGTCTATCTGTAATAGATATTGAGGATTTATGCTATTATAGGTAATAGCAGTGTGAATGGTAGTTCTTACGATGCTTTTTTTTCCTTCAGAGAAACTGTCTTTTTCATCTGGTATCATGGGTGAGAGAAGGTGAGAATTAATAACAATAGCTTAATTTTACTTGACTGTATATGCTCTATTTAGCTCCTGAAATTATTTCAGGACAGGATGTTATTATCTTTATCCTTGCTTTAAACCACAGAAATGGAGCTGGAGAGACAAAAGCCCAGTGTTCCTCTCCTATAATGTCTTCAGTAGGCTGTATTGCTCACCTATGCAGCGATGAGCTTCCTGAGATCCTGTGTGGTAAAAATCTGCTGGAAGAATTCCCCATTTACATCCTGCCTGCATTTGCTGTCTGTTATCTTCAATCTCTCTCTAATTATTTTTTTTCCTTCTCCTTCAGAGATTCCTTCTTGCCTACTTCATCTCAGTAAAACTTTCCCCACCCTGCTCATACCTGCCTGTATTTCTGCCTGTCTGCTCTCCCTCGGGTTCCAGCCGTGGAACCCGTTCGGTGTGGGCAGGCTCCGAGGGCTGCCTGCAGCCGTAGGAAGGGGGTGCTCGGTGCCCGGGATTTGCGTGCGCATGGGGCGGTTTTGGGGAGGCTTAAAGCTCCTCTTGCCTTATCTGGGAAAAGCCTGCAAAGCGCCGTGTCTGCTGTCAGGCCCTGCAGCGCAGCGATCGCCAGCTAACGCTGGGTCTTGCTTGGCTAGGGATGCCTAAATCCTGTTGGGGTCAGCCATCTATTTAATGATACTTTTACTTGCCTTTAGAACACTGCGAGTGTACAGCCACCGTCTCCAGTACTCTGCGTGTTGCGTTTAGGGGGGAATAAAAGTGACAACCTTTTAAGTTTTATTGGGTGCAAATGTTGCAAGTGTTAGAAACTTTCCATGGGTAGAAGTTGCTTCTGTTTCTGAGTATCTTGTAGGTTGTGCTCAATTTACTCTTAGATTTGTTAAAGCAATACATTTCACTTTGATCCCTCAGTGCATATTATTATTCAGCTAGTACTTCAAAGAGAAAAATATTAAAAGTTCCCAAATGAACAACAAGAAAACCTCACCCACCCACCTTGGGAAACCTAAAGGTTAAGACTGTAAGTATAGTTTTCTGTCCTAAGCCTGGAAAGCGAGGAGAAAGCTATGAAAAACTGACGCAGAGAAAGTATATTTGGCAGTCTGCAACTGGTAGAGCTCTCCTAATAAAGGCTGGCAGGGTGTGCAAACGGGGCTTAACACATGGTCATGATAAACAGGTGCTGAAACATTTCTGCAGCATTTCTTCCACTAATATTTTGTCTCTTTAAAGCAATAGTCAGGAAGATGTGTCATCTTAATTACAGAATCTGGGAGTAAGCAATTTACTAGTAGCTGTGTAACTTGTTGATAAAGGCTTCCCTGCAGTGGGATTTTGGCTCTGTGTACCAGCAGCAGGCTAAGCACTAAGGGAGGCTGGCAAAATCACAATGATACATAATTTACACTGGGTCAAGTTACCCTTCGTGGCAAGTAGATGAGCTGGACAAGTGCTAAACAGGGCTTCACCTTCACTGCTGTCCGTGCCTATAATGGGAAATTCATTCCCAGAGTGGATGAGGCTTAACTAATTACTGCACGGTTGTATGTCCTGGTGTCTTTGGCTCACCAGACCAACTTTGCATGAGCCAAATCAGAAATGGATTCAGAGACAGGAGAATATAATAGTCCAAAGCGTTGGCTTTACTGCCTGGAATCATTTTGCAAAGAGAAAGGTAGAACTGGAAGTTAGATGAAAGGAAAACAGGAAAGATGGGAATGGCTCATTCTCTATTAGAGTGTGTAATAAGGACTGAATTATTCTTAACACAGAGAATTATTTTTTCATGCACCTCATGCTATTGCTGATCTTTTGTTGTTCTTCATCTGATTCACTGATTTAATTTCACTTCTGCAAATGAAGCAAGGAGCCTTAATTTACTGAAGGGGCTGTGAAGGCCTTTGGAAGGGAATGTATTGAATTTCAGAAAGCATTCTACAAGAAGGTAGCCTGCCATAGTCTTGTGCTGCAGGACTTCCTTTGGAAGCACATATTTCTCCCCCATAAGTCTTTTGAACAGTTTTATACCACACATGTTTCAAGAGAATTAAATCAATAACAATCTGTACCTTTCTAACCTGAAATGCAAGCTCTGCACGGCAGGAGATCAAGCTATGCAATTAACTGTTGTCCTTTCAAAGGAATTCTGACAGATATTTATAGTTTACTGTATTCCATTTTCCTGCCATTGGAATATAACAGTACAACTGAATGCAGCTGACTGGAACCATGAAATAATTATAGCAATAACTATTTCCTTCTCTACTGGGGAAATCTTGTAAAGTGCTGCATGTGGGAACTGCTGATGTTCTTGCCCCTTGAAATCCGGTCCTTACCTTCAGTTTATCATGCATCCCTGGCTAAGTCGCCCAAGAGAGAATTTTTGTTCCATTACCTTCAGCTTTTTCTAAAGTCATGTTCTAAATCTCACGTTCATCTTGATGTGGAATGAATCAACACTGTAGAAATAACTGCACTTTAAAAAGCTTTCTATATTTGTGCATGGACAGTGTATGAAGTAGAAAGACCTCTCTGTAGTAAAATAAGTCGTATCCTTGTGTGGGAGTTTGGAGCAGTCTAATAAGAGGAAACTATGCAATATTACCAGAAGTGAATAGATTAGCATTTGACTGCTAAGCACTTTGCAAATTTTGATATAAAGGCACTTATTTTATACCCTGAGCTGTCACTGTAACTTACGTGCTCGTGCTGGTGACTTAGTAGCATAATGACAGGCCATTGTTACTGAGCTAATTAATTTTAAGCAATCTTTCCTAACAATATGCTTGAGGATGACATTCATTTGCTGCAAACGTATGAGACATTGATGCATCAGGAAAATAGTGATGCTGAATCTTTGAGCTACCTCTCTTGCTGGCTCAGTGTGAATGTCTTTTCAGGGGATAGTTGCTGTGTTGGACACTTTAGATGCCTCTTGCCACTAGTAATACCCTCAGCTACTTAGCTTGCAGCTAAGGGCTGTAAATTTCTGGCTTTAGGGCTGTAAACCTGCAGAGGAACACTGTAGCTTCCAACGTATGGTGAGATCTAATGATTGCTTTGCCACATGGCCATTTTCTATCACTCTGGTTGAATGTCTGCAGATGCTTCCCGGGACCTTGCAAACCAGGATCAGATACAGCTGGTGCTTTGGGGAGCAGTGTGGTGAGGGATCGTGGTGTCATATAAAAAACCCAGAAGTTCAGAGTAGGATAAGTTGAAGTGGAAAAGTCTCTTCGAAGAAAGTATTGGAATTATTTTCCTAACAATGTTCACCAAGGTGTAGTAAAGAAGAAGTGTCCAGATGCCCTTCACCTTTACCTGTGTGGACTGGGAATGAAGTCAAACCCTGCTTCCAACATGAAAAGAATGAGAACAGGGAAGAGAAACCATTCTCACTTTATTCTTGCAGGTGGCACCAACAGCTTGTGGCTGTTGAGTAATACTGTATTGTGCAGCTGCCTTAGAAACTGGTGGTACTGAGTCATTCCTAGGTAATTATTTTGTTTTGGAGTCCCCCCAAATTGTGTTAAGACTGGGTGGATAAGCAGTGGTACCGTAACAGAAGGAAAAACTCAACAATCAGCCTCTCCCAAGTTTGCATTTCCTGGGACTGTCGTCATAAATGTCAAGTTCACTAGAAGGGAAGAAGTTAAGGGAATGGAGAACGTCTTCTAAATTAACCAGGTCTGGGAGCTCCCCGTATTTTTCCATATGGGGCTCTGGAATGCAGCTGTCTGACCCTCTGGTGTAGCAAAGCCTGAGTCTGCACCCCAACCTGTGTGACTCAGCTACTGGAAGTTTGCTTCTGTGCACAGAGGGAAGATTTGGGGTTTCTGCACAGGGAGCTGGTATGTACGTGCAGATCGATACTAGAGCTGAGAACTCTCCTCCTGAGAGGCCTGCAACAAACAGTACATTATTTATGTGCTCCTCTCATGTTTCCCTGCCCGTTATGTAAATACTAATCAAGGTGAAATTGGACTCAGCCACATCCAATTTGGACTTTGGTTTATTTTGGCAATATCCAAGCAGAAATCAGTCTAATGGTCTTCCAGAGGGGTCCTAAGGTTTTCTGTGACTTTGCATGGGTTTAAGGCAGAGTCCCTGTGCAGGCTCATAACTGACTGTTGGAATCCCAGGAGCTGGTGCTCTGTTGTTCCCAAGCCTTGCCCTCTCCTTTGCCTACAACACGAGTGTGAAAATACCACATCCTGTCCAGCCGTTGCCCTTTGACCACAGCTGATGTTACTCATTCTGATAAGCAGCAGCATGTTTTATTCCATTTATCCAACATTTTGTTAGCTTTGCATCCTCTCCCCCACATCCTTGAGTTTTTCACTTTATGTTTATGACTCTCTGTGTGTTTTTATTCCAGTTCAGCTGGGAGCAGGGGATTTCTTTGGGAATGTTTCACAGTTTTCAATTTGTTTTGTGGCTTCAGGAGTCTAATGTTGGTTGTTCTTATTTACTTACTTATAGCACTGCTATATTTTTTTCACATTTCTGTAGATCTGGGAAAAAAGGTGTTTTTCTGGCAGTGTTGCCAACCAAAGTCTCTTGTTCTTATGTGGTGAGAGCTGGGGCACTGCAAGGCTGCAGTAATGTGCATGGGTGTGCCTGCTGAGCAGGGCAGCTATTAGTTCTGTGCATGATGATGGTTTCTGTGATGTGCATGACTTTCTCTGTTGGGAAATGAACTGTGAACACCTACTCATTTTTCATAGGCCAAATTACAGTGCTGTTTCAGCTCTCTGAATTGCCTACACCTCAAAAAGAACGTCCCTAGGACCCTTTAGTGCAATAGTAATGAAATAGCTGGGGCTGAGCAGCTCTTCTGTTAGCAGGAACCACCTCTATAAATTTAGCCATTTGCTTTCTGCCTGGCAGACTTCTGATGCACTTGATGTACTACTTCACCCTTTTATTTTTTTACACTTGAGGTAGCCTTTGTGTGCTTGTTGCTCAAGCTTTAACTGTGATTAAACCAAAGGAAGCGATTTTGGAGTCAGTGAAATTTTGCTTAGACTCCCGTGTCACTCTGAAAAGCTCAAAGGCAGCAGCTTAGAGAAAATAAATTAAAGTAGACATAACTATTTTTTATTGAGGGAAGGGGAAAAGCATTACCAGTAGCATTGCTGCTAAAATAGATAATACAAATTCAGACCTTGGAAACAAAGGAGCCCAACTCTCAAAGAATTCATTCCAAAGTTGGAATTCATATGCTTCCACACTTGCATCTTTGGATGATCGTTAAATTCTGTTTGTGCTTTCTAATCTAAGAGTTCCCCAGTGGTACTTAACAACTCAATTTTTTTTTTATTTCCTTCTGCTCTAGTTTTGGGGTTATTCCTGATTTGGTCTAGCAGAAGAAAAAGATGCTTAGTGGAACTTTTGACTCTCAAGGTAGCAGGACATGGCCAGTGATAAACTTGTAATGGAACAAAGCCCAGCAGATGGAATGGAAGGGACAGGGCCCTCGATGAAATGGGAGCCGTGGGATCTGTCTCGTCAAGCAATTGTCAGAGCTGTCTTCCTCCTCCAGGATGACCATGGAGAATTCATGCCGGTGCATTACCTTCTCCCAGAGAATCAGGTGTGTTTCTGCATACAAAGATGGTTTCAGTCTCTCTCTGATTTTCCTAATGTTACATCACAGCATGTGTGTATACACAGCTGTCTTCTGTTGTCTTCAGAAAATAAAAATCCATTTTTCCTCAATGAGGAGCTTTTTATGTTCTGAGGTTTGGACACTGTGGTCAAAACTATGAAGGGTTTTCCCTAAAATCAAGCTTTCCAATGCAGCAGGACAGAAAGAATACTGCCAGACAGTCAATTTGAGCTTCAGAGCTGTGCAGGTACTTAGAAGTGCAATCCATCAGGTGCTCTGATCTACAAGTCTGGCTGAAATCTTGCAGCCGTCAGCATGACATTACTCCCAGTCACATCAAGTGTGACGAATTGCTAATAGATGTTTTGAAAGGAGAACTTAAATTAGCTTCCCAAAATTCACCTCAAGAATACAGAATCTGTCTACAGCTTGGATGTTAAGGTGTGATTTTAGCCCACTTTGATAAATCACTAACACCTGAGGGTTTTGTTTCTTTTTTCATTCCCCCCACCCCCAAAGCTGCCATTTTAACTTGTGTTTAGCTGGCCGTTAAACAATCCTGTGTTCTGCTAGAGCAGACAAACCGTGTTGGCAGGTGACTAAGATCAGAAGGAAAACTAGATACGTTTCTTTCTTCTTGGTGGCTGTGGCTTTCAGTTCAGAGCAAAGGCAGGCGTTTAAAAGCATGTAATGAGGATGCTATAGGATGTGTGTAGGTCTCACGTCAGCTCCGATTAACTTCGCTTGTACACAGAGTTCAAAGTAAACTGCCACGTGATCAGCGAAATGAACTCAACCATTCGGTCATCCTGAGCAGTGGAAAAGAGCATGTACTGATTCTGGACTCCTCCTGAGAGTGCGGAGGATGTTCATAACGTGCTTCCTCAAGGCAGAAAGAGTTTGAGTCAGCATCTGCCGAGTGCGGAGTTCCTCACTGAGACAAAGTTGCTCAGCTTTATGCTGAGAAGCTGCCCCGAAAAACAGATGAGGATGAAAACGGTGATCCTCCAAAAAGGAGAGCGAATATGGAAAAGCAAATTTCCAGGGAGGGTGGGTGTTTAGCTGTGCTGCTGCATTATGTATGTTTAGGCAGTTTAGCTGTGCTGCTGCATTACGTATGTTGCTCACAGCCCAGACCTGGGTTCCAAGCAACTGTGCCCAAAAGTCTGAGTGTCCATTATATGTCAGTCATTTCCTTGTCTCAGTTGTCTTTTTGCCCTCATTTGGATTGCCAGTTCAGCAAGGAGCAGCTGCAGGGGACAGTAGGACAGAGTGCTGGAACTCATTTTTAAGTACCTGTTTTATGCCTTGCTAGAGCAGCCGGAGAGAAGGGATAAATTACTATAAATTGCCAGTCTATGCAAAAAGGTGTTTGCATAAATTATTGGAGAGCCCACTTGAACTTGTTGAGCAGTGCTCCCACCAGCATTAAGAGGTCACTTAACCCTCTGTGCGGCCCTGCTGCAGAGCCCAGTCATGCATTGCAGAATTCAATGAGTTCCACCATTTTTCTTCTGAGCATTGCCCAGAACTGATGCAAAGTGACATCTGACAGCACAGGCAAAGCAGTGACAATGCTCTGAGACACTAATAATAGCTGTAGAGCTAGAGCAGTTTCCCTCTATCCTTATTTTTTATTAGATTCTCCCCCCTTTGGTGAGGAAATGTTGTCATCCCTGGCACAGTTTATCCTTGGAAACCACCTTTGCTGAGCCATTTAATCACAAGGCTGGCTGCACAGCGGAGTCAATGTGCTAGGAATGCTCCCACCATAATCTCTTTAAAGAACAGCTGATACCTCATTGAGAACTTTGAAAAAAAAAACCACATTCCTCTTGGGTGATCCTTGCCAGAAGTTAGGAGCAGTGAGGGGAGCTGACGAGGAGAGGCTGAATCATCTCTGGAACAGCGTGGCAGCAAACACCCCTAGAAAAGCAGGCTGCAAATCCTGTGCAGACTCCTTCTCTTCTCCCCTCCATTTCCTTTGTTACTAAGGAGATTTACGTTGAAACAAGCTCTGCAGGAATCCTCAGGTTCCTTGCAAGGGGATCTTAATATTTCTACTCCTTTATAATTAGTAAAAGACAGAGGATATTAGAAAGGCTTCCTGTGAGGGATTCTTGGGGCCAAATTACAGTAAAAAGGGGAAAATTATGAGTAGTCCTCAAAACCCCAATTGCGTGGCTGTGGTCAGTTTGATGAGAACCCAAAGGCAGTCCCAGGGGCAGAGCAGAGATGTGAGTTGCTTCACTAGGACAGAAGTAGATCATTCTTTGTTATTGTTTTTGTATTTTTGTTTCATGATGTCCTGCTGTAGTTGTTTGTTCCTTGCGCTGTTGTCTATTTCTGAAGGTTATTTATCTTCTTATCTATTTATCTGTTATTTATCTTCTGTTTAACTGTTGGACTAATGGTCTTAAAGGCCTTTTCCATCCTAAACAGTACTATGATTTTATGACATCACCCTGCTGTACTGAAGTCAGCTGCAAGGCTGGAAAGAGCAAATGAGGTTCCAGGATGCCTGGATTTATTCGGATAGTCAGGTGTTTGTAACCATGGATAGGGAAGACAAGGGGCAGTGATTTTTTTTTTTTTTTGAGTGCTGGAATTACAGGAAGAAATGCATGCCTAAGGAGGACCTTAAGGAAGAATTTAGGCACCTAAATCCTAAAGGATAATCCTGGCTGCTCCCTCCTGCTTCTGTAAGCAGCTGAGTATCACCACCAAGAGGGTTCCTTAGGTACTTAGAGCTCTCTTCTGCACGTCTGGAATTATCCAAGTCTTGTTGATGCCAAACTGCTCAAATCTGATCTCTCTCCTAAGCCCTGTCAAGATTAACAGACCGGGCTTTCTCCTGCATCCTGCGAGGCCGTGCTGGTGGCACAGGCAGAGCACGCCTGCAGCAAGGCTCTGCACCAGCAGCACACAGACAGCTGCTATTTACATTCCAAAGCAGGGGAAGAGTCAGGGATATCCTGCTGCTATAAAATACCACTGAATATTAAATGGCAAGCGAGGAGCTGTTGCACGAGCCATGGGGGTTTGTCCAGTCCTGTGTGCTCCTCCACTGTAGCAATCTTGGCAGACTTTTCATTTTTGCTTTGCTATACCCTCGTCTCTCCCATCTTCCCGATATCCCTGTTGTCATTTCCCTCTACCTCTGACATCTTTAAGCATCTCTGCCATGTTCCTATTGTTTTCCCATAGCCCCTACATTTAGCTGTGTCACAGCTTCTGCTTTCTCCTGTGTCCTCTGGCTGCTGCTGGGAGGAATAAAACCCAGTGGCTTGAGGGTGGGTTTTTGGGAGCAGTGTCTGTGCTGGGCAATGTGATATCCTGTGTGTGTCAGTTGGAGAAGTTCTGCAAGAAAGGGAGTGCTGAGCAGTTTTCCAGTGCCATCTGTCTGACTCCACGTGGCCATGGAAGGTCTGGAGTTTCTTTACAAGTAAATCAGTCTAAAGTAATTTTGATGCAAGGCATAAATATTCAGAATTTAGTGCATACGGTGGGCAACATGGAAAATCCTTTGAGAATGGAATTGCTGGAGATTATTCAGTGTGAAGGTGAACAGAAAGAAAGCACAGAGAAGGGAAGAATTGGTAGGTTCCTGTAAAAGAGCAGTCAAAATCTTAGAATGATAGTTTCCTCCCACCTCAGCCCCCATCTCATCTGCTGGTGTCTTAGTGTGTATTCAGCAAGCTAACAGCATCAGGTCCTCTTTCACCTTGGCAGCACCACTGGTGATACTATTATACACCTCTATGGTTACTGATTCTTTTTGCCAAGTGTTCCACACCAGTATTTTTTCCCCGTGTTGATTATGCAGAATCTTCTGACCTTTAGAAATATGGCACTTCTGACTGCTGCAGTGGAAACCAGCCTTTCCGTTTACATCTCTCCTCAATTCCCAGAGCATTGCTATGAAACACGCTTCTTTTTTCTTTTCCTTCTTCCAATATATTATGTTCTTTTAGATTTAACCCTGAATAAATCAACATCTGGTACCAATTATTGTTCTTTAGCTGAGGTGGCTGGATCTCCTGCCTTACAGCAGTAAAGGTCTAGAATTCCTTTAGCATGGAGAGTCCATCAGGAAAGGCAGAAGCTTTCTGTGAGGACATTGGCATGTTTCCCAGCACCTGTTGGTAGCACAGAAGGGTATGTTACAGGCTGGGCTGTACAATCCCAGGGTACAGAAACACTATCAGGCCATTAAACACCCACTTTAAATTGCACCTTTGATCAAATTCCTCACCAAAGGCAGCATCGCTGTGCAATCCCGTGTTCGTGCTTTGCGGATTACATCCCCGGATGTATGAGATCTCTGGAGACCAGAGGAGAAGGAATGTCATGCACACAATAGAGCTGGAAAAACCTTCTGTCTTAATGGTGTCCTATCAAATCTTATCTGATAACCTCTCCTTTTGAAGGTATGTGGAAAGCCAAAAATAAGAACAAAGCAAACTATAGACACTGACTTGCCCTGACCTGTCTCCTAGGCTGTATCTCTGTGGAGCTCTACTTGTCTTGCTGTGACCTCTCTCTCATCTTGCTATCAAGCTCACTTGCTGGTGTGAGAAGCTTCCCCTCCCTTCCTCCTTTCCTTCCTTCCAACCTCTCCTGTTTGTAACAGCCTCCTCATGCTTGTCTGCCTTATCCACTTTGTCTTATATTTTCAGCAGAGATTAGAAATATCTTTTCTTCTGAGTCTCAAAGTTCTGAATTCCTCTATCTTCCTGCCACTGCTTATCTTGCTGCTGTATTTTTAAACTCTAATACACTCCAGGATATAGTTGTCACCAGGGACACTTGAACGAAGTAAAAGTAGTGTAGCAACCTTCCAAAATTCTCAGCAAAAGTGCTTTGTCAAAAGAAGAAAGTTCAAGGCATAAAAATCTATATCTATATTTTTTAGTTGTTGAATAGTGACAACATATGATAGCAGAATGATTTTGGAGTGTGTTAACTGCATTCAACCCCTGCCTGAGATATCCACAGCTGCTGTGGTGGTAAAATCCATTCTGTTCTGACCCATCGTGGATGGTATCACTTCTAGTTTGAGGCCTCTGTGGGACTGGGAAGCTTGCAGTAGCTAATTACCAGCAGTCTGGAAGGTAAAGGATTGCTGTTAGCCCAGTCTTTCTGATGCGCAGATGAGATATCCAAGCAGAAGGAGGAAGCATGGCTCGTAGCTGGTATCAGACCAGGGAAATGAACTCTGACTTCCCCATCCCAGCTAACAGCAAAGGCTGTGGGGCATCCTTCCTCTCCTCTGCGGTTCCCTCCAAATATGAGGTGTGAGATTCTTACCTAGATGCTCACTATCAGTGAATCCCCTGAACTTTTTGAGCTTAATGAAAAGGCCCTGAAACACCTCAGTTTTCAGAGTCTAAAGACAAGAAGTACCAGATCTTATTGTCATTCAGCTGAGGAGGTTGCAAACAGTTTGTCTTACAAGCTATTGAAAGTTTTACCCTGAAACCTTGGGCTGACACCTATGTGGCTTTGGAAGCTCTTACTGAATATAGACTCAGGTGCTTTCCATTTGAAACTTTCTGCTCGGTTCATAAGATACCTTTGCATGTTTTACCTCAAATGAGGGCCTGTTAGGCATTGTGGGGGTAGTAAATAACAATTTCCTTTCTTACTGCTGCCCACTTGGGATCATAAGTTGCCATATTCTGACCAAGGTTATTTTCTTTCTCTTTGGTTTGCTGAATTATACTTGCCCTGAAGACAGCTTTAAGATACATATCTAGCTTTTGAAACGATGCCCTTGCAGTCTCTGACGTTCATTTTCACATTGTAGTGCTCACAGCTGTTTTCAGGAACCCTGTCATTTTTCTAGGACTGGAGCATTAGCAGTGTGCAGCACAGTGTCTCCACTCTTAAGTTGTTTACAAGATCATCTTACTGTCTCTCCTTTAAGTCTTGGGCTCGTTGTGGGCTCATCTCTCTCCTCATTTCAGGAGACTTTATTACCTTCTTTATGGAAGTGAAACACTTAAAAATGTGAAACTTGGCTGTTAGAGAATCGCAACGAGGTTGCGGCCTCTGCGGTGTCTGGGCACCTAAAGAGCACTTCCCTTCCTCAGGGGAGGAGGATGCCCAGAGCCTGCTCCAAAACTGGCAGTTCCTAATCAAGCAAGGGCCAAGCTTCCACCTGATGTTAACCCTGCAGCTCCACTGAGACAATTAAACAAATCTCTTCTAATGCTGCATCTAATTTCTAGGAAATTAATTACTTTTTTTTTTTCTAACTGGTTTTGTTTTAGGGATGGTAAGTTGTTGCTTTGCTATGAGGGGAAAAAAAATCAAAAGAAGAGGCAAATGATTTCTGCTTCTTCTGAAATCATGGTTTTGTTATGCTGAATAGCTGCAAACTATTTGCATTACAATGTAGAGTAAATAAGAGATGCCACCAACTGAAGTGTAAACTGAGCAAAATGTGGGGAGCTCTCAGCACAACCGAATTTAAATGGTTTGAGGTGAGATTGGACACAACTCCAAGGTGAGAACACAAGGTGCTGGGTTTTCGGTCTCAGACAAACTCGGTGGTCAGCAAAAGTCCTTATTCTAAGATGTCCAGATGATCCTTATTTTCAATATAAGTAACATAATGCTTGTGGTATAGGTGCCAAAACTGTCAGGCAAAGAGGATGGGAGGGAATATGAAACCCTGTAGAACAGGATTAGGCAGGATTAAAGTCTGAAATGATCATGCTGCACCGGGTAGCAGATATTGCCACAGCCAACTCAGTAAAACTCAGTGGGACACTTGACATTGCACATTTTCAAGCAGCAAGTCTTAAATCTATATTCATGTCGAATCCTCTGCACTCCGTCTGGTGGGAACAGAAACACGACACAGCTTCAGGTGCTGGCTTAGGGGAATAAAGCACAGGCTGCTGCCTTGCAGGGACGGATCTCTGCTAGGAAAATGGAAAGCAACTGAATGTTGTATGTAATTATGTTTGTTTGCAGGGCTATGTAATTGCTACAAACCCACTGAGAATCTCTTAAACCTGAGATTAAAACCAGCTACAGATATATTTTTAACAACAGTTGTCTATATATAATTATATGTACATGCATAGCAGTTGGTGTAATGATGTAATAGCTGCCAGCTCAACAGTCCAAAGCACATAAACATTTACCTTTATAAATTAAACCACATACTTAAGTGCTTTGCTGGACAGGGAAGTACTTAAGCATTTTGCTTAAATGTTGGGCTGTTGGTATGAAACTACTCCCCTCAGAGCTGAGCAGTGTCAAAAAGGTGTTCCAGAGATGTGTTCTTGCATCAGCATTGTGTGTCATCAGCTCTGTGTATGTGGTGCCTGTGCTGCTGGAACTTTGGCAGTGTGGGAGGATCAGGATGCGGGATCCGTGCAGCAGAGCTGGTTGCAGTCTGGAGCTCTTCACCCGCTGTTCTTCAGGCTTTGCATCAAACACATCTTTGAAGTGTTGCAGACTACAATCCCACCAGCCCCTGACCATGAGGTAACCGTTTGCTAGGTCCAATATGAGTCATAGATGGGGAGGATATTTCTGGTTTCCAATTAAAAAGGAAGAAATGGCAAAGCTCATAATCATGAGCAAAAGGTCTCTGTGCAGTAATGGGAACCAGCTGGTGTGGCAGGCCATTGCAGACTCAAATCTGTCTTTGTTCAAAACGCGGCCCCACCATTATCACGGTTGGAAGCAGTCCTTGGTGCTGACACGGTAATGACAGCTTCATGTTTTAGACACATCTAATGGCACTAAGACCTGATCTTAGCCGGCATTTATCAAGATAAGTAAGCCAGTCAGGCAAGAGCATGGTGGGCTGACTGTACTCCTTTAGATAACGACGTGCGTGTTTCCTCTCTTGGCAGAATAATGAACACAATATGACTGTCAAAATATTTCTCTCTGGATAGATTCCAAAATAACTGACACTTACATGAGCTCAGTACCATCAGCACGGTGAGCTTCCTCACAAACCTGGGAGAAGGGGAGCTATGACCAAGAGATGTGAGGATTTATCCTCAAAGCAAATCAAAGCCTAGGAGAATTGTTTTCTCACAACTCCCTGTAGTTCTCACTTGCAATTGGACCTCTCTTGGGAGCAGTTTTACTTTCAAGGACACTGAATGAGATGGTCCTTTAAAAGCTGAGGGACAATCCTGGTGATTTCAACGAGGTTGGTTCTCATGTAGCATTGTCTTACGCTTGCTTTATCTGGAATTTTCACTAGAATTATCCAATCCAGCAAAGAATCAGGTCCTGCAAATTCGACTTTACAATTCTGGGATTTTCCTTCCTAATCTGACTGGAAAATAGCTCAGCTAATGACTTGTCTGCAGAATAGAGTGCACACACAGACTCATGCAGAGCTTAATGTACTTGTCTGGTGCAGACAAGCCCCCTCTTCAGCTCCTTGCCTTTGAGAATTCTGGGAAGCACATCTCTCCAGCAAAGAGGCTGCTTCTAGGAGCAGTGGTTGTTTTAGGGAGGGTCCATTGAAAAGGCATAGCTGGGAATTTGAAAGGCATTACTGAGAGTGCTGGTGAGCTTCTGCCTAACCAGAAGAGGAGCGTGGTGGGGGTGTTTGGAGTCAGCTGGCACTGCTTTGAGCTCAGGGAGGGGTAACGGCCCGTGCACCCGGGATCCGCTGCTCCTGGGACGGAGCAGTGCGCGGTAACGGTAGAGTAAGCGCCAGCAATGCTGCAGCACAGGTCAGGGCTGGAATGTGGACACAAAGGGCTCTCCCTGCAGAACAGGTCAGGTCATGCTGCTGATTAAACGTGTCCTGCCAAGGTGTCATAACACTCTCAGCTGCGAATTAGGAGACCAGGGTTTGCAAGACTGGATTAAGGTGAGTTTATTTGCTTTTAATTCTTTCAGATGTAGATTTGTCCCTGTTTAAGCTGTGATGAACTTACTTTTTGCAGTCAGCAAAAGGCTGACACTCATGCTGATGGAGTGACTCTTGTATTTTTGCTGACCTCTGTTCCACCCTATTCACCGCAGTTTTCATGAATTTTCTGTATGGGCAGCCAAGAAAATATCTTGTAGCTGGAGTTAGGGGGTGTGTGGGTGTGTGTGTGTCAACTTTTCAGCTGCCAAGATCCCCCTCTTCCTGAGTGTTTCAGGGTTGTCTGGGGGATGCTACAGGTGACCAGGACAGCAGTAAAATAATATTTATAGAGCTATGTGTTTGTGAAGGTGACTGTGGTTTTTTAGGTAAATAGTTTCTGGATTATGCAAAATACTGTGTATGTCCATCAAAATCCTCATGTCATGGGGAATATCCCTCTCCCAGTTTTGTAGAGAGCTTCTTTTTAAGTGCTGGTGGTAAACCTGTAATGCTCTGTTAGGTTTTTTTATAGCTTGCAAAGGTCCCTGATTGATTTTTCACACCTTTATTTCCACAGCAATAAGGTTTTACATACTGAGATGCGGGAAGAAAATAAGAAAAAAAAATATTCACAGGATGTTGAACGTGTTTCACAACCTGAGCCTAAGTGTCTGTCCTTCAAAGGCTCTCAGCCTGGGGGTGGGTAAACTAACTAGATGAGAGGTGGAAAGTTTGCACTTTCTCCAGTAAGGGATCACTTAATTTCCTCAAAGATGAGGTAATTTGAGCAAATTCCCTGATAAACCCGGCTCAGCACGGTGCTGGTGTCACACGTGGAGCGGCGTGGTCTGGCAGCAGAGCTCAGCCATGCCTTGCTGTTCCATCAGCTCCAACACCAGTTGCTGCAGCACTCCCTGAATTGTCATTTCACTTTATTTCTGTGCAGTGGCAGGACAGAGGTAAGGGGTCGATTGGGTGTGTGGGAGAAAGGATCTGGTGATGTGGGTTCAGTCCCAGCGCTCCTGCTGCGTAACCTCGGCCGGCTCCAGCTGTGCTGTTCTGCACTGTCCACTCAGGCTGGAAACCCTCCTAGCAGAGTAGAAGAGAACACCTGATGGGGTACAAGTGACAACCATGACCCAGAACCCACCCCAGGAATTGCCCTTACAAGTTAAATTTCAGAGATCTGCAAAGCCTTGATGAAGTTTAATGGGCTATAGGCGGTTTTGTCATTTGCATAGCCGACATCATTATTGGGGATATTTCCTTCCATATCTCACAGCAGCCTGTCGGAAGACTGGAGTTCAGCCTGGCTCTCTCAGAGCTTCCGAGTAAACAAACAAGCATGCATTCTACTTAAAAAAAAAACCAGACTGGCAATTAAAAAAGACGTCTTGCATTGTGCAGGCAGGAAGGGCTGTAAAACACACTTTGCAGGGAGTCGGTGGAAATGCATTCAGTCTAGTTTATAATCACAGCACAATGAAATACCCCAAACATAAATAGCAAGAAATCAATTTTCCTTAGAAAAAGTAAAATAAAAAACATTAAATGATCATTTGAGTAGATAACTGCAGTTTACTTGGTGGTATAACTGTCCTCTTGCCTGTGCACAATAATGGAATTAATGCAGAGGGGGTATGGTTTAGATGTCTCCTTCTTTACAGTGACAATAACTCCCTTGTTTTCTCTAGTGAGTAGATGTTTATATTCTAATTTTGTCTCTGCAGGCTACACAGAGCCTTAAACTTGCAAAAGGGATTTGTGAGCAGCCTGCTTGTCCAGAGCAAATACTAGTCAAAAGAAATGCGTGACTTATTGACCTTGGGTTCACTGAACCTTCATCTTGATGCTTCCGTACCACTAAGGAATTGGCTTCTCCGAAAATTAAAGTTCTCAGATTAGAATAGAAGCTTCAACCAAAGGACCTGTGTGGCTTTACAAATACACATCGATTAGGGAATTTTGGGAGAGCTTTGTTAGAAAAGGGGAATTATGAAAAGCAAATGTTTGAGAGGTAAGGAACGGATTGAGGTCAAAGTTGATGAAAACCATACTTTCAAAAATATAGAATTTCTTATTTGCATTTTGGCTAAAAGTCTCTGCTCTTTGTCCTTACCTGTTAAATTAATGTGACAGTGGCTGGCTGCCCTTGTGGGGAGAGGTGATGACTATCAGGAAGACTCTCTTTTGGTGTGTGCCCAGTATTTGTTTTGTGTTATCTGATTCAAATTAGTTTGTTGCAACTTCCAAGTTTTTATAAGCTTGGAGAAATATTTCAAATCCCTACTCTTGATGTCTGTGTTTAAAAACTACAAAGCCATGACATCTTTTTTTTTTTGTTCCTGAAGAAACATCTCTCAAGAAATCAGCCCAAAGATTTCTATGCAATGTTAGGGCTCTAGTCTTAACTTGGTGCTCCAACTTTTTGAAGGTTCAGAACTGCGCCTCTTTCCGAGGCACCAAGATGAGTCTTCATGCTAAGATGAAATTTATAACGGATTAGTAGTTCCTATACAGAACTATGCAGAGGAAGTGCATTCTTCCACTGCAGAACAGTGTATCTGTGCACATGTGTGACCACGATGTGGATGTGTTAAATACTTCTGTTATGTGTGTACATATCCACAAAACCTGATAGAATGGTATTTAAAAGCATATATGTAATAAAATTGCATATGCTTTTCATGTGCTCAGGAAACATCTTCTGTGTGGATGGTAGTTAATTTTTAAAAATCAGTTTGCTACATCGGTTCCAAGGTTTTAACGCCTACATTTTTAACTGTTTAATTACACAGATATTTGTATGATGAGAAAACTCAGAAAACTGAGAAAACTCGTTTTGCTTACCCCATAATCTGCAGTTTGCTTTGATGATAGTATGTCATAATTGCCCCTGGGTGCCAGTCAAAACAAAGACTTTGCCCTGTACACAAGCAGTTCTTGTTTGGATGGCTTTGGTATTTTGAAATGTGGAGTGAGATCCAAGACAGATTACTTCCCTTCCTATAGCTGAATAAGGATAAGGCTGAAAGTGTGAAGAATCTTCAGGCTTAAAGTAAAAGAGGATTCAATCCCCTTAACACAGTGCCACTGCGATGCTGTGCGGTATCACGGATAGTTGAAAGCAAAAGTAGGAGTGGAAAAAAACCTCAAACTGTCAACTTTTTGCTGAAAGAGGATTCTTCAAATGCTGTTATCAATGAAACTGGACGGAAAAATATTTCTCTAATATTTTGAAGCTTCAAGAGTTAGCGTACATTTTAGAAGTACTCATGTTTCATGCCATATTTTCATATCTCTTTTTCTTCTACCTTACCCCAGTGACTTGAATTAATAGGTACTGGTTGGGGCCTGTTATCAGGAGTTTGCTGTAATGGTACTGTTGAATTACGTGACTTAAACTAAAGTTGTTGTACTTACGTGCACTCACTGATACCTTTCTGGCTGGAAGAAAGCTTCAGTTTTACTTTTGAAACTTAGATGGCTGGACAAAACAAAGTACTCCATGAAATCATATATCACAAAACCTGACAGTCAGTACTGTGAAATGCCATTTCCATGACTTGTTCATGACTCTGGTTCACTGCTGGAGCTGATTACGGCCTGTCTTTATGTTCCTGCTGGAGGATCAGTTGTCTGAGCCTGAGATTATGCTCATGTTTAAAGACAAGCTCAAGGTTTCTGATTTGGGATATCAATTAGAAGGCAAGGAGGAGGGAAACATGTTTAGCTGCAAACTTGGAGGGGAGCCATTTGCTGCTTGTGTGTGTTCCCAAAGCAGTCCAGGGTCAGCGTGCCAGCTCCAGCCGGGACCGGAGTGGGCTGGGGAAGGGCAGCCAGATCAGGCTTTGTCCCATGGTCTTTCTCTTCTGCCTTATTGCAGCTCTCCTCAGCCAGCAGTTGAAGGTTCTATGTCATACCTTGACAGCCAGTTTCCATTTGTCCTTCTTGTCTGGAAAACAGGAGTAGTTTTTATTTTCTTATTTGGTTGGAAAGGCTTTGTAGTTATTGGGATTAGCTATCCCTTTAGTGAGTCTGTTTTTGACATTACTGAACCCAAACCATCCAATCTCTTGCTTTTCTCTTGAGTTCAGAAATTGCTGAGAATTAATTTTTAGGCTGAGATAGAGTTTTACAGCCTTCTAGTAATCTGAACTGAGATAATCCACTGTCTCAAGTAGAAGATAAGAAGAAGACTAGTGAAGGGCCTCAGACAAGACACACAATGAAGCTTCCAGCAATGTCCCTGAAGTGCCTTGGGAGGGTTGATGATATCCCTGCAGCACCACGGGCTGTCAAACTGCTGTTTGCCCTGCATTAAGGCAGGCACTGCACCTGCCCTGGTGGTGGTGAACAGGGGAGAGCGTCGGTCTGCACGGAGCTCTCCCGGTGGCCGTGCGGCCACTGCTGTACCCAGGGCTGTGCAGGTGGCTTTGTCACGCAGGTGGCTCCAGCTGGAGGTTGAAGGTGTACCAAAAGCAATGCAAGTGCAAGCTTATTGAATAATGCAAGTGGAGGGCAGATCCCAGGAGCTGTTAAAAATATAAGCACAGAAGAAGCTTTTCTGTTGACCATTTTCCTTTGGGGCCGTTGCCAACCCCAGACTATTAATTTTTTTTTTTCCCTAGATTGGATTTCAAGTGGAGAACAGCTCTGTTTTAAAGGTGGTGCAGTGTCCAGTCGAGTGATGGTGGGCACACAGAGAAACCAGCTGCAGTTTGGGCTGCCTGTGGTACCCAGGAGCTGCACTGGCTGTGAAGCTTGTAATCAACCAGGCAGGGGTGAAAAAAGGTCAGGAAAAATCTTGCTGTTCCCAGTGTCTGTCAGTAAGTAATCATGCAGATAAAAATCACACCACACCCTCAGCTCAACAAAAAAATTCTTTATCTATATATCCGTATAACATTACAATACAAGCCTCAGGGCATCTCTTGTCCTTATCTAAACAAAAGTCTTCTCTGGAAACCTTAGTCATGCAAGTTATGGCATGAAATCACCCTTTCAGCAGAAAAATGGTAATTTTGCATCTGGAGTCAAAGGAGGACTGGCTTGGTGTACAAAGCTATTATGTTTCTCAGATCCAATCACCCTTAGTAATTCAGGAGCAACTCACAGATCAGTCTGTGAGGGTTTTATTCAGTGCAGGTATGCATCCCACTGAACTGTACCTGGGTTTTTCTAGGGGTCCCACTGAGATAGGAGGTCTGTGAAGCGTTATCTGCCTTCTCTGTGGAAGGCATGAGAAAAATTATAGACGAAAGAAATTAAATGTGAATGACCTGGCAAACAAATGCAAACCCACAGCTCTGGATCATTGTGCTGTGAGCTGAAGCGAGGAGGAGAGAAGGGTTTTTCTAGGGAAAAGCAGGAGTTTGCTTGTTGAATATGACTATCAGTTGCCACTTCTTTGTTTTCCAGATTTTGTGCAGAGTAACAGATGTACCTTCCCTCTGGTGTGCTGGGTGACTCTTCTGCTTCATGATCCCAGTTGTCTGTGGACAAACACACAAATTAAAAAGAGGAGGAGGGAGCTGTGTGCCCTGCTTGGGCAGTGCCTGCACGGCTCTAGGCAGGCTGTGGAGGATGCAGGTGGGCAGGCAGATACAGCTATCTCCTGGGAAGCAAATCTCTGTGTGAGAATCCTTTCCCAGACAGAGAAACCTCTGTGGGTTCCTCAGTGTGTGTAGCATTAACTTGCACAGTTCACATTGAAAAGGATGTTAAAATAGTTCTTAAAAATAATTACACATAATGATCCTTTTCTCTGTCTTCATGCTTTAAAAATAATGTATTTGCCCTGATTAGTGCAGGTAAGACTGAGAACTGAGCTGAGCCTTCCTTCAGATAATCCTGCTCCCAGGTGGCTGCATTGTTCGCCCCAGCCTATGCGAGAGGCAGCTTAAAGGCTCGGTTTCCCCTTCCTGACACCATTGAAATGAAGCCTGGAGCCTGTCCCCGTGTGGGTGGTGGGATGCTGGGCAGGGGTGGCCATTCTCCGAGCTGACCACTGCGGGAAGGGGGCTGTGCCAAGGGGAGAAGGAGCAAACCCTTCGGGCTGGCTGGGAAAGAGAAGGGAAACAGAGCGTGACCTACGGGGTTGCTGTCGTCTGTAATGGCTCTGTTACTTTTAATTTTTCCTTCCCGGTACTTTCTGCAGAGTGCATTACTCCATGGAAAAGATCCTGTAGCATCAGCTCCCTCCCTGCTCCAGACAGATGGTAACTGGTAAGCTTTGATTTCTTTCCTTAATTATAGTGTCTCAGTGCAAAACTTCAAGAAGATCTTTAAAATACTGCTGATTATTAAGAACTGCACTCCCTGCTTGCAACATTATTTCTTGACATTGCTTCTGACTTGCCTTTTTTCCTTCTTGGAGAGGTGAAAAGCAAGCTTTTGTAGTTTTCCTCTTTAGACTTTAAATAATACTGTGTTGCTTCTGTTTTAGTTTTAAATGTTTGCTTTCCCTCTCACTGGAGACCTGGTCTCCCACCCCCTCCTACAGTCCCCAAATGCAATGGGGGTTTTGAAAGTGCTGTTTGTTCTTCTCACTTCACTGTTTATGATGCTGGGCAGTGATGCATTCAGATTATCACAGCACGGGTAAAATAATACCCAGTTCTTCACTTACATCCTATTACTGCACCTCAGAGAGCTCTCTCACTTAGATTACTCAGGGGAAAGTCAATGACATACGGTCTTTTGATTTCAAATACAAATTGTCGTGTAGAGATTTAAAAGATACCCTAATTTATTTTGAAAAGGCCTGTAATGTGCTGGTGCTTTTTTGATTGTTTTATTCGACTGTGATTTTTCCATCTAGCTTCTATTCCCGAAGACTACCAAATGATCATGATTTACTTAGGACATCTGTTAAATGCTGGGCTGTCTGGGGAACAAAGCAAGGGAGCTGCAGCCCTGATGGGAATATTGAAGGAAAGCAGTGAAACCGACTGTGAGCTCCCAACAATAGGGCAGTTTGAGCCAAGCCTTACTGCAATTCCTGTAGCTTGCATGGTTTTTGCACAGAAATGTGTACATCTCTGGAAATGCTGTGATTAACTGCTGGTATTAAACATAACTATCTCAAGACCACCTCAAGACTTTTAGGTTTATTGCTTTGATACTTTTTTTTTCCTCCAAAAAGAACAAATCAGGAGCACTGACAGGATGCTGGGACTTGTTTGATTTCCCCCACCCACAAATGCTGAGATATTTCTGTTTTCAGCTGTCACTATTAGTGTTTTCTCAGTTCTCCTCCCCTCCACCCCCAGTTGTGACCAGTGTTAAAAAGATTTTTTGATTCTTTCCTAGCAGTTGAAGCAAACCCTGCTGCATTTTAGCTTCCTCCTGCAGGACAGATTTACTCTCTGTGGTTGCCCTGTGGTTGCCACATGTTAGTTACATTAAAGGCACTGCTCCCATATCTAATGAAACAGAAATCCATGAGATATATAAAAACATTCTAATATTTTCAAGAACATTTCCTGTTCTTCCCTCTCTCCCCTCAGTAATTTCATGAATATGGGTTCAGTCTGTTGGAAGGGAGCTTTCAGTGTCGGGCTAGGTTGTTAAAATATATCCACCCTGTTTGGCTCTCAGCAGTTGCAATAACCAGGAGCATGGAGGTGATATTCCTGTTTGAAGAGGAGTGATGGATATTTATCTATGAAATATGAGCCAGTATCTAAGGCTCTTAATTGTCTGATGGCATTGAAAAAACCACACTGTGAGTCAATACAAGCTTTACTTGTGCAAAGATGATTGAAATCCATACAAAAAAGGGACTCTAAAAGGAGATGATGTTTGATACCATAGCCAGACATAGTGAGATCTGCTCTGTTTGTACCTGAAGAGCAAACTATAACCTGAATAGAGGGCTAAACAAAATATTCAAGACAATTTTTAAGTGTGTTGAAGCATCAATCCTCACAAAGTGTCGAAGGAAATGTTTAACTTCAGCCACAAAACAAGCAGCACTATCTTGGAGACTTGAAATGGTCTGTGCTTCTGCATTTATAAGTTTTATTGTTGTCATAATAGGAAGTTTAAGAGCACACAGGACAGGAAAAAAAGTCCTTTTTTTTTTTCTGCTTATGATTTTTCAAGTGGATGGATCACTGTGTAGGAGGGTTCAAGTGACTGTGTGAGCTGGGAACTGGAGCTGGGAGTTCTGTTTCCCTCCAAGTGCTTGAACTCTCCATAGAGTCAGATCATTTTGTATCTGGACTTCAGTATAAGGTTTAGTCAGAGATGACGGCAACAGAACTTCTTCATGAGTCATCTGCTTAATCCTGCTCCAGACAGAGGGCTCTTCCTTTTGCCTCATTAGTCTGTCTGTAGCTCCCTTGTCTTGCTCTTAGATGTGTTGGTTATTGCTGGTTTGGGTTCTTTCTAAATTAGGTTATTTTTTCTGTGCTTTCAGTTCTTGTGGTGGTGCCATTTTCAGCCATTGCAAGGATTTTTGTTACCTCTGCAGGGTAGCCCTGTCCTGTGCCGTGCTCAAGCAGACCACTTCCAGTCCTGAAGGGAAAACTATCTGAGAGGTTTCCCATGAAGAAGCTGATCTAATCCCTTTGAGCTGCTAAAAGACTTCTGAGCTTAGAAATGTGCCAGACTCTTCCTTACAAGCAATTCACGTCAATTCTGTAGCAAGGCAACAATAATTTAAAGACATGATGATATCTACAGGTCGGCAGGTCTGTGACCCGAGAGAAGCTCTTCTAGTAGTGGCTAGAAATTTCTGTAATGAAATCCCAAACCCTGTGAGAGATCCCAGGCTTTGCTGCCAACCTGAAACCTGAGTTAGGGTTTGGTAGGTCCATGAAACTTTCAAGAGAACTGTGGCCAGTTTTTGATTTCAGCTGAGTTTCACAGTGGTGCCATAGGTTCATTTAAATGCTGAATGTGTGGAAATGAGCTCCTCTCCTTCCATGTGAATGTTAATTTAGTACACTTTGTTTAGCTGCGATGGCAACACAGTTTTTGGAAGCGTTCTGTGTGCATTAGTCATCAATATCTGAGCGATGTTTCTATTGTGCTCATCTGCCAATGGTCCTAAAAAGCATCAGCAATTCATCTATTCCAGCTGGGACAAGAAAGCCTGACAAACTGCAGTGCTGCATTGAAAAGCAACTAAAAATGGAATCATAGGGCATGTTTATTGTATTTTCATGACTGCAGCAGTCAGGGACTGATTTTCTAGCATACTGCAGCATTTGGGATTACCGCTGTGGGCTGTCCTGTTCCATCCCACAGGATGACTCAGTTGGAAGTCTCTGCAGCCCGTGTGGAGGATTGGCCTCTGATTGGTACCGAGGGGGGAAGGGAGCTATATTTGAGTCCAGCTGCCTGGCATGGTGCTACTTTTACTTTGACAACCTGGTGCTAGGATGGCAATCCCCTGTAAAGTTGAAGAGTTAGCGTGTGCAGGGCTGACACAGGTTCAGACTAAGAGGATTACACTGGGAGGTTCAACTGAGGTCCTGAGCTAGAACCTCATGAATCCAGGTTTGACTTCTGCTCTGAGAGCCTTGCCTGACCTTGTGCTCAAAGTGTTACCAGAGGTTTAGTATCCATCCACAGGGTGAAGATGTTGTTTCTCCATCTGCCTGCCCTTTGTTTCTCTAATCAAATGATGGGTGAGGATGGGCCTTAATCAATGAATCAAGAGAGGAGTCTCACAGAGCTAACTTCAGCTGGCTAGGTTTTTTTTAGCACCTGTATCTAATAGGCTCTTCCAGAGGCTGAATCAGAGCTGCTAAATGGCAATTCCTGCTCTGAATGCCTTGGTTAAAGCTGGTCTTTATGAATCCCCCTTTTTTGTTCACACACCAAATGCCCACATCCACCCGGGTTTGGAATGCTGTTACGTTTTTGCCATCTGTTTTCAAGGCAGTCACCTTAGAGAGCGGTATCTCTACTCTGCTGCGGCCCATGCCCTGCCTGGTGCTCCTGTACTGATGCCTGTGCTGCTGATGCTCAGGGCCACCTGCTCTCAGATGAGTTGATTTATCTGCAATTTATCAAGAGGAAAACAGGGCATAAGAGAATTCTGCAGAGCACTGGTGCCCTGCGTCTCCTCCTGGCTGGAACTGCCCTGGCTGGCTGCTCCATCACGTGCTTGTGAGGAGGGGGACTGGGGCTGGAAGGTTTTTAAGGTCAGCACCATCTATTCAGAGCAAGAAGAGAAGGTGTGACCTTTTTCAAATGGTAAGCTTTGTCAGTGCTCCCATTGGGATTTTCCCCCAGGTGACTGCTTAAATGTCACTTGTGGTAAGCCAGGGCACTGGAAGCACTATGAACTTCCCTTTCTCCTTCGTAATGCAGCACAGGGAGATTCTAATTAGCTGCAAAACAGAGAACCTCCTGTGCTTTCCTAAAGTCGAAAACATCAGAGAAGTGAACAGCAATGTATTTTTCATATCATCTCTGTTTTGTAAAAGCCACACTTCTTGAAGATGTCTGTTTCTTTAGCAATGAAAAAAACCCTCCTGTATAGCTACAATTAACGCTGCAGCAATAACTCAGTGGCATACATTCCTCGTGTTTATTGATTAGTGAACAAGCCCCCTGGGGTTTACACTGCTTCCAACATATTTGGTTCCAGCTGAATACCTGCAGTGTGCATTGATCTAAGCGTGTGATTTCTCCTAAATATCAGCCATCCTATTGCACCAGCTCCACATGTGCTGGTGTAGCTGCGCAAAACAAGTGGCTGAGAATGAAAAATCATGTGAAAAATGAAAGGGCACCTGTTCCAGGCACTGTTGACATCCATGAGCTCTGTCTGTCACATTGAGGTTACACCTGCATAACTCACTTGGCTTCAATAGTGTGAGTTCTGATTTATATTTGCATGTATGAGAAGAAACTGAAGTCCCTCGGGCTATGGCAGCTCAGGGCTTCAAAGAATCAGGTCCCTGCTGCAGAGAAGGACCAGGTACCCCAGTTCAAAGTGAATGGATGCTTATTTCTTTACAGCTCTTGTTTTCTTTGTGAGTATGAGCTACAGATCATTGCACAGGCATTTCCAGTATAGGTGTGGCTGCAGTAATTACTGCTTATTCTTTTGAAGGAACCTGTGCTTACAAAACAGAGCAGGCTGTGAAAGCAGATGAACGTGCTGTCCAGAAGGGCCCAGTGTGGCCGGCTGAAGCGCAAAGATTAGGAACAGAGGAATGAGTTGCATGGCAAGACAAGGGCTTCAGCATAACCTGTGCCTGATGGGCCCCTGGAAGGTGCAAGTGAGCTCTGGCTGAGCAAGGGCTGTGCTCTGATGCTGAAAGGACAAGGCAGGTGGCAGAGGGAGGCCAAGGGGACAGATGGATATGAAGGAGAGGAAGGCTGCAGGGAGAGAGTGATGCTAGTGCTGTAGGAGTAACAAGCTGGGTGTGTTTCAGCTCATCAGCCTCTCATCTATTTTAAAGTTGATATTAAAGTATGAAATAGTGTGTGGCAAGCAGGATGGAGGTACAGACAAGCTTTCAAATCAGCATTTAGGGGCAGGGTGATTCTGCATTTCTATTCATAGCTGCAGCAGAAAAAGCAGAGGCTGCATGTGCAAGAGTGAGAAGAGCCTGATAAGCGAATGAGGGAGCGTTAATATACCAGGAATCGGGAATTTCTTCTTTCAGCTGCATCTAGTGTTGGCTCCTACCAAACATGAAGATTCCACACACACATCTGGCACAGCCTCTCCCAAAACCTGCTAGGAAGGGTGATGCTGTGAGGGTCTGGCTGTGCTGCTCTGGACATGAAGTGGGTTGGTGCTATTCACTGCAGAGCTGCTCCATCAGGGCACTCGTGCTTGAGCTGCCCTTGCTGTAGCCCAGCAGGGATGAGACCTTCACCTGCCAAGTTTGCTCTCAAACCTACTTCTCTATAATCTAGGAAAGCGTCCCTCTCCCTTTGGTCTTGGGGACGTGACCTCACCATGGCTTTCCACAAAGACCTGAAGAAATGTCTTTTTTCCAAAATGTAGGGTTTTTTGAAAATGCAGCCTTTCTTTATCTTGCGCCGTGTTTTAATGAATGCCACAGCAGCCATAGTGGAGAAGGCTGTGGCAGGACTGCAGATGATGTCTGAGGATGTTATTCTTGTTAAAAGTCAGGGCTGAGGCTTTGGTGGCAGGAGGCTTGGCTGCAGAAAGCGAGGAGGGCTTCACCCTGAGCTCACTTAGCCCTGCTCACCCAGAGCAATCACAGCTGCTGCTTTGGACTGTGCAATAAGAAGCAGTCTCCAAGGTTCATTAGGCCCTCGCCTATTAAGGGCTTTAAAAACTCAGGTCAGGACCTTGAAACAGATCTGCAGGCTGGGAGTGAGCAGAGTATGTGCACTATCCGTGCAGCCAGGGGAGCGTTTTGGTTCAGCTCCAAGTGGATCGGTGCCTGCGGAACAAACCCACCTGGAATTAATTGAGAACGCTGGTGGCCATTTTCAGCAGAGAGGCAGAACCAGGCCAGGAGGCTGGGAACATGCTGCCCTCATCCCCTGGGCACGCTGGTGGAGGCTCTTGTGGGAGGTTTGTGCTGACACTTCCCACGCTGTATGTGCTTTGTGAACTTTCATTTCCAGTGCTGTCAAGAAAAAGTTTTTCCTTGTAATAGCAGACATGTTTTATTTTCTTGTGGTATGGTTGCATGCACTTGTTTTAGATAAAAGGAAGTATTTTTTTGTTACGATGAATACAGTAAAACACTGGAATACGTGGCCCAGATCGGTGGTGGATGCTCCATCCATGGAAACATTCAAGGTCAGGTTAGATGGGGCTCTGAGCAACCTGATCTCATTGAGGTCAATGCAGAGGGATTGGGCTACATGATCTCTAAAGGTCTAATCCAACACAAACTATGCTATGATTTGTTTTCACTCTAACCATGCTGTTCCGACAAGAAGGCACTCCTTAGAATGACAACAGCTTCTTAAATTTAAATGTGGCTTTTCTGAACTTAGGCACCTCTCTTTCCACAGGCCACGTGCATGGCAGAGTAATTGTGTGAGATACAGGACTCTACTTGTTAGACCCACAGAGGTGAAACTCACCAGAAAACTGTCTCAGGGTTGGCCAGGACTTTTAGGTGAATTCCAAATGTCATTAGGAGGATTTATGGGCTTGTGTCTGATGAACAGTGTCTTTTGTTTCCTTTCTATTCTTTGGCTTATGAATATGAAAGAATATCTGGCTGATGAGGCCACTGATATTTTAGTATACGGAACAAAGTTAGGATGCTCTGAGTATTTATAAATGTAATCAAGGAGAATTATCCAGGTGTCCTGTGCCTGTATCATTTGGGAAGTAAAACTAAGTACAGATAATAAAACCGGTACATTCCAGCACTGATTTTTGTTGGCCTCAGAATCTTGGAGGAGCTGAGGGACTTCCTGCCCTGGGAGAGTCGCAACTGGAAACTGAGTGGGACTGTAGCTGCAAGTCTGGGGAGTGGAAGGTGGAGAAAGGATGCTCTGGTCAATGTGTAAGAGGAAATGATTGTAACATGCACTGGAAAAGTAGATTTAAGAACGAAGACTGACCTGTGCCGAGATGCAAGTCCTGTTGCATTGAGAGTCTTGGTGAGAGGGAGTGATGTGGGAAAACAGGGCAGAAGAAGGAAGTCTCTTGGTTCCAGCTCTGTCAACAGACTGTCCATGGGCATGGACAGGCTATTCTGCCCCAGACTTTCAGCTCTTTCATCTACTCTCTCCTTCCAGCATCTCCTCTGGTTTCTCGCCAGGCTGTGTTGTCCTGCAGGAGAACTTTGATTCGCTGTTCTTCCGTGGAGCTGGGCCTTTCCTCTCTGCCCTCCACCTTTGGCAGCTCTAGCAAAACACCCCTGGTACCACTGAACTTCAACTAGGACCAGGACAGAGATCTCTTGCCCCTGGTGCAGCCATTTTTCCCAGTGCTGGTGCCCCTGTTCCAATCAATGCAGGTTTTCCACGTGCAGTGTGATGGTGTCTGGATGGAATCTGAGGCTGCAGCTCACACATATACAGATACAGCTGCTGGACCAGTATTTCGTCTGTCTCCTTGTCAGCTTATAAGACATGGCTCCAAACTGAATATCAGAAAACTGAAGTTCCAGGCCCAAGAAGTAGGGTAATGATTTGGAATTGTTTTTTTTTTTCCTGTTTTGTGTTGTTCCACACAGGTATGGTGGCTTCCTCCTTGCTGCAAAGGAGGTAGGGGCTAAGTCCTTCAAGGGGAAATTCCAGTTTGGGGTAATGCAAATGAAAACACCACGTGTGTCCTTTTTCATTCAAATTACATACAAAAAAATTGGTGATACGAGACATGAGCAAAGGCAGAGAGGAGCCTAGAGTCTTTAATCTTTAAAATCTATTTTACATGATTAAAAGGATCCTGCTTAGAGAAAAGCAAGACTGGCTATTTATATCTCCATTCTTCTCCCCACTGCTCCCCCTTTTTTTCCCAGGAAATACTGCACAGTCTTTCACATCTGAAAGACCACGGCTGGCTGCCATTAATTTTAATGCTAAATCCTCATCAGCATTTCAAAACATTATGAAAATGTCTAAGAAACTGTCTTCTAGTAGCTTGAAAATATCGCAGGCAGCAACCTAAATAATACTGTAAGTGCCCTGGTAAGTACAAGAGCACATGCTGGAAAGGAAAAGAGAAAAATAAAAGGCTTTAGACCACCAAGCAAACGTCAGCTCTACAAAGCAGGCATAAATGGATTGCAGGATTTCATGGATGCTGAGAGTTTGAATTACCGGCTGAGCTACACCTCACTTACAGAAAATGTGGTTTTCTTTTTTAGAGAACGCATCAAATATTGAATGCTAGTTTGCTGTGCAGTCTGCTCCACGGACAAGTACATAAATAACCTTACATGGAGGGTTCTGTTTAGGCTGACAAATGCAATTAAATGAATGGAATATGGCCAGGCCCCCCATATTAGTGCTCTGTTACACTGCATTGGTGAGGATGATGGATGCCAATTAAATTGAAATGAATGGTCATAGGTTAAACAAATGATGACTGTGATCAAAGCACTCCTCCTTCAGCAAGGCATTCAACCTGTCCTAAACTTAAATACATGATTTTAAGTCCTGCTTAAAATTGAGCTTCAGTAATTTCCTGCTTAGGGAAGGGCTGGACCATGCATTTTGGTTTAATTTTTTTAGTTTGGAATACCCATGCTTACCTAGTCCATTATGCATATGCCAAATTTCACTGGGCTTTCGGGACCTGCTATTGCAGTCTCATACTCGTTCATATTTATAGTGCTCCAGTGGGCTTGGGGAACTGAGTAAGGATTGCAAAAGCTTGTGCTATTTCTACTTTCATTGATGGTGCTGTCACTGAAGCACTGCCCTGCAATGGGTTGGCAGCAGAGGCCTGATGAGTGGTCCTTCTCCTTTGGTAGTAAGTGGGATGCTGCCACTTGAAGATGATGATCCATATCATTAGTTTTCCTTTAGTGAGTATTTTTAAGTATTGCCACATCCCTCTGCTTTTGTCAGACTTAAAGTGATTTTTTTTATCTTTTTAAGAGGTTGAAAATGTATAGCCCTATTTTAATAATAATTCAAATTAAAAAAAAAAAAAAAGACATGTAATTTTTTCAAGAGCAGAGGGGGAATAAACCCTGTTGCTTTTTCCCAGTTTGCATAGGAACTGGGACAAGAACTCTCTCCAAGCACATAGAGTCAAAATGTGAGGGATTGCTGGGAAATCCCAGGGTTTTGGGGGGGGAAATGTAGAGTTCAAAACAAAGGCATAGATAGGAAACCTCCTTCAGCTCCTGTGCTGCTTCTTCTCTCTTTGATTAGACATCAGGCTGAAGTATCATCAGCAGTGTGAATTCTGAAGAATACAAGAGAATGCACTTCAGGTTAGAAAGCCCATCTTTTATTCAGGTATTAAAAAAAAGAAGCCACTAAACTGCTCTTGAAATAAATCCCTGAGAGGGTTAGGCAGGGGCTGGAGGTGCACACTACATTTTTCCTTGCCAGCTCCTCGTAGCCAAGGTGTGTTGACAAGACCAGCCTTGGAAAAGCACTTCCCTCTCTCCTCCCCGTGTGGCTCTCCGCGGTGACATCATTAATGCTGATGGCTATAACTGACCACAAAGCACAGACCTTTCGTCCCCACCTGATCTTCCCCGGTGTTTATACACTGCTGGCCTGACCACACAGAAGACTAATGAGCATTACACTTGGCAAATATCGTCGTGCCTAAACGGGAGATAGTGATTTTGCTAAGACAAGCAACAAGCCTGGGGGCACGTCATGCTCAAATAGGAAAGTTAGGAATTAATATTAATTCTCTTCCGCTCACTAGGGGCCTGATCCAGATCCCTGATGTCAGTTAAGTCTTTCCACTCTAAGCTTTGCTTCCCTCCTATGAAGCAGCACTTTCAGACAAAATACAACCAAGGAGTATGATAATAAACTTGACAGTAATGGCAGATGGCACAAACTGTTTTTTAACTGGGGTCAGGACTGTTTCAGTAGCTGGATGAGGTACTGATTTGAGATGAAAAAACCCAGGTCCTAATTCCTTCTGGATTTAACTGTCTGGAGTCTTGATATATGTTGGATAGCATTCCAAATTTTATGTGCTAGAGCAAGACATGGTGAGCAATTTAGAAGAAATGAGAACCTGTGATTCTTTTTGTTGCCTATTTGCCTCTGTAGCCAGTCTGCATGCAGAGCTTTGGGAAAAGCCCCCTCTCCCCACACCAAGGCTGCTCATAAATCCCCAGGAATTGTAGTACCTGTGCTGCTGAGTTGCCTTCCCCCTGCTACCTTACATGCATTTTTCTTGATTATAAACAGCATCAAAAGTTTTAATGACTTCTTGAGGTTTTCTTTCTAGACGCTATAGTTTATTTTTATTTAATATAATTTAAGACAGAGAGCAATTCTTGCAAAATTAATGGGATTACAAATTATGCTTGTGTCTAAATATCTCTTTGGTCTGTTTTTCTGGTGTCTAGGCCTCACTGTACTTTTGTTTTTTGTCATAACTTGCCGTGATGGCAACTGCTACCTCCTTTTTAACCTATTTCTGACAGAATTCTTGATATCAGATAGAGTCAGATATTCCTGAAGCTTTGGGCTGAATTAACTAACTTTGCAATACAGCAGAAAAACGTGCTGCCACATTGAGGGGGTGGCATGTCTCCAGCCTGCTGCTGCGAGCTGGCTCTGCCATGGGGGTGACTGCTTTTTGCTTTGCTCAGAAAGCTTCTGACATTGAACAGCTGATGAGCTGGGCTTTCCAGGGTGCTGCCTGGGTCCTTTCTCCTCTCCCTGGCCCCGTGTGAGTGTGCAGAGCTGAGACCAGCATTGCCTGACTGCAGGGTTTGAGGTACCTGGGTTTGTGTATCTGTCTCAATGCTGGGTTTTATCACCTCTCCTCTAGGTCTGAAGAGCACAACCACAACCTCGTGCTCTTGACCAGCTCCTGCATGTGCTGGCAGAGCCTGAGGGCGGGGTGGTCACCCGGGATTTTGGGCACCCTCAGCCTGGGAGCGCTGCCTGTGCGCTGCCTCCGGGCAGGGAACACATTCCCAGCCGGGCAGGGCAGCTCTGTGCTGACTCGCTGTTTGCTGCAGACCGTGCTCGAGCAACGTGATCTTGTAAGACAAAGCATTGCTGAGCACTCCTGTCACCAGATATCCGTCTGGGTCAGCAGAAGGCAGCCAGCCCCTCTGGAGTGAAGGGAGCCAGTGTGCCACCAGACTGACGAGGAGTCCTTTGGAAGATTGTGCTGTTGACAGGAGGTGATTTACTGGGATATGCATCCAGGGCCACGTCAAACTGAGCCAACAGAAGCAAATGGATCTCGGTATAGGTCAGGCCTAAATGCAGCCCAGAGTATTTTGCCTGCCGTGGCTGCAGCAGCGTGCCAGCTGCTGGTGCAGCAGCCCTCGGAGGCACAGTCCCGACACCCAGTGAGCACTCAGGCTGCCTTGGGTGTGCAGTGCTTCCCTGTCACCCCTGCTTATGTCCTCAGCCATTCTCCTCTGGGACAGATGTGATTCTTCACGTTAGGATCTAATTCTGTGTTCAGAATATTTTGGGCTAAATGGAGAAAAATAAATAGTTTATCACCGAAAAGAGCGAGGATTATTTCTTTGCGGTGCTGGAAAGCGGGTGCAGGGAAGGCTTTGCACCAGCCTTGCTTCCCTCCCCGTGGGGGACGTGCTCAGCGCGCCCATCACCGCCCCCAGATCCCTGGGACACGTGGCCAGCCCTCAAAGCACACTCGGGGCGAGCAGTGTGCAGTAATTGAGCTGTGCATCGTCGCAGGACTGTCTTGATCCATGATGTTTGCTGTCAGCGAGATCCCAGTGGGAACTGCTGCAGACATGTCAATGTTCTGCTTCCTCTGCAGAGAGGCTCAGAGCTGCCAGGGCAGTTTTTTATCTCAATATCACCTCGTTGCTTTCACCTGTGTGCTATTAAGCTGTTAATATATCGGGGGAAAAACTCATCCAGGCAAGTGTATTAGGAATACTTAAATGAGGTAGCAAAATATTATTGTTATTAAATGTTCCCACCAGATACTTGGACAGCTTGCGTTGCAACTGCAAAGCTAACATTTCATTACAGCAAGATATATATTCATAATGGATTGCAATTTACGAAAATACACAGAGGGCCCCGGATTTGTCAGTGTGCATTTGCTCTGCAAGAAATGCATCTCACTAAAAACCAGATGTCAAAATTAACAGTAGAGCTTTTGCAGTGTAGGGAGGAAGACTGACATTTCCGAGCTGGCAGTCCAGCTGTGTGAACAGCGTCAGGGGCTCTGTGTCCTTAAACATAATGTTTAGCAGCAGAACTGCATTAATTTGTTTAAATTATAAGTGGTGGGAAATCACCTACACTGTGTTGGTGGCAACAGTTACAATCAAGCGAGATCCTGGATCCCCTCCTACACCCCAAATTTGCACCCCCATTTTCTCCCTTTCCATTCACTTGCCATGTTCCTGTCTAGCAAAATTACAAGAGGTTGTGAAAATTAGTTCAGTTCTGAGGAAATTGCTGGGGATCATTGTCAGGGTCAAGATTTGGAGAGGGATGAGGGAGACAGGTGTTTGAAAGCTCTTGTAAATGTCTGAGTAACTGTTCTGAAATGTAAATTATTGATTCATATCCTTCTGTTTTCTAATGTGCTTTATCTTCCTGGTAATTTAACCTAGTTTCCAGGGTATTTTTATCTGTAGTTTTCTAAAACCTTTATTACGCATGTATTTTATCTCATCTCTTTCTCCTGTTCTTAGATGTTAGGTAGTGAGTCAGGGCACTGATTAGCTTGACTAATTTGTTGGCATAGTTTTCTGTCAGGGGAAAAAGGATGCACATTTTTAAAAGTAGAGATAATTAACTGTTGGAACAACACAAGCACCAGTGGCTCCTTCAGTACTAGCAGTAGCAATGTAAGGATGTATATTTTCCTAGGGATTGTCTCTGGTTTTCCACTGTCATTAATTTTTGGAAGCCCTATGGCCTGTATTACATGGAAGATGGATGATCCTGATGGGCCAGCATGTTTTGGGACTTCGCAGACCTGGTGCTTGGGCACTGTGTTTGGTTCTGTTCCCTGCAGGAGAGGGTGGGAGGAAGGGTTTGGTCATGGGGTCCACCCCTGGAGGAATGTGTACTGTGGAGCTGGAGATCTGTATCTCAGGCCACATCAGGCGAAGGGCAGTGAATTACTTGTGAACTGGTGTGAAATCCTGAAAGGCTCCTGGGGTCTTTAATCACTGATGGAAACGTGAATTGCAATCTCCCAGAGCCTCTGATTGTATTCGCTAGAGCAGGCGCCGCATCAAAGGGTGCTGATGTGGGATTCACCTGCTCCCTGGGGGGGGTGGGAGTGGGAATGTGCCTTGCAGACCCTGTCTGGGGACACTGCTGTGTGCAGGGTGCAGTGTCCTGGGAGATCATCCCCTCCCTGCTGGGCTGAGAGGCCGGACAGGGTGAGGAAAGCAGCAAAAACGGGGATAGCAGTGTGGGAGGGGTGCTCTTGGGGAACCCTGTGGGAGCTGATATGCCCCTGATAGTAAGAGTTGGTGTGTTTATCTGTGGGTGCTGTCCTGGTCCTTGCCACTGGTATTTGAGCACCCCCAGGGACACAGCCTGCTGGTGTGGCTGTGCTGGGCGGGGAAGCAGTATTCCATTTTACAGGCAGGAGGAAGCGCTCGCTTACCTGCGGACACGAGAGATATTCAATTTCAAGGCAAGATCATATTTCCTCTTTAAAATCCAGATAGACAGAGATGGCTGTTGACCCCAGCAGCATTACGTGACCTTATCTACCACACAGATATTTTCCTGAGGTTTTCTATTAGAGAGGCAGGCCTGGGGCTCCAAGGGTGAGCGTGGGGGCGATGCCAAGGTTTGAACCCCCCCACCCACACTGAGCAGAGGTGGCTGGTGGGGCACAGGAGGTGCCCTGCGTGGCTGGCTGGGTGAAGCAAAGGGAGCATCATCTAGAGGAAAACAGCTCCTTAAAGCCAGTGTAGAGCTGCTCAGTAAATCACTTGAGTGTGATCTCAATCATCTCTTGAAATGTTTTGCTGAAGGGGGGCCCAGCAGAGGAAAACGTCTTTGGGCAAATCACGGTGTATAAATACCTCTGGTGTGAGTGCAACTAAGGCCACAGCCCTGTCACACGATGCAGTCAGCAATAAATAGGTTCCTGAATTAGAGAGAATCTCTGCTGTATTTCAGATGTGACTGTTTGAGCTACATGTATAAAATGGCCTTTGAAATAGCAGCTGTGTCTGCGTTATCTTCTTCTGAGAGATAAGCAATTATGAGAATGTTATAATGATTTCTTAAAAAAAAATTGGGTTTAAACAGCAATTGCTTTTCAGTGCAGGAGATATTTAAACATCAGTACCTTGAATTGATTAAAAAGAGCTGTACTGATAATGCAATTTTGTAGCTTGTGATTTGCACTGAAGCAGTGCAATGAATCATGATGAAAGGCTGGAGAGGAGGTGTCTGATGGGACCTTCGGCCACTTCGGTGGCTCTGAGGTGGTGTGCTCATCTCACAAAGGAAGCTGCACTCGTATCAAACTCCTCATTAGCGCTGCTGTGTGTTTAGTGGCGTGTTGTTGTTCATTAACTGTGAACACGGGAATACCTTGCCTTGCTGAAGGGCCTCTTAGGAGAGCCGTGTTTCTAAGGGATACTCTGCATTCCTCTGCACACGGATGCCTTCTATACTTGAAGGATTTTAAATATCACACTTTTACAATTTGCATTTCTCCTGACTGTTTATTAGTCAGAGCAATTACATGTATTTTTTCAGACTTTACCAAATGCAAAAGAGATTCCTTCCACTTGGATAGCTAACTGCTGGAAAACCAAGTCTCCCAACTAGCAGATAGTATCACTGAATTCTTGGATCACAGGATTTGTATATGCTCCTTGAATCACGAGGCAATTTATTTACTCGAGCCCTCTTGGAATGTGTTCTCTTGCAGCACGTAACTCTGGTGCTGGTTTATGAGTAAGGCTAGCAGAGAGATGCTCACTGTTTGAGTGTGTTCATGTATCTCACGGGCGGTGTCAGGATGCTGTAAGCAGATAGAGCAGTTACCAAGGTGAGCTGGACTCTGTCACTCTGTTCTTTTAATTCCTTTTTGCACTGTGTAAAAAAACAAAGCAACAACAACAAACAACAAAATGGGGGGAGGGTGTTTCATTTCACTGAGCCACTCTGAGCATCATTAATTTCACTTCTGCTTGAGGTGACACTTAGGTCTAGAATCCTTCTGTACCCTGGCTCCTGCAATTAGTCTGCTACCTCCTCAATGGGGTCTCAACCATCTAAATCCTTGTCTTCAAGCAAGTACTGACAGCCCCCTCGTGTTAAGTTTTGTAAACACTAATTTGTGACATCTCCCGTGGCTTAAATCAAAGCACTCAAGTAAAAGTAATAATACCACTGTTAAAGTGAATGTTACAGAAGAAAACGCCTGTCACCTGACGCTAAATGGATATGACACCGAGCATGTTTCAGGAGACGCTTCTAATGAGGAGGCGCTGGGGAAGCAACGCCGCGTGCGCAGCCCCGGCTGTCAGCTCCGGGGCCTGCTTGGCAGAGAAAGGGAGAGCAGTGCTTGTTTCCAGTCTGTTTTGCATTTTGCTCAGGTGCACCTAAAAGGAGGAGAATGACCTGGCTCCTGCAAGTCCTTGTGTGAAGGGCAGCTGTGAGATCTGCTGGTGCATCGGATGGCAGAGAGCAGAGCCGTGTTTGTGCTCGGTGCTGGACACACAAGTGTCTCCCTGTCCTGTAAAATTTAGTTTAGTAACCAGGAGACACTATTATTTGAAGTTATGCTTAGACTATAGAGCTCATTTCTATTTGTCATTTGTCTCTCCTTTTTTTTAAACCCAGCCTTTCAGTCTTTCTTCCATAATCACATTGGATAAATTGAATGCATCTTTCCCCCTTTTTCTTTGTAATGCCCTGAACATTGTTGTTGTATTACATGAACTTTTCATGTCTGGCAATACTGGAAACAATAGGAGCCCTTGAACTCAAAACTGTATGTCACACTCGGTAATTTTCAAAGAAACTTCTGTGAGCATTCATAGCACAACCATAATACAGAGCTTCCAGCAGGTAGCTGAGCTGGTTGTACCCATCTGCTGTGTCTGAGCCTGCTGAAGGATAAAATAAACCTCTGCCAGCATATAAGAAGCCCAAGCAAACTGGGAAAGCAGACGAGATTATCAGTAAGAGAAACATCGTGCTGTGTAAATTCCTATCCCGTGAGAGGAGCAGGGAACGGGAAAATGCCTGGGGGTGTTGCCCGTGCATGAACACTGGGCTGGAAGGGGATGGGTGTCAGCACTGGGTGGTGGGTGCCCACTGGGTCTCACCAGCATGGAAACTTGACAGGCGGTCCTGTGCTGAGGCCTTCTGTCTTTTTCCACAGGCATTTGTCTGAAGCTGCACAATGCAGTGAGGGTGTGGAGCACAGAACTGGAGCGGGAGGGAGACAACAGAGACAAGAGGAGAGGTGATGCCCAGGAAGGAGCATGGACAACACAGCTGGAGCTGAAGGTAAGAAGTGATGGCAGGAATACAAGGAACTCCTCTGCACCTTCAGCATAGGAGGAGGAGGAGGTGGTTTTGCTTCCTGTGAGCCGTGAATGCTCTTGTGCCTCCCAGACACACCGCTGGGCAGCGAGCCGCTGCAGGGCAGCTCACGAGTCCAGTGGCTGGGGTCTGGCTCGCAGCAGGGGTGCAGAAGGCAGCAGTGCCGTACACTGCCCAGCTCCTCCCGTTCCTGGTGCTCGTTAATCCTTTATTCATAAAAGCATAGAATTAGTAAGGTTGGAATTAAACCTTTTCAGGCACTGCTCTGTCAAGAATGTTTCTAATGTCTTTCTTTTATTTCCTTTTTAATTTAATTAAACTGGAAAAAGCACTTTTTCTTTTTTTTTTCCTTATTTCTCTATTCCTTTACGATTAGGGGAAACCCCGTCTAGTATGTCTGAATGCTTCTACCGTGGAAATATTTAGTACCAGCTCTGGCATATTTATGTTGGCTCCCTGATTAGACAATGTGCCAAGCTGTCCTTCGTGGCCTTAATTATCGCAACTTCAGGCCAGCGTTGCCTGCTTACAGCATAATCCCACGGCCTAGAGTGAACCCTGAAAATGCTTAATTAAATGACATTCCACAACAGATTAAGGAGTCAGAAGCCCAAGATAAAGAAAAAGGGAGACTGTGACCATAGGAGTGGCAGGTGCTCTTCCTTCTCAGGACAATGCTCCTGACATGGACTGTTTCATTTTGAGCACATTAAAAAAACAACGTTATTTGTTTGGGGTCTACACTTGGCTTCTTGCGTTTTCAGTGGACAGTGGTTCCGAGAGATCCTGCCTTGGGATGCAGTGTGAATAGCACTGCGGACTCTCACTGATTTTACATCAGCTGAGGATCTGCTCTGTGCTCAGGTTATTTCTTTTGGGTACCTGGATGAGGCCCTTTGCCAAAGTCAGTGGATGCCTTTGCAGTTCTGAAATCCAGGGTGAGCATCAGGGTCAGACACCAAAAATCTGTTGCTTTTTTTTTTCTTTTTTTTTAAAAACGCCAAAACCTATTGAAAAATCCCCAACCCCAAACAAACCTTTTTCCCTGTGTAAAATCTAGTGTGCAGTTATTTGGAACAGACAGGATCACAGTGTGTTAGGGAGCCCAGTGGGAGCCAAAGCCCACGTCTAACCACAGAAGATCAGCACAGAAATACAAGTGCTGAGATAATGTTACAGTGCACAGATTAGGGCTCAAATCTTCAGCAAATCTGTTCAGAGCAAGGAAATGACAGCACGTGGGGCACGTGCAGCACACTGAGCACGTCTCATTCAGAGGCCCATCAGTAAAGGCAGTTATTGCTAATATTGTGTTTTATCATATTATTCCTCAATTATTTGCTCCAACAACTCTCTTGTCTCAGCTAAATAAACTGGCTGTGCAGAAGCTGACCTGATGTGATTTCTTCTTTGTGAAGAGAGTGGGTTGTGGTCGGGTGTCACGATGTTTCCAGGGGTTTGGTTTGTATGGTTTGTGTCCTTCTGCAGCTCAATAATATAATTTCAGCAATTAAACTACAGGAGAAGGGAGTGGATTAAATGTCCCTGCTAACACAGGGACAGTCCTTAGGGGAAACAAAATACAGAGGATCTGAGTGAGGGTGGTCCCTGGCTGGTGCCTGTGGTCAGGGGGAGGGGAAGTAGTCCCAGCCTAAGCCCCAGTGGGCCTGTGTTACCCACAGTGCAAAATACACCCCATGCTCTGACACGAATGGAATCTTTGGGTGCACAGAAGCAAGGATTTTTTTATATTTGGTAACAGAAGCAAGGCACATTATTCCTAAACCCCATCAGCTAAGCTGTGCAAGGGACCGTAGCACATCATTTCCCTATCTCTGAAATGAAAGCTTTTTTGCTGAGCTGGGCTATTCAAGTGATGAGTTTTTAGCATGAGGGAGGCCTCTTGCTGCAGCTCAGGGGCTGCATGTGCTTAACCCCTTACCCTGTGACTGGTCATGGTGGGGTGCAGAGCAGCAACCTGGAGCATGTCCTAGCATTAAACCAGCCCCAAGCCTCATCTCCTCTCCTCAGAAATGCTTTTACAGAGCCATCATCTGCCTGAATGCTCCACGACTTCACCCAGCACGGTGCATTTACCAACATTAACATTTATCATCTTCTCTGGCAGCTTTCCTTTTTGCAAATGAAAAGTAGAATAGCTTAGAAGAAGCAAGTGAAATCTGACAGCAAAAACCTCTTTTTAGGTATTCCATGGAGGAATAACCCAGGGCAGTATGAGGAGCAGAAGTATTTCTATTTACCTACACGTATTCTGTGCTTGGAGTCAACAAGTCTGCACTGATTCCTATTCAGAGCTTTATGTGTGATAAAAAGCATCTCCTCAGATTTGTTTTCTTTATTCTATGTTTACTACTCTCTTCGAACTGAAAATTTGTCTTGTTCCAGTCTGAAGATGCAGTTCTGGAGGTGTTAGAGCATCCTCAGGTTCTCCCACCACATCTCCAAGTCATCCAGCAGCGTGAAACTTCAGACAGAGTCCAAGACTGGGGATTTTACCTGGTTTGGTCTTCATGAGGCTTGTGTGTGTGTCTGTGTACAAACTGGGACCCCCCTCAGCTGCAGCAAAGCTTCGTGCAGGTGAGGCCCAGCCTGAGCAGAGCCCAGCTGAAGGCCTTCTTTGTGGCTGAGCAATATAAAAGTTTTTAGATCCAGTCTTCAACCTTGAAAGTGCTTCTTTGAAGTCTCTGGGCCTTCACATGTTCTCCAGACTTTCATTTCATGTACTGGTTTTTTTGTAGGTTTGTTGTGGGTTTTTTAAGATTTCAGGTAAGATTTCAACAAGCTGGGGATGTATCAAAGTATAAAATACTTCGCTTGAGTCTTAATCAATCCAAACTGTCCTCTTAAGAAGGAAAAATAAAGGCTGTTAAAGCCGGCCAGACACAAGGCAGCAGATGTTTCTCTTTATTGTCAGAACAGCAATCTTTATTAAATACCGAAGAAAGCCCTGTAAATCCAGGAAGGCAGTTGAGTCTATGCTGAGGACACCTCTTCCTGAGGCCAAACAGCCTTTCCTGAGTAATTTGTTTTTCCTGCTGATCTTTCAGTGGTGTTTCTGTGAAATAAAAGCAAAAGGGAAAATGAATATTTAACTGCGGAAATAACCTGATAGTTTGAGCTTAAAAAGAGAAGAGAAAGAGCTGGGATGATGCCGTTCCTACCTGCGCTGACTCCTCCTTGGCGCCAGGACTATCGTGGGACCATTCCAGGGGACTCCTGGAGATGCCCCAGATGGAGCAGGGAGCTGGTTTGTCTGGGCATGACACAGTTAATGGGCAGGCATATCTTCTCCCAAGAACATGTCTGAGGAAAAGCAAACAGCACGTTCCTATCGCCTGGGAATGGCAGAGCGAGGTCTCTGTAGGATGGAGAGAGCTCTTCAGGGCTGTCTGGAGAGCACTGGCCAGAATGAGCCTGGTAGTTTTCATTAGTATTGCTAATGGCATCTTCCACTTTTAAGAAATAACAACAAGGTTTCATGAATTAATAAAAGGAAGATGGTGATTGACTGAACAAAGGGTGTGCCAGCCTGTGCAGCTGGTCTGTTTTAACTGGGTAATGTCCATAGATACGGCGTTAATTTAATTCTCAGTTGAAATACTCCAGAGGAAATGTCAGATCAATAATGTAGGAAAGGGCAAAGATTTGCTAAGCCTGGCTGGCTTGCATATGTTAACTACCCTGAGATAGATATGGATAAATGCTGAACATTAAGGTGAGTAATCACAACTGTCTTGGGTGTCTGAAAAAATTTTCTGCATAAACGCTGTACAAAACAAGCACGTTTCAGGCAAGAAGCTGGGTAACAAGTTGTTACTTCACGCACGGCTCTGCAGTTAACATCCATGGGCTTGCTTTTTTTTTCTGGAAGAAGACAAAAAGCCTGGTTTCAAACATTGTCCAGTCCTCCCTAGTGTGGTGCTGGGAGTCCCTGTGCCCATCCTTACTCCGGGGTCCTGCACCAACACATCTTCATGCCTGCACACACGTGGCTACCAGCACTAGCTCTTGGTTGTTTTAAATCCTGGCTTGCATCTGAATTTTACCTTTTACCACATTACTTGTGAGATTTCCTCTGGACTGGGTGGCAAAGGTGCTCCGAAAGCAAATCACACCTCTCCTTGTCAAGAAGCACTTCTGTTACCAGGAGCTGTGCTCAGTTGTGGTCGTGGCTGGCAGGCTTTCATTGCAATGAAACAAGAACAGACACCTTTCTTGGCCTTTGGGCCTGAATCTCAACTATTTGGTAGCTTCACGGTAATTTTTCCACACAGCCTTGGCTAAACCACTCAGAAACCTTGAGGATTTATTTATTTAAATAACACTATCTCCTCCAGCACTGAGAGTGAGGGCTCTCCCAGAACCCGTGTGTGTGTGTGTGTGTGTGTGGAGTTTGTGGGAACCCTGCGATTTCAGAATTGCCAAAACAAACAACAGGTGCCTGTGTTATTTTGCAAGTAGGAGCTGCTCAAATATCAGACTTTGGCAGAGAAGAGGCTTCCTTACCACACTTATCTTCTTACCCCAAAGGCCCCTGGGAACCTGGGTGGTGCATTTATGCTAAAGGATGCCGAGTCGGAAAATATTTTAAAATCACCTTTGATGAAGAAGTCTTTAAAGTGCCTTCCCAGATACTTGTTCATCTGCTTAACTTCTGCTTTCAACAACAGTATGGATCAGTATCAGGTTTAAGTACAACTGGAGAAGGCACAGGGTGACTCAGAGAATCCCATAATAGCCTTTTTCCTAGGGGCTTGGCTTACCTACTCCAGAGAACTGAGCATGGGTGTAGCTACACTGAGGTCTGTACCAGTACAAACCTGTGGTTCAGAAGCAGGGTGGGATTGGGAGAAATGCTCACACCAGTGCAGGGAGCCCTCCTCCACGAGCTGTGCAGGTTGCACGGATGTCCAGGCAGAGTTTGTCATGCTGGTGGCTAAAGATGGGTGTGCTGTGGGAGTGAGACTGTGCAGAGCAGTCCTTCAAGTGGGGCTTCTTCCCTTCTCCAAGGGACACAGTACCAGCTGCTGGCTTCTTTGGGATCTAATAAAACCAAAGCCTTCCAAGGAACCAGCTCCTGCCTCAGGAGCCACCCGCTCAGTATTTGCCATATCGTGGTACTGCTTTCCCAGCAAGGTGACAATGGACAGGATCTGTCCCCTGAGTGTCAGGGAGCTCCTGCCTGGGCAGGACAGCATGGGAGATGTGTGATGCTGCTTGCCGTGGAGCTCTCTAGGGATATGGGGGCTTTGGAAAGAGCTGTGAGCAGCCCAGTGCCTCCATCCCCAGTGTCAACCGGCCTCTTACTGGGCTGTTCCCAGCTGGGTTTTAAAAGGAGAAAAGAAAAGAGCTGACAGAGCTGGAACTGCTTTAAGGTGGAACTGAAACAATAGCTTGTGGCTGTCTGAATCAGTTCCCTTGTTCCATGAATTTGACTCAGAGCTGAGTATTTCAGAGCCTCAGAAAGAAAAGGCTTATTTCAATTTTGGTTCTAATAATGGGCAAAGGTCACAGCAGTCGGGAGGAGAGGGGAAATGAAAGGCATGGGCTTGGCTGTTTTCTCTGAACCAGCTTCACCCGTTCCTGGTTACGATCTCAGCAGAATAATAGCTGATCCTGAGCAAAGCCAAGAAATGAAATTAACACATGCAAAATTACATTACAGCCGTGTCAGGATCCTGCTGCCCGGCAGCGTGAGCAATGCGTCCTGGAGCACATGGCAAAGACAGCACAGGAAAGCTGATGGCTGGGAGCAGAGCACCTCGCTCTGCCAGGCGCAGCCCATCCCTGCATCTCTGCTCTGAGGCACCTGCAGCCCTGCCCTTGGGGCTGGAGAGATGCTCTGCTACCAGTGCACGCGCGGCTCAGCCTTCTCTCAGCCCCCATGGTGCTTTAATGTGCTGTAAATCCAAACTTAAAACCTGCCAGGAAGCTCAAGCCTGATGCTTGAGCTTCTCCAGGGACTTGGCCAGATTTCAAGAGCAGATCATGGCACACACCATGAGAGCTGCCTGAGAGGAGCTGCCAGGACCCCTGGCCTTACAAAATAACCCAGCAGTAGGCACTTCCCTGGCTCTGATCACCTGATCCAGGTTTATCTTGAGGGGTGGATGCTCATCCCTCAGGCTTGTGTGCCCCACTGCCTTGGCTGTGCCGGGCTGGGAGCACAGTGTGTGGCAGGAGCCCGGCAGGGCTGAGGAGATGCTGGCAGGTGGCGAGGCAAGTGCTGGCTGTGGGAAGCCCTGGCCAGAATCTCCCACCTGCTCCTCCATTTCCAGCTCCACAGGAGCCAGCAGCAGGGTCAGGCCTCGCACAGCTCGTCCCGCTGCTGTTACCAGCAGCTGGGAGCTGCTGAAAATGTGCCAACACACCCACTTTGACCCCTGTGGCTCTGGGGTAAAGGCAGGTTTGCTCAGAGATGGGAGATTAATATGACTATTCCCACGATGTGCTTAACGACATCATTTACTTCAGAGGCTCTTGGGACGGCGCTGACACTCGCTTTAGCAGCTGAAGTGTTTAATGTGTTCTCCAAGGCGCTCTCTAAACACAGATAGAGCTGAGCGACACAAATGTATTTGCAGAATGTTTTAGGGTTAGCACACTCCAGAGCCGTGCAATCAAATGCTGGTGAGCGTGAGGGAATGGATCTTTGAGAGGATCATGATTCAGCAAGGGGTCGTGATTATTAAATACATCACAAGGCTCCCTCTCGGTATTTTTCATACCTTGTTCTCAAAGTATTACTCATGTAATTTTCCCTCTGAAAGTTATTACAGGTGACTCACCTTTAGCTCGAGTGAGCAAACATGACCAAGTGTTTATTCTGTTCACAGCTGAGCAATTTTAAGCCCAGATCCTGACCTTAAAAAAGTCCCTGAGTGAGGCTGGTGGGTAAGACAGTACACCACTGGTCCCTGGAGCATCGTGACTCAGAGGCATATTTCTTATTAAAATGCTTCTGCTTTTAACTCGAGGCAGTCACATCTTGCTGACCGACATCCACAGCGAATTTCCCGTCCCACCCCGAGCAAGAGCTGGGCTGAGCTCCCACCAACTCCCCAGGTCCCTGCTGCTGCCAAAACATCATCAGCCTGAGGCCTTTGCTGCTGTCCCACCCAAGTGCGCGAGGAAAATATGATAGGAAATGCCTATTTTCTTCCATAAGCAATTAATATAAGTCAGGATGGGTCCACTTGTTGCTCCAGGGGAGAAATAAAAGTGAGCATCCCTGGGGCAGGGGGACAGTGGGGAGCAGGGGCTCAGCTTCTCCCCGTGGCTGCTGCCAGCTCCCCACTGCTGCCCCATCTGAAGGCTGGTTTGGGTGAGATTTTCTCTTTGGATCAAGTTCTATTTTTTTTTTTTCTCCTTGGCTCTTGAGATCAGCGATTTCATTTTGCAGTGACAGCTAAGGGAGGGCAGAGCGTGTGCTGCTGTCCTGCCTGTGAAAGCTTCTTTGTCGCCTGCTGTTAATCTGAGCAGTTTTGCAGGCTCTCGATGCTTTTGTCTCGAGTTTTGTTTTCAGTTTGGGTCTCACCACCAGTCCCACATGGTTTCCTGGCTGGCAGAATGATCTCTAAGCTTAGCAGACAGAAGGCTTGTAGCATGTCCAATGAGCAGGTGAGGGAAACCTCACACCCTGCGAGAGGGGAGCGCCTGCAAAGGAAAGGAAAAAAAGGCAGTGCAAAGGCTGGTGTCACAAACCCTCTTCCGGGCTATTTGCAGAGAGGAAGGGACTTTGGCAGGGGACCAAGAACTCTGGGTCCTTGAGCTGGTGTTTATTGCAGCAAGGAGAGATAAAGGGACAGCAGTGACCGAGGCTGGGCTGGGCACATCGCAGCCCCTGCTCCAGGAACCACCCCAGAGCCCTGAAACACAAAAATGTGTCCTGAGCTCAAACCTGTGTGTGAAACTGGCTGGGAGGAGGCTTAGGCTTGGGAACTGGTGCCCTAAAAGCTTCCTGGAAGTTAGGATTAATTATTAGCTAATCGGCTGGGATGTATCTCATTTGTAACAAATGAAGAGAGGAAGGCTGGGAGGCTGTGGTTGGTGGAAGTGGAGCTGGTTAACTCCTGGTTAAGCTGGCATAAGGAGCTGTTATCCTGGTCTGAAGGAGGTAAAGGAGGGGGCTCAGTGGCGTGGTGATGCCTTATTCAGCTGTGTGTCCACAGGAACTGGAGGATGTCACCTGCAGGCTGTCACCCACTAGGCCTTCTTGCTCGTGGACAAGGCTTTGGAGATCGCCTGCCATTGTGCTTCATGGGCTGATGCCCTCAGGGAGACTGCAGTCAGGTAATGTGTGTTACATTTTAGTAGCTTTATAACCTGGGAAATTGCCTTTTGAGAGGGTCGAGGAGGGAACAAAGCAGAGTAACTGTAATTCTCAGAGCCCTAAACGCCGTGACAAAGCTGCTGTGGAGAGACTGAAAATTTTTGTCAGGAAAATATCAGTAGCCTTAATCTCTCATTGCCTTCTTTTATAATGCATGGTTTAAAAACATGTTAATGTTATCTTTGCGTGATATAGGAGGCAGCCATGTAATACTGTCTCTTTGAAGGTTGTGTTAGAGCTTACTATCTCTGCTCAAGTAGCTACAAGGTCAAATCTCAGCTGATATCTCAGAGAAATTGTAGAATAGATGTTAAGTTGAGCCTCTGACTTGGGGTGTCCCTCTCCTGGCTGTGCCATAGATGCTTGTGATAGCAGCTAACCAAATTAATTTGTCTGTGCTCCCCTCCTGGCTTGTGAAACTGGGATAGCAGCAGTTTGTTATCTTGTAGATTCTGTGTAGATCAGCCCAGCAGGAGTTATGAGGGAGTGATGATGGGATCTGTACCAGAGCATGGGGAAAGATGAGGGGAAAAGAAATCAGTAGGACTGAGTTTAGGGTTGAAATGCAGCAGTCTGGATTTCAAAACCAGTAATCCTTTGGGAAAAACTGATTTAGTGGTTTCGGTGCTACATCTCATTGAGCAGAAATGTTTCAGCGAGGGTGCTAAAATGTCATTAGCAGAATAATTCCAGTTGAACTGGCTCTGCCACCAGCTCCCAGAGCCACTTCCCTGTGTTGTGTGCTCCGGACATGCTGCTGGGAAGGTGCAGAGCCCCAAAGCTCCTACTCTACCTCCCTGCTCCCCAAATCAAGCAGTGTCAGTCCTTGGCACTTGGTGTGAAGTGCTGGCCTCATTTGCTAACAGCTTTGGTTTCTCCGTATCTGAGACAGGATTATTAATACGCCTTTACCTCCCAGGATGACTGAGGTTAATTGAGATTTGTGAGGTGCTGAGAAGGTGCAGCAAGGAGCATGGCAGAAAGTGGAGGCGGCAGAAATGTTGGTATTTGAGGGAAGATTTTTAAAAACAAGTCTGGAAATCATCAGAAAATAAAAAGAATAATTCCCCTCTTTTTGTAACTAGAAAGTTTTAACAGTAATTACTGGGGGAAAAAAAAATTGTGCACTTTTAAACAAAACCCTCTGGTCTTACTCTTATCTGATGGCAAAGCAGATCAAACAGAACACTTTCTGATAAGGGTCTTGTGTTTGCCAGTTGTTTAAACGAACACCTGCAAGCCTTACCTTCAGTATTTGCCTTTAGAAGTGGCGGGGGACAGTGGCTGCCAGTGCCCAGGAGCTCTGCAGACCTTGGGGAAGAGGCACAGAGCCTGAATGGAAAAGAGGAATCCCATGAGTATGCGTGTGTACACTGAGTTAACCTTCTGCTAGCGGTGTTAGAAACCCGTGGAATGGGGTGTGTTGGGTTGGAGGACACACAGCCAGCTCCCAGGAGGCCAGAGGAACACAGGACACCTTCAAAATGCCGGTGGGTGTTCCACGGCTTTGGAGGAAGGTTCCTTCCCAGCAGGTCGGTGTCACCCTGACAGGGGTTTTCAGGATGGTCCCCCAGTGCTGCCCTGCTGCTCCTCCTGACCCTTAGGTACCCAATGAACCTGATGGTGAATTTCTGCTGCTTGAGCCCTAGTCTTGAAAGAAGCCTGAGACAGGCCTGGAGCACTGCTGGATCTGTCTGTTCTCCCCAGTCTCAGGAGCAGGGCCTTCACTGTGACTTTGTGGTTTGCTTGCTTGGCTTGTTTGGGATTTTTTTAAAGGAAAGAGGACACCTTTGGTTTGGAACTCAGAAACAGGTGTGCAAGTGAAAGGTTTGCTCCTGATAAATCACGTTGAGAACAGCGTGGGGAGAGAACGGCGTGTGCCCGAGCTGCTGATGTCAGATCTGTTTGATGTGTTCTTCAGGGTGGCGAGGGTAAGGATGTGTTTGCACACACTGGTATTTGTCTGCCGCTGGTTTGCTGTCTGTAAGAGAGAAGTGATGGGAGATGGAAAGGTAAAATGGAACCTGGAATGCTTGAAGCTTGTGTAATTCAGGTGCCAGTCCTTTTGCCATGATCTAGTGGAAACCAGCAGTGCAGGAGGTGCCAGCAGAAAATACTTCTTGTTCTGGCTCTGTTGCAGAATGACTGGGTAACTTTGATTGATGTTTCACTGCTCCGTCCTTCTGCCTCTGCTTTCTCAGCAGCTTTGTGCCAGTTTCTGACCTTGTGCAGCTGTGGGGAAAGGGGAAATCCCCTCATTATGCGTGGAGATTCCCCTCACACTCCCTGTCCCACCCTGCATCCCCATCCCAGCTTCATCCCAGCCCAGTCCACCCTTCCCAGGGGCAAAGGTGCTCCTGTATCCTCACTACAGTGGTGATGTGCAGGGAGCAGCACGAGTGCTGGGGTGCCCCTGGGCACCAGGTAACTGCTGGAAGGTTCTCCCCAGCCACCTTTGCAGCGGCAGTTTGGGTTTGTATTGCTCACCCTGTACAGCTGTGCGGGGGGACAGCTGGTGTGGTGGTCCTTGGTCACTCACGGGGCAAAACTGGGATGAGCCCCTGGACCTTGGGTCCCCTGTGAGTGCCTGGCTGGCCAGGCAGCACCACCTGCCCCTGGGCTTGGGGCACTTCACTCTGGGACATCGCTCCCGGGTTGTGTTTGGTGACCTCGAGGCAGCTCAGCAAAAAGCTGGCACCACGTTCCTGTGGATTTCCCTGCGGTGACACGGCCAGGAGAGCATCAGGCTTTGTGGCAAGGACTGGTGCCAGCAACGGCAGGGTCTGCAGGGCCGCCCAGCCAGCCTCATCTCATCCCCATTTCCTCCTCTTCAGTAGCACAAAATGAATCCCTCAGAAGTGAAGTTAACTAAATAAACAAATATGGAGCTATTTATTTTCTATTGTCAAAGAAATGCTGTGGGCTCAGGCGGGATTTTGTATTCACTGTTCACATCTGCAGCCCTGCTGTGCTCGGGGTGGGGAAAAGACTATCCCTTTTATTTGCTCTGGCCTTGCCAGTAAATCAGATGGGAAGGATCCCACCCTGAAGCCATCCCTCTCCAAACACTCTTCCCTTTCTCCCTGGTCTGAGGGGAGAGGAGCCGCACCATCCACATGGTAAACACTGTAAGAAAAACAAACACTTCTTCCTCTCTGGGTGGGGGGGAAGAGAGAAGAAAAAGGCATTAGCAATGTCGTTTTTCCCTCCGAGCTAAAATAACACAGCAGTGAGAGCTAAGGATGCAGCTATGGTTCAGAGGGGGTTTATTTTTATTTTTTTAATACACCACTGAGAGTTCAAACAACATGTCAGTGATACGTTGCCTTTTGTAGAGAGCAGCTCTGTTGTCTCTACCCTCTCTGGATTTCTTCTTCTTTTTTTTTTTAATTTTCTTGAAGCATTTTAGTCACCCTGTTGAACACATAGCTCATCTGGATAAAAGCCTCTGCTGTGACATCCACAGCCTGGATCTGCAGAGCTGTTTGTTTCAAAGCAATAGTCTGGGAGAATTTATTGAACTGACATCTCCTCCCCCCCACCTCCCGTGTAAATTAATGAAATGCATGTTCTGTGGCACTTGTTAAAAAGCAATAAATCCTCTCTTGCATTTATTGCTTTGAAGGTAACGGAAAGAAGACGTGATTTAGTCTTGAGGTAGGGTGGCTGGAGACACACTGTTTCCCCTGGTGCTCTGTCTCAAAGGCAGAGTGCTTTGTTTCAGCAGCCAAAGCAGCTTGAGAACCCAAAGATGCCCCTGGACCATGGAGGCCTGATCCTGTTGGCTGTCACCCAGCTGAAGCCCCATTCCAGGTGCATTCAAATCCCATGCATTCATCTGAAGGCATCGCATCTCCTGGTAAACCCAGCCCCAGGCTCACAGAGATACTCCAGAAGCAATGGAACAGGGGGGCTTTTGTGGGCTAAGTGCCTCTTCATGTCTAAAGGCAGCTCTGTGCATCTTGACACTTGGTGATTGGAGATGTTAGTCTGCACTTAACAGTCCCTGAGTATCTCTCAGCGCTTTGCAAATCCTGATTAAACAAACCGTAGTTAATGTTTCTTTGATTTTTTTTTTAATTTTTTTTTAATCTTTATATTGCCAGGATGTGGTAAAGCCACTTTCTTAATATCTGAATCTGCTGAATCAATGGCAGTGCTGCAAACAGAGCCAGGTGCCCTCGAGCTGATCACTACTCAAGGCCTCAGCATGAGGGCTGGGTGGCTCCTGTCCCTTTCTCCCAGGGCTTGGCCTGAGCTGCGTGGGCAGAGGGGCTGATGTGGATGTGCAGTGACCTGGGCTTGTCCCTGGTCCCTGGGCTGGGAATGCCCTCAGTGCGGGGGAGAGGTGGGAGACATCCCTGCAGCCCTCCTGGGGTCAGATCCGTGAGTGTGGCAGCTCACACTCACGTGTGTTACGCACTTGGAGTCCCTGCATGGCACACACACATGTGGGGAGAGGAGCAAGGCTGCTGGCCCCTTGTGCAGCCTGAATTTATAGTCAGATGAGCTTTTATGTCTCTGAGAATGCTCAGCAGGTTGAGGGAATAAGTGCAGGGTGACACAGGACAGGAGGGTAGGAAGGGGGATTTGTGACCACGAACACAACCTTTGCCTGTCCTGCGGCCCCTGCTGCACCATCAGCCTGAGTCATGCAAAAATCAGGACAGAAAGTCCTTCTGCCTGCCTTAACCCAACCACTTTTCTTCTCTTAGTCTTTGCCTTCAAATTCTTCCTGGCCAGCTGGCCAGAGGCGAGGGCAGTTCCATGGGCTGTGCCTAAGGGATGCCTTGGGGAACACTGGTAGTGCTGGACCTGCATGGTGGGGGAGGATGAGAAAGTGATGGGAACACCAGCCCCCTCAGCATCCTGAGCCCTTGGGTAAGACCTTGCTGTCTCACGGGGAGGGTTACAGAAAAGGAGAGCAGGAATGACTGGGAGGATGTGGTCAATAGGTACTTAACACTTCCTTTGAAACCACAAACCCCAGTATACTTTTATTTTTCTCTGGAATAATGCAAAACCAACTTGGCTTGTGGCATTTTCTGTGCATCAAACTGAATTAAGGAGTAGCTGCATATACCAGAACTTCTGGCGAGGGGTTCAGATGCTGGGCTTGGAGGTGTTTTTTTGCAGATTTTTCCCATTCCAGCTGCTCTTGTGGCTCTGAGGAAAGCAGAAACAGAGTGACCTGGGCAGAGCTTATTGGGCTCTCTCAGATGAGATCAGAGTGGCAGGAGCCTTGCCACACACATTAGATTAGACAGTGAAAATAGATTAATTTCTTATCACTGCTTGCAGCAGATTTTGCAACGGGGTTTTAAGTCCTCCTGTTGCAAAGTGCTCTCGGCACTGCAAAAATGTGTGTACGTGCTCAAAAGGAAGAGACCAGACCAAATGTCACCCTCTCACCACCACCAATGCAGTTGGCATTAGCATTTGGCAGTGGGGATCCTCTTCAGCATCCTCAGCAGAAGCTTCTACAAACGTGGGCTTTGTGCCCATAAGGGTCTGGGTTTTCTCTTCGGATCTGGTGGTTTGGAAAGTACTTGCTCACCAGAGGAAGCATCTTAATTCACGTTTCCCTGCAATGGAGCACCTACAAAAGGGATTTTCTCTCCTTCTCTGCATCAGAGAAGGCCTTAAATGGCCATGTGAGCTGCACGCTGTCTTTCCCTGCCAATAACCCCCGATAGCAATCACAGCCACGTGGTCAGTGTCCTTGGTCGCGCGTTTGTCATCGCGCCTCACAAAGCCTTGGCTCTGCCTCTCAGCTGGGGCATTAAGCCTGATGACAGACGCCAGTCCTCCCAGCTCCAATTCTGGTCTCTGCAGTGAGTGGGATTGTGTTGTGTCAGCTAAATAAGGATTTCAGTGCAGTGCTGGGGAAAGGCACTGGCTACTCCCAGATGTGTTTGATTCCAGCGTGAGGATGGGATTTGGTACTCAGTGTGGTTGGAGCAGTTAATGTGGAGATATCATCGTGTCACAGATACGATCCTTTGCCCTGGAGCTTGGGATGCAAGCACCAAACCCTGCTTGGCTCTGGGATCCAAGTGCCTGTTGCCCTTGGAGACCCCAGGCAGGACATCTCAGCAGGATTTGTCCCTCTTTCGGAATGCTCTACACCCAGCAGCAATATGTGGAAAGTGATTTTTTTGTTTTCTTCACCTTATTTATTTACTCTGGGAAAGACCCACTCCTTGTATTTTTATGGAACAGTGGAGGCTAATTTTCAGCACCTGAGGCTTTAAAGCAAAATAAATAATAAACCCCGAAAAGGTTTATTTCTATTTCCAAAACATTCCTGTGTTTAATTCAGCAACACAAGTATAACTCTTGACTCTTTCTGTGAAACAAATTATTACCTGGTAACAGCAGGGAAAACCATTTCAAAATCTCTTCCAGGTATCCAGAAAATCACAAGGCAGAGTTACAGCCTGAAAGTGAAGCCCCAAACCACATCTGAGTGTCAGGTTTAAAAGCAGCTGAGGTGAGAAGATGCCTGAACCTGCGTATTTTGTAGGTGGATAAGCAGCAATGAAGTGTGGCGTTTCCTGCCTTTTGGAAGGGTTTCAGTGGGTTGGCTGATCCTGATCCTGATCTCCCGAGGTAATGAACAGGGGTGGGAAATGGTGCCTGCAGCTGCGGGGAAGGAGTGGGGAGAAAGGAGGCAGGAGGAGAAATAAATGAACAGGGTTTAGAGACTGGAGGCGTGTAGCTCCTGAAGGGCTTGGTAGGAGGTTACCTCTGCTGATCTGACAGCGCCGTGTGGGTGCTCTGGAGATCAACCATGGCTGTAACGCCACAAACGCAGGGACAACTGAAACCTAAAGATCTGGCTTTAAACTAAACCAGCAACATTGGCCTGATACTTTTCCACATTTTTCTCCAAAGTGTACAACATCCCTGAAGGCGATATTTTTATGGTATTTTGGGCAAAAAGCAGAGGTTGAGGAGCCTGCTTTCCTCTCCTCTCTTCGCTATAGATGAACCAGAACTGCTCCAGCCCAACGCCGTTTGCTCCAAAGATCCCCAAGTCCTGAGCAAACTTTTGATAGTTTCCCTCTGAAGCTCAAGCCTAAGATAGTCTTTACTGACTTCTCTATGGTGTGTCAACTTTTTGGGTGCTGAGGCACAGGGGTCGCAGGACCTCACAAGGCCCGGGCCCTCTCCCCTTGGCCAGGGCAGGTACCACCAGATGTTTTCTTGGAGCCTTTCCCTGGCGTCGCATCTGATGGACACCCTTGAGCTTGCACTTGACTAAACACTAAACCCTCATCTCCTTTGAAGTCAGATTCCTTCTTCCCTCTGTTGTGTTGAGATTTAGAGCCTGGCTCAGCGCTGCCTGTGATGCCATGATGCCACGGTGTGTGATGAAATCTGCGCTGTGCTGCGCAGGGCTCCCCTCGGCCTGTCCTGCACACGTACACACCCTGGGGTATTCAACCAGCAGAAGGCTGCTGTGATAAACAGCACTGTCAAGCTTTTCCTCGTGCTGCATTCCCTAACCTTGGTCACTTGGCTGGTGCTGCAACCTGAACTGCAAAGCCCAGTGCTGCTGGATTTATAGTGGACACAGTGATCTGCAGTGCATGTGTCTCATGGAGTAAATATTCCAGGGGGAGAAATAAAACATGGCTTTCTGAGCTGTTTGTCTCCAGCAGCTTCAGTTTGCCTTTTTTTTTTTTTCCTTAATGCAAGCTGTAGAAATAAAATTAACTCTGAGGTTAATTTGGGTTTCTTTGGATTTCCCCCATCTCTTTGGCTTTTGCAGCGAGGGAGACCTGTATGTTTTGCCAAGAAAGATGGATGTTTGTCAGCGACACTTCCCGTATCCTGTCCCTTGAGAGCCATTGATGGCACTTGGGAATTGATGCCTTTGAACCCCAGGAATTAATGCCTCCCAGCTGTTCACAGCACAGATCGGTCCCTAGATTGCATGTTTTAACTAAATTGGTTACAAAGCAAATCTGTCTAAACTGGTGTGAGCCCCTTTGTGTGGACACTCCTAAATCAGTTTAAGAGTGGCTGGTATTGATTTTAACTTAATGTGGTTTGTTACTGAAGTAAGCTGGATCAATAGTGCTAAATAGGTGCCATTTCTTGTGTTGACTTTGCGATGGAAAACATGCATAGAAAAGATGAGCAGAAAGGGCAAAAGATTGAGTTTCTTCTTTTGTTGCTTCCCAGTGATCATTTATCAGTTTTTATGGCAAGTTTGGGGATTCCCCCCAAAAAGATACCACTTTGAACAGCACTTTTGAGGTGGTAATAAAGATTCCAAAGCCGCCTTAGCAGGGGATTTCTGGGAACGCAAAGCTTTGTTTCACTTATTTATCACATTTACCTTTGAACCAGGAACCCATGCGGGAAAGCAGCACCTAAAGTTTCCCAAAAGCTGCAGGGAGGATGCTCCATCGTTCATTTAGTGCCTGGAGCCGTGCTTTGCCATAGACTTTCTGCATGGCCCTGGGAAAACCATGAGGAGCCTCCGTCTCGTTCGCCCACAGGTACTGATGGCTGCGTGCAGCAGATGTGGAGATTTTCTTGGGCTGATGAAATTAGCAGGAGAGCACAGAAGCACCTGTGAGGATTTGTGTTCGGGCTTACAGCCCTCTGGCCAGGAGATCTCTGCACTTGCCCACAGGTGAGCCAGAGGAGCAGGATTTGGGGTGTCCTCAGGAAAGATGGAGTGGAGGACTGTGTGATGAGAATGAGCTGCCCTGTCTCCTCATTAGGACTCAGATTTTATTGAATCCAATGAGACCTTTGCCTTCAACCTCTCTGCAAGCAGCATTTAGCCCCTGCTCTCCGTGCCATGGGTTTCCCCCTCAAGCATTATGCACGAGCCTTCCCTCCTCCCTGCCTTTGCAGCCCTGCTGGGTTATCAGAACCCTCTGAGTTTAGCTGCTGAATTTCATCTGTTCTAACTGTCCATTATAGATCCATGCTGACCATCAGAGCCCTGTGTTGAGTCCCTGCTGGCCCCTGTGGAGCAAGTGCTTCCCTGCCCTGGTATCAGGGAAGCTGAACGATGCCTGTGGTGCCCCAAGGCTGCTCCTTGGACACAGGGGCCAGGCTGGCTGTCACTTCACACCCTTCCTGCTCTCACAGCCTCTGCAGCAGGAGAAATCCAAATATCTACACTATAAACCACCTCTGAACCTTTGGTTTCCACTAGGTCTTGGACAGGTTTCCCTTTCCCCCCTCCTCTTCCAAATCTCATCACTGAAAGACACATGATGGAGATGCCCTCACGCACTCGGCTCATTGCCATGCACATTGCAGTCAAAATCTCATTTTCATTCCAGAAACAAAAGGTCTGTCAACTCGTTTAACTGCTCAGAAAACACCAAACAAGAAATAAAGCCCAATTAAGAATGAAGAGAAGGAAGAGGCTCAGTATAATGGATTGTTTTGGTAAGTGGTTTCGTCAGCTCCATTTGCGAGCTGTTGCTATGTGACCCTGTGGTCGGGCCGGGGCTGGTTTAGGGGCAGGCAGCTGTCCTGGGGGCTGCTCCTCAGAACTCTGGGGGCAGTGGACACGTGGATGGTCTGTCCCATGAGAGGCTGTGCCCCCAGACCCCAAGTGCCCCATTTCTCCTGCCAAGGGGTGAGAGCAGGAGCTGGGGTGTTGCTCTCCGACATCACCTTGTCTCACAGAGGCAGCCCTGGGGGAGCTGCTGCTGGACCTGCTTTGGAGGCTCTGCCCAGGTAGCAGCAGATGGAGGAGGCCACTGCCACCATGGCTGGTGACCTTCCCGCAGACACCACCAGGCTGTTCCTGGGGATGGCCCCGTGCTTGCAGGTTTCTCACAAGCTTTCCCCTGACTTTTCTCTTCCCCTCAAGAGATGACCATTTCAAACAACGGTTCTGCTTTCTGATGCATTAAGACTTGGAAATTTGCCATCCATCACAGCTGTGTGTTTGAGCCTGTGTGATTATTTTGGGAAGTGAACCATGGTGATTTGTGTGTATGTGCTTTATTGGCGAGCAGGATGTTCCCTATCTACCTCTCCCTGGCTGTCTGCATTTGCATTGGTTAATAAAATGTCTGATGTTCAATGACTTTCTGATGGGTGAACAAGATTTGGCATACAGGATGTAGTAGTTTTTCACGAAGGCTAAAATTTCATCCTGAGAGACTGAACCCTCTGTGGCAGCCATACACAATCCATAATAACAGAAGCTTTTAACCCATCCATAATTGCTTTCATATAGAAAATGATTGCTGTAAGTTAACTTCATAATTCTAAATCAGTGGCTCTCAGTAGGAGTTCAGATGCTTTAATTTGCCCTGAATTATCTTTAACTCACAGGCAGTTCATCTATGCTCTTTTCTGATTATGTTCCTTGTCACTCTGACCCAAACTTTGTCAATTTAATTTTTGCCTTCTCTTTCTGAAATTAGACTAATTTCCAGTGCTATTTCACCAGTGGGGATGATACCAACTGGGGAGAGGAGTGCGTGAGGTGCTCCCACCTGGAAGCCAGCCCATGCTGTGAACCTGTTCTGGTGTGGTTGTGAGGGACCCAGCTGGGGTTCTCCCGCTGGGTTGAAGGTGTGGCTACCCCCCAACAGGGTGGGCGAGCACCCCAAGCAGGGCCATCACAATGGTGGCTTCTAGGTTGCTTCGTGCTGCAGATAAATACGATGCCATGGCTCCCTGTCTTTGGCTGTGAGGAGAAGGGAAGGACATCGTGGCTGTCTCTGTGTGTACCCAGCACGTGGAGCTTTCCTGGGCACAGCATTTGATGTGCTGTGATGGCACACACAGCGCAGATGTGGCAATCTGGGGGTCCCTCCCTAATGAGGAAAAAGCTCCTGGCTGGGTTGTTTGGCAGTCCCAAAATGAGCAGCGTGGCCACTCCTCCCCTCATGGCAGCAGCCAGCTTGTGTGACTTTGAGTGACAGCAGATGAAGGGATTGCATTACAGCTTGTCTCTGGAACTGCACATCTGTGTCAGCTCCTTGCTAAATCAATAAACAGGATGCTGAAGGAAAAATACTTTCAGGCTTCTCATGTCTTTATGCATCAAACCGATTGGGCAATGAGAAGCTCGGGTGGTAGCAGGGATTCTGGTATGGCTGGGCTGATAACTTCTTGTCAAATCAAAGGTGGAGGGCTGGGTCCTGGAAAGTGCTGGCAGGTTGTTCCTCTAGTCATGTGGATTCCTTTCCAGTGGTAGTTACTATGCAATTTGGATAGAAATCTTCAACCTAGGAGCCTGTGGTACAGCATCGAGAAGTCGAGAAAAATCACTTTGCATGTTCCAACAGACTAACAAATTACCTATGGAAATGCACTTGGGAATATTCCTCAGTAATTGGATTTCAGCTGTTGTTTCAGTGTATGTGCCCCCAGGCTGTGGAGGTAAAAGGACTCCACTGAAATGCTTTGAAATGTTCTCTGGCACCTACAGAATGTGTTTACTATTAAAAAGTGAAACCTGCAAGTCAGAACGCTACTAAGTGCAGTTTAAAAACAAAATTGCACCCCTGCAGCATAGCTCAGGGTGCTGAAGCATCTGGTTTATCCAGACAGTCTCTACCCAGAAACATTCCTGTGACTTGAGTGCAGAAGTCCTGTCTGTGGCTTCTGCCAGGCTAACACGGGCACGGCTGTGTCGTGCAGCAGGGTGTAGAGAAGCCTTGAACCATGGCTGGTTTGAGCTGGGGAGTCCAGAGGGCCTGGACTAGGCTAAGAAACACTCAGGAGGCTTTGAAGGATGAGCACTTCTAGTTTTGGTATCTCTTGGATGCACTGGTCCTGCCCCTGGAAACAAAAGTGCTCTTACAGGCTTGAAATACAGAGAATTCGCTGCTTTTGCAGAGCATGGGGAGCAATAGCTCCCTAAAGTACCTGCAGTGTGTGTGGTGAAGAGGAGATGTGCTCTTGGGACACTGACCCTGGGTGTCTGGCACCTTTTTCTTTAAATGCTGGCGACATCTCCAGTCCTGCCCTTGATGCTGAAACCACAGATGAAATAGGGAGGAATAAGCTGTCAGTTATATCACATGATGACCACTCAGTTTGATATGGAAAAAGAGGGCAATTTGAAGTGACAATAAGTTGGATGGAATTGAGTCTGGATGCTGAGAAAAAATTCTGGAATTTGGGAGCAGAAGGGAAGCAAAGCCTTTTTCCTTAGTCATACATATCTCATAAAGCTGAAGAAATAGTGGGGTTCTTTTTTGTTTTGGTTTGGTTTTTTTAAGTGGTGGTCCCAGTTGTCCAAATTCTGATTCTCAGCAGCCACACGCTGCAGTTGTCTGCTCACACTGGGCATCACTCAACCTTTTCCAGTGGAGACGTATATTGAGATAAAAAGGACTAGACTTGCACTTCAAGAGCTGTGTGTGCAGTTCCAAATCTAACCACGAGTTTAAAACACAGCATCCTGAAAAGATGCTGATTTTGAAGTGGGAGGCCTCCCTCGGGAATCTCTCTTCAGCGGTCACCTTCAACTTGTTTTGCACAGAAACACATTTCTAGGATTCTACAGGGCAATCAAACCCAGACATCTCTGGTGTGAAAAGTAGGACTTTTTTTTTCACAAGGTTTTTGAGTGTAAACCAGAAGTTATTACGTGTGTGTTACACCTGTTGAAGAGCAGGGAAATGGTTTTTTTTTTTCTTCTATTAAAGAAGTGTTTAGACAAGCTGTGGGTCAGCCATAAGCAGAGGCAACTGAAAAATCACCATCTTTCCCCCTAGATTTACATTTTTTTATCTGAAGATGTTGAAAGCTTCCCATCTCCACCTGAACTTTTCAGCTCTCCCTGCCCTTTGGCAGCAGCCGAAAGCAAACTTGGCCCCGCCAACTGCCCCGGTTTGTTTTGCGGGAGCGACACGGAGGGAAATAAATCTGCTCTGCCGACCGAGGCAACTAGTTCTGTGGGTTTATAAATGCTGCAATTGAGTGTTTTGACACGGCAGTCAGATATAGTTAATCTTTCCCCTGACCTCCCAGTACCGGAGCGCGGGCTCAAACCGCTGGTTAAGCACGTCCGTCTCCTGTTGTAGCATTCGCGCTCCAGCGCCCCGGCTAATCAAGTGTAATATATCTCTGGGTAAAACACACACTCTGCTTTTCACAGCTATTTAAACAAAAAGCAGACCTCGGCGCATTAGTTACGTACACAAACCACAGAGGGTAGCGGTTCCTGTGGTTGGGAAAGGAGTTGGATGGGCTGGGCTTGTTCCGGGGAGGAGGTGTGGGAAAGGTGTGGGAAATGCTTGCTTCCATCTGCCCAAATACGTAAAAAAAACCACCAAACCCCACTTGGTGTCGTATCAAAGGCTTTGAATCCTGATGGGGGGATGGTTTTGTGTATGAATATGGAAAATAGCTGCTTGGTGTCATCCCAAAGGTTGTGTATCCTGATGGGTGGATGGTTACGGGCCCAGGGTCCTGCACCAAGCGTTAGGAGAGGTGGGACTGGCTCTGGGTGAGATCAGGAGTATCTCGTACAGAGGCTGCACTAATTATCTGGTCTCAGGGCCTGGTATTGATAAGCCTTTCCTACAGCAAAGGGTAGCTCAGGAGACAGTCAAATTTGGGCAGGACAGTGAGCTACAAGGATTAGAGGCGTAGTACTTATTTAAATTGCTGGGCTTTTCTCTTTGGCAGCACTGCTGGGTCTGTAAAATGTGCTGTCCACAGAGGTCCGAGGAGGATTCTGGTAGCTCAAAGCAATCTTCCTTAGCAAATCCAGTAAGACTCGTTCGCTGTTTTCAGACTTATTCATCCCAGCTTTGAATGGAAGACACTGGGAATGTTTTGACAAGAGGTATATGAAGAGGGGCTCTGTTTTTAAAAGCATATAACAGAGCATGTCACTGTGCAGTGCCCACAGAGGTGAGGCAGGGAAACCACAGGAGCCCTGATCTCACATGGTGGGGTGAGGTGTGGGGTGGAGCCTGGAGGCTGCTGAAGGGAATGGCATTCTGTCTTGGGCTGGTGTGGATGGTTTTGATGGCACCTGTGACTCTGGAAGGTGAGGCCAGGTGTTCACAGAACGTCCCATGGTAGCTCAGAAGACAACCAGGAAGGAATAAATCATGCAGGAAATTAAAAAAGAAAATGGGAGAAGAAAAAACATGTTTCAGCATTGGTCCAAATCCTGGTCAGGTTTGCAAGAAAGGCAGTTGTGCCAGCAGGGCACAAAGTAGTCTGTGACTGCTAGATTAAGGAGTTACGTGATTTTTAAAGGTCTATAAACACTGGACTGGATGACCTCTTGACACCCCATCAAGCTTTATATTTTCCTATGATACTTTGACAGTTTTCCCCCAAAGGATCCCAGATGCTTTCTCCTGTAATTTTTCTAGCCTCCTGTTTGATCTCCCTGGGATATCAGTGTGGATTCACTGATGTGCCTCTGTTAAAATTCAACAAAGCCTCTGCTTGAGAACTCTATTTTACAGAGCAGCTCATCCTGCTGGATATTGAAAAATTACACAGCTCAGGATAAAATATATCCTAACCCACCAAAAGCCTCGTACGCCGAAGTGCGAGGTTCCTCCAGGCAGTACAATGTGTAAGCCCTATATAAATGTCTGTGTGAAAATAAGATACTTAAATCTCTTTTGAATCCCGGCTCTCCCAAGCCCATCACAAAGCCAGTCCGCGACCTCTGCGCCTCCCTCCCTTCCCTGGGAAGCGGAGCTGAGCTCTCCTTGGGGAGCCGGGGGTGAGGCTCGCCGAGCTAATGTTTGTAAAGCCCTCTGAAGGTGAGTGTCAGCGCGTACCTGCAGCAGCAGCCGGGCTTGCGAGCGCTCATTACCATGCAGGGCATGCTCAGAGAGCGGCTCTGTGGCGGTGTGTTAACTGTGCTGATAAATCTTGTGTAAAAACAACACTCCAGCGCGCCGTTAGAGCTCCTTCCACCTGGGAACATCAAAGCCCGACACAAGCGCGGCTTGATCCTCGCAGCAGCTGCGGGGCTTGGAGGTGCAGGCGGGGCTGTGGGGACACCCCCGGCTCTGGCCAGAGGGGGAGGCAGCTCTTGGGGTCTCTTAGCAAGGGGCTCTCTGCACCACAATAACCACCTGACCCCAAGTTTCTATAAATATACCAAAAATATGCTGCTGGGAGCTGACCGGTGCTCCCAGGGAGGGGAGGGCAGCCTGCAAATCACTCCAAGCAAGGTCAGGCTTTAGCAATAAGAAAAAAAAATACAGGACATATTTTAAGTCTGTCTTCTATGCTATGAAAGGTAATTGGATGCCATTAGAAAATCAAATAGCGATGGATATGAAAGCAGCCATGCCAGCTCTGGAACTGGGTGCCTGCCTTGTGCAGAGTGCTGCAGGACTGCAACCTGTGCCCTCTTTTAAAGGCTCCAATTTCTTTTAAATGTATTTACTTCTCCTAAAGCTTTGAATCCAAAACATGTTCAGAAGAGGAGGTACCTGTTATTAAACTTTCTTTTTTTCCCGTGGCTTGCAGTAAGTTACTTCTGTTAAAAGAGATGGAAATTTCTGTTAGGGAAAAATCATCAGATCAAGGAATAACTTAGTTTGCAAGGGCCCTCGAGAGGCCACCAAGTCCAACCTTCTGCTGAAAGCAGGGCTGACCTCAAAGTTAGATTGGGTTGTGATTTAAATGTGATGACATTTATTTATATAGTGATAATCGTATAACACTTGAGTGTGTCAGTTTATGTTCAGTCTGGCTCTTCTAAATAAAGGGATAACTGGAGAAAATGGACTGGGATTTTTGAGATTAATATCTGGGTAATAATATAATCACCACTGCCTTGGGATAAGTTTTTCCCAGCCTGGCACAAGCCAGGACCTGAAGGATGCTGTGCAAGGCAGGAGCCTGGGGCAGGTCCCAGATATGGACATGACCACTGGGAGCCAAGGAGGGTCCTGGGATTGTCCCCGAGCCCATCCCGTGGGTATCCCTGTGCCAGGTTCAGCTGCCTACACTGCCCGTGGCAAAGCAAGGGACAATCCTAACCTGTGCACAGCGACATCAGCCCCAGCTCCTGCAGCTCTGCTGCGTCCCCCTCCTCTGCCAGACACTGAAGAGGAGCTGAGGAAGAACAGAGAAAGTTTTAGTTCAGCAAATCCATAAATCATTTCATTTGATGATTATTTATGAACTAGATCAGAAGCTTATGACAGTAGCTCTTAAGAAAGAGTTCCTGGCTGCCGAGCAGTTGGCATAGTTGTCCTCTGAGAACATTAAATATGCATTTGCACAGGTGACTGTGGCTTCTTCCATTAACCCTTGGTTTCCAGCTTTCAGCCATTACTGCACTTTTTACACACAAGCACGTTAATACTTTGTAATTCTACCCTAGAGACTTCATTAGCAGTGCAGTGCCCTCTCCCTGAGGTGTAGCAAAGGTTGGTTGTGTTGTGTCTCACACTCAGCAGTCCTGCCTTTCTTATCGGAGAGCTTTCTCCCTCAAACTATATTTACTGCTTGGGGATAGAGACTTCTGCAGTGGGGCAGGACCAGTGCAAGTTGCTGTTCCTTGCTGCCAAGTAAGGCAGCAAAACATGACCCTGCTGCTGCTGCCTTTGCTGCTCCTGCCATCTCTGGAATGTTTTTCAAGATTTTTGTTGTGCTGATGCCACAAGAGGCATCCTCCTGGTCCCTCTGCTGGGGAAGGACCCTGCAGGCCTGCACACTCTCCCAGCTGCTCGGTGAGGATCCAGGAGCCACAATGCACAAGCTGAGTGTGAACACGAGGGGTTAATGTTGAATGCAAAAGGGCTGCAGGGTTCCTCTGCAGCTCTTGGGCAGGTTTGGCACTGTCGCTTCGTGGTGGCACTTGACAGTTAAAGCAAATGCAAGCGATGCTGCAAAGAACAAATTAATTAGATTTAACAATAAGACTGGGAAACGTCTTGACTTTGGAGTAATCTGCTACAGGAAGGGAAAGTATTTAACTGCTGGCTTTTTGGCTTTCTGTTTAAAACCAGACGCAGGTTTCCAGCTCTTGTGTGGAAGTAGGCACCTTTCTGGTGTCCAATAATGGTTTGGATAAGTGAGTATTTCCACTGCTGTGGAACTTGTTACTCAGTGTGAACTGGGAAAAAGTTGCTGGGTTCCTGTAGTATTTAAGAATCCTGTACCAAATTTCCCCACTAACCTGGGAAGTTGGGTGGATGTGAGTAGCAAGTGTGCCTGGGTGCCTGCCTTCCTGCCTGTCTCCTGCTGCAGAGCTCAGTACCAGCTGCCGGTTTGCACCTTTGACTTCAACTGAGTTTGACACAGACGCTTGGAATTACCACAGAAAGTCTGGGAGATTTTATTGCACTTAAGTCCAGTGGTTGTTCTTTTCTGAGATCATTTTGCACTTGGTGGCTACAGAAGCACATTGCCAGTTTCCAGTATTTGCAGTAAGGTGGGCACACCCACCACTTCTGTGTCTTCTCCAGGTACAGCTCCCCAGCTCTGCTGTGTTACCTCACCTACAGCTGGAACACCCTAAACAGACTCAGAATAAAATACATTCGAAACCTAGGAATCCTCTTCATTTCCTCCTTTCACCAAGAGCCTTATTCTAAGGTGGAAGCTTTTATGCAATGAGCTTTATTGTGTAGATCTGCTAGTACGGGTTACAGCTCCAATTTCTTTAACATTGAATATTAGCATTTATTATTTATATAGCGCAAACAATGCACTAAGCTCAGTGGAACTGTCTTAGTTACAGATGATATAAACCCCTGATTGTTATTTTTGTGGCTTCATAAATCCAGAACTTCTGATGCTCCAGTTATCCACCTTTGACATATGGAATCTGCAACGCTCTGACAGTATTTGCCAAAGGTGGGAAACTCAGTTGATGGATTTCAGGAAGACTGTACCTGAGTCCCCCTGCCTGTAGGAATAGACTTGAATGACACAGCTGTAGCACTTATGTGCATTTCTTGGGGATGAAGGATTAACAGATGATGGATTAGGCAAATTAATCTATGGTTTGTCAGGACTACATTACACAAAGTTCAATTTAGTTTGATGGATTAATTATTTATTATTTATTATTTGCTGTTGTGTGTCAGTAAGTGGCTCTTCCTAACGTGATGATGTATGAGAGCAGCCCATGCCTGAGCTGCTGTATGTAAAGGTCATCGTTTCTGTAATTAACCCCATTTTTCATGGACTTTTAATGTCGATACATTAATTTGTGCTGGTCTAGAATGTGACAAAGAAATGCCATTCCTTGAGTTAGGTTTTCTTCAGCTGGAGAGTTCCAAACCATAGGACTATGAGTAGTCTTTGGGGGAACGAGCACACCCGTTCTTCAGCAGGTTACCTGTAGCTGAATTTCTCTGACCCAGCAATATTTTCAGGGAGACAGAGAGGACTTAGGTGCCTGCAATGCCAGTTTTAAAAAGGGATATGAAGCAGGGTGATAGAGCAGCATAAACCTGGCAGTGCGAGGTGGGAATGGGACCAGAGCCGCTCTTGAATTTCTCCAAGGCCTCACACTGAACCATTGCAAACAGATCTTTGCAGCAGAGCAACATCCAGATGTTACAGGCTGCAGGGCTGTGCTACAGCTATTTCTCAGTGGCTTTTTTTTAAGGTGTGATCCCATTTCCCACCCTCTGAGCTACCTGACTCCTCTTCTGCAGCCTGCTCATTCCTGCTGAGCTGGGTTTTCAGGATGTGCTTGGGGACAGCAGTTTCCGTGCAGGGACGCCTCCTTGGATCGTGCCCAAGGCTTTGGAAACTGCTGCTCCCATCTCACAGCCAGCCTCAAAGCCAGAGTGGAATCTTGGAGGTGAGGTCACCGGGCTGCTCCAGGTGGGAGATATGCCCTTGCCTGGGTATCAACGTGCATGTTCCCAAACAGCACTAGGAAGCAGGAAAATGCTCTTTTTTCCTGGTGCAGGAATTGGGGCCAGCCTCTCCTGTAGAGCTGAGGCTGCATGTGCAGCCCCATCTCCCCATCTGCCTGCAAGGGCAAGGAAATGGCAGCATCCTGCCTGCCTGACTGCTCCACACAGGCAGCAGCAGGTTTCCCTCTGAATTTCCCTGTCTTTTTGGCTTAAATCAGAACCTTGGGGCTGGCAGAGCACCTGCTTAACCATACCACGGGCTAATCATTTACAGCAGAATGCAAAGGCAAAGAAGTGTGTTTTTAATCTTTACAAATGTATCTAGATAAGCCAGGAGACAGACTTATCTTTTGTATTACAAGAATGGAAGGTAAAAAATCCACACTGAGGAACGTTTCTGTAGTGTCCTTGGCCTTTTCTTCAGCCTTTGTCTTTTCCTCTGTATCTTGCGCTGTTGAATTAATGGGATATGAACTCTGAATACTTAAGTGATCTATTCATTTTAATTAGCTTCCTAATAGCTTCTGGACAGTGATGGAACATAACGTCGGGTACCGGGCTGTTTACCTCCCGAAGCTCAGGGCACTGCGAGTTTCCTGCGCACAGTTCCTGCCCTGCCTGAGCTGCCGAGCAGCCGCTGGGACCGGAGGAGTTTTGGGCAGGTTGCGGGGGCGGAGGGTGTGAATGTGAGGGGGTGGAGAAACACAGCCGAGTGTGTTGCTGGCTGGGAGTGCCGCCTCCTCTTGGGAGGCTCGCTGTTGCCAGCGCCGAGCACGGGTGGGATGCCTCGCCTGCCTGGGGCTGGGCAGCCCTGCAGCAGGCTGGGCCCTGGCCGGTGGGATGGGGATGGTCTGGATGCAGGAATCACGCGTGGAATGCCTCTCCTGCCTGGGGCTGGGCAGCTCTGCAGCAGGCTGGGCTCTGGCGGGTGGGATGGTCTGGATGCAGGAATCACGGGTGGGATGACTCTCCTGCCTGGTGCCCGCAGCCCTGCAGCAGGCTGGGCTCTGGCGGGTGGGATGGTCTGGATGCAGGAATCACGGGTGGGATGCCTCTCCTGCCTGGTGCCCGCAGCCCTGCAGCAGGCTGGGCCGTGGCCGGTGGGATGGGGATTGTCTGGATGCAGGAATCACGGGTGGGATGCTCGCTGGGTGCGTGCAGAGGGCAGCGAGGGCTCCTCGCCGCCCGGACACCTCCATCCGCAGCCCCCGAGGCGCCGGCCGGGGAAGCGCTCCCGGCAGATGGGCCTGTCTGGATTCTGACTGCATCCCCAGCAGGAAGCATACGGTGCCAGGCTGGGGACAGCGAGGTGAGGCAGCCAGCCGCGCTCCTCGCCTTCCGCTGTGCGCATGAAGCTGTGAATGGGAGGGAAGTCGGGAGCTCCGGAGCAGCCAAGACCGGGGGCAGAGAGATTCGCACCGTTCCAGTTTACCGAAGCTGTGAAGGATGTGATAGATGAATCACTTTTGCAGCAACCTTCTCTGCCTGAGATGTTAAGCTTCTCTGTGCGCAGCGTGTACTTGAGGAAAAGATAGAAGGGATGTTCTCTGAATCAGGGGAGAGGCTGACGCACAGAGACATTTTCAGGGGAATAATTTACATATGCATTCCCTTTCTAAAAATATCAGTCACAGTATTGCCTCTATTTTTGCAGGCAAGGCTCTCCAGGCTGGTAGATGGGTAGAACTGGGAATCTGCACTCACGTGGATCCGAATACCAAAGGGCCGTCGGGATGGCAGCACGGGATGCCTTGTGCTTTGCTCAGGAGGCAGAGCCTGGAGCTGGCTAAGCTCCAGATGGGGGTGAAAATGGGCATGTTCAGGGTGTCAGTGCCCCAGATATCACCCATGCATGGTCTCATGGGTGTGGCCTGCTGGACAACGGTGGAAGTCAGTACTGGCCTGTTCCCTTCTGGAGAAGGAAGCTGGCATGACCGAGCAGAAGGCAATGACCCCTTTGGAAGGGGCAGAGAAAAATGTAGGAATGCTTCATTTCCTTGATCAATGTCTAAGAGAGACGGTGGTAAAATTGTGTCGCACACCACAGTGATTGTCCTGGAGGCTGGTGGGTAGACATGGAAGGGCCTTTCCCACCACAGCTGCTCATGTTGGAGCCCTGGGGCTGGAGCCTTGTGCTGAGGGAGAGGAGGGATGTCAAGGTTTTGCTCTGGCCCTGCCTCCTGGCCTAGAGAGAACTGAGTTTTCAGATGCTTTTGACATTTTCCTGCTCAGCTCAAGCAGAGTCAAAGATGAATTCCCTCTGACAGCAGTGGGAACACATCTGGGTCTGCACTGAGCCCAGTGCTCATAGTTTAGAGCTGCTGGACTTTCATCTTGGTGGGGGGAAGGTTGACACGGGGCCAAAGCACACCCTGTCATTTCTTCATTTGAAGTGGTCCTTTCCTCTGTGCCTGGGGACCCCACCCAAAGAGTCCCAGAGCCTAAAGGGACAGGACCGTCCCTTGTGTCCCTCCTGGGGCCAGGTGGGACTGCAGGATAGGAACACCCACCTCCTGAGATGCTTAAGGCAGAACCTGTGTCTTGGCTTCGTAATAAATTAAGTAGCTCAATAGAAGCACACATTTATCCTGAACTCCTATCATGTAACATCCTACAGAAACAAAGTGGAGAGTGCTTTGATGTCACTCCAACAGCCTTCTCCATCCCCAGGTCTCCCATCTGGAATTTTCCTTAACCTTTGCCTTGGGCCTGTTAGGGACTGGTGAGTAAAGAAAGGAAAAGAAAAGGAGGAGGGGAAATAAAGGTACAAACTGGCCATTAATACACGTAAGCTGGAGAGAAAACAGGCATTGCTGCCACCAGAGGGTTGAGGTTATGAAACAGCTGTGCAGCAACACTGTGTCCGAGCGGTTTTATGATGGAAGCTGATAAATTTATGGAGGGGATTATACAGTCCAGACTTTGTGTTAGCAGGGACCAGACTCTCTGAACAAACTGCTGGGAATTTTGTGAAGTCAGAGCTATGCTGATATAAAAACTGTCTTTGTAACCCTGAGCAAAACCCATCCTTGGCCGCTGCTTCACTGCAATAACTGATCTGAACCAGGGCTGATGCTCCCCTGCAGTGTCACAGCATCCTCCTCAAACTGGGCACACAGGGCCCTGACTAATGGGGACAGGACAGAACACTCAAGGCCGCAGCTGAAACACCAGGGAAAATTTTTTTTAAGTGTTTTTTTCTCTTTTTCTCTGTGGGTTTCATTAGTACTCTCAGGAAGTCCCATTAACGCCCACTCACTCCAGTAAGACACATCATTTTGCACCTTATTGTGTCTTCTATGAAAAGCTGGTACTGAGGAAGCAGTCTTGTGCTTCTTTGAAATCGTCTGTCAGAAAAAAACATCACCCGGAACAAACAAACAACCGCACGATCCCCGAGCATGCCGAGATTGATTTGTAGCACTTTTCTCCCCCACCTTCCCTGTGCAGAAATGTTTTGGCAAGCTGTGAAAAATCAGAACCCTTTGCTGTCAAATGCAATCTATTTGTGAGGGAGCTGCACTAAGGGCTCCGGGTGGATACGAGGGCTCTGCCAAGGAGCTGAACAATTCCCATCGAAGGGATGCTTGTCCAGAAGAGCAGACGCAGCCGAGAAAGTGTTTTGCAGCCTGTGAATGAGGACAGGAGAGGAGTGAGGAGAGCTCAGTGTGCGGCCTGCAGAGAGAGCTCCGGGAAAGAGACGCCACGCCAAATGTAATACAAATGGGAGACAACCTGCCTACTCATTCATATCTAGGATTTTCAAAGTGTTGCTGTTTTTCTGCATCCCGTTAAGCTTTTTGATTTGTTTCCATCTGTTCGGTATAGATCACTTCTGCAGTTTACTTAAAACACAAATACCCTTTATGAATCTCTACAGATGGTTTTCAAAGACTTATAGAAAGACAAAGATAAGATCAAGAAAATCTTGAGTGTTTGCCTCAGGGGAAAAAAATGGGACAGTCGCTTTGCCTTGCAGCTGCAAGCCACGTCAAATCAGACACTTTGATATGTTTCATTTTCTGTCTGAAGTCTACATCTGAAAGGCAGCCTGGCTTATTTCAGTCAATGCGCAATTTTGGTTAGTCGGGGCTCTTTCTCAGCTTCTAAAAAAGATGCTCATTTGCATCCTCGAACAAAGACAGCACTTTCCCCCCCTACATTCAGTGTGTCTTCGCCAAAAACTAATCATGCTGCAAAGCGTGTGTGGGTGTGTGTTTTTTTGAGTGGTTCTCTCCGGCCTCGCTGCTCAAACTGCCGCAGGGATGGGTGCTCAGCCTCTCCCGGAGAGCCTTGTCCAGGTCTGTCGTGTTTGTCCCTGTTCTTGGTAGCTCAAGCAGGGCCCCAGGTCAGAGCTGGGTTGTGCAGAGCCCGTTGGCAGGTGATGGCACAGCCACCTGCATCCCCCTGCGGGACGCACAGGGACTGTGCCAGTGCCCTGCAGCCCCAGCCTGCAGGATGGGATTGGAAACAGTGGGAGCAGGGAGCAGTGAAAGGTGTAGAAAAAGGAGGGAGAGCACACTGCTGGAGGACCATGCTCTGCTCAGGCAGTTTCAGCTGCTCTTTGCATTGACTTCTCAGGCCAAGGTTGTAGCTGCATTAACTCTGCTGGCCTCGATGGAGATGCTAAAGCCAGTCTCTGGATAATGCACTGCTTATGTGTTTTTAAAAAAGCCCAATCTTTTCCCAAAGAAGCCCTCTGACATAGGGTAATTGATAAATTTTGGCTACCACGCTATTCTGCTTTAGACCCCTTGCTTGGGAAGGAGGGGACTCTCATTTCTTGTGTCTTCTTTTTAGCCCTGTTGGGTCCATCCCAAAGCCACTTGACATCAAAGGGACTCCCTCCCCAAGCTTCAGTAGGTGCTGATGTGGGCTCTCGAAGACCGGCCTCAGCCAGAATCAAAATCCTTGCAGAAATCTGAGTATTTGCGTTGCAGACTGAACCACCACGAAAATAACACTCCACCTTAAATGCTCAGCATTACTTAGAGCCGACTGAAAAAAAGCCAAACCACCAACTTGTAGGAGACATGCACGTTAGCACTGGACTTTATGTGCAGAGACAAGGTGTGTATTGTTTGCCCAATTAAAGAGATAAAACCTGTAGACCACAGTCAGCGAAATGAGCTGTGAAATGAGTGATGACTCGCTGAACAGGCAGGTGCATGCACAAAGGCGTATGCAAACTGTTCTACTTATCTAAAGACAGTTTTATTGCCTGATCATCAATTTGCACCGAGGTTGCTTCTGAACTGCCTTTGTGCTGGGCTCTCAGATAAACAGGAAAAGGAGCAGCATCCCCCGTGCTTGTCTTGCTTTTTGGAGCAGGAATGGTCACCAAGAGTGGAAAGGAGGTAAGAGAAAAATGGGAAGGCCGGGGTTGTGCTGGGGCACTGTGTGGGACCTGTGGCAGTGCCCAGCCTGTGGCTCATTCAGTGACATTTGTGCTGCTGAGCAGGTTCCTCCCTGAGCATGTCCTCCACTGGGAGAAATGCATCCAGCCCTGAAATGTGGGGATGTGAAGGGTGCCTCATGTGCCCCTCAGTCCCAGACACAAGGAACTAGAATATGGAGGGCAAATGAGCATTTCATCTCTTTTGCCTTGACCCAGTAGAGAAATCTGAGAGCAAAGTGTGTAAAAATTACCATTCCTGTCCTACGTGGATCCAGCCGGTTTTGTGTAAACGTGTGTGCTTGTAACAAATATTACTGGAGACAAGTTTGCAAACCTGGCACTGAATGTGGATTTGGGGCAGCTTTGCCAGTATTTCTTTGTGGGAGCTGCTCATCCCAGAGTTTTTCATCTGGGGCTGTGAGCTCCTAGGAAAGGGACATCTTCCATGTGTGCTGTGTGAGCAAGAGCTGGCGTGAGCTAAAATGCTGAATTTAAACCTTGGTACAACAGAAATACCAGCAAGCTCTATATAAATACAGGTACATACTCAGTGTAGCTTGGTGTGATGATGTTAAAATGGTTTTGCAGGGAAGTCAGAAGACAAGAACGTTGCCCTTGATCTTGAACACTGAATTTGCAAATGAAGCAGCTTCCTCTTTCCAGCTTTCTTTGTGAGTCAAAGACTGTATGCTTCCTGCAGGAGTTTTACAACCACGTAAATCAAGCCTTTTCCAATGCACATGTGGCTTAGGGATCTAGGATTTGCCTCAAATGGATAATTTTATAGTTTGCATCAGAAGTGTGTTCTTCTAGAGATTAATAAGTCTCATAAGCTCAGCTGTAAGACTTTAACAAAGGACAAGTTTGGGTTCATTACTGAACGTTTACACCTGGAAATGATAACTGTATTAGAGTATTTTGCATCCAGGTAGTGAGTCTGAGAACCAAATAATTGTTGGAAAGTTTCAAACTGCTTGAATGGAGCATGTATTCCATGATGAATAACCTCATCTGATGAAACTTCTCAAGAAATAAGAAACTTCTCAATAAACAACTTCAACTTGATTGTTAGCTGCCGAATTCACCGCTCCTGATCTCGAGGAGTAGAGACAGACGCTTTTTAACCAAGAGGTTCAGGAAATCCGAAGTTCATAAAGTCAACACATCTGGTGGCTGTGCTCGTGATGGATTTCACACTCCAGCCTGGCTTGCCGACATTTGTCTCCAAACAACATTCATTTCAAAAGCAAGGGTGAGAGCATGGCTGTGACAAATTGGTTTTCAAATTAGACTGATTACGGATTTTTTCTTTTTTTAACACCAATTCTGTGAAATTTCCTTTTCTCAGTCTTTAGAGAGACTCGTACTAAAGCTTCAGATCTAAGCCCTGCCAGACCTCCAAATTTTTTTCAGTTCTGCCCCCTCTCAATTTAAGGGAACTGCGGTTTCCTCCTAAAGAGACCCTCGCCTAAGGCAAGGCAGCAGAGCTGCTGGAAGCAACTGCACTTCTGAGACAGGGAGAAGAAAGAGGGATGATCAGCCAAGCTGAAATTCCAGGGGTTTTGTCCTTTGGCTTGCTGAACAAAGTTTCATTGTAGGACAAAGAGAGAAAGGACTCCTGGCCACTGCCTGTGAGGCTTTTTAAATGGTGTGGATCAAGCAGGAGTTATTTCAGGTAGATGAGTGTGTGCAAGTGTGCCCATGTGCGTAGTGCAGGGGAGGTCTCTAGAGACTGATAGCTTAGAAAAGAGGGGAAATACCAGATATTGATTGCCAAGGTAACACCAACCTTTAGTTGCTGTATGATGGAAAAGAGAAAGCCTTGTCACTGCCCTCTGAAGGGTCCTGTGTCCTACCTGCCCCTCATATGCTTATCCCTGTGAGCAGGGGAACAGCCGCCCAGATCCCCTGGAATGTCCTTGCCTGGGCACACGGATGCAGGAGAACTCAGGGAGGCCTTAGCTGAAATCTATGGAGATGTGTCACATGGTGTGCCAAGGCTGTAGGAGGTCTGCTGTGACGTCCTCGCGTGTCACTCCAGACAGAGCGATGATTTTACAAAGTTCACTTCGTAGAGGATTGACCTCATTATCCCGAGGTAACAGCTGCTAAAGCACATGGGCTGTCAGGACTCACTCCTGGTTTCCAACATGTCTCTCATGCTGCATACTGTTGTTTTCTGAGAGCAGAGGAAAGGATGGAGAAGAGAGAAGACAAGTGGGACTGAATGTGATATGGCCCTGTGACAACAACAAATCCTGGAACTGCTCAGTCTGGGGACTGTCACTGATGTAACACAGCCCATAGGTACATCCATAGCACTGACCTTGCACTTCCAGTGTCATTTGCTAATTTTTTTTTTAAAGGTGTCCATATTCAAAAGAGTCTCTGCTTCTGATATGCCAAAACTGCCGTTAAAATTAAGAAAATCAAAGCCCCCAGCTTTCCTCTTGACTTTGCACGTACTTGCCTGCTATCCATACCCCATACGAGAGTCTTTGAGAAGTGACACACCGTTGCTATTGCTCATTCCTCACCACTGCAGCTTTTTGATGAAGCTGAGTTACGACCACAGCTGCCAAATACCGTATGGTGTTGATGACATGGGGATGTGGTTCTCATAATGAATTCAATTAGGGCCTGTGTTAAAATGCAGGGAGTGCAGCACCGCATCCCCCACTGGTCTCGGCGTTCCCAGCAGCTGTGTGCTGTTGACTCCGTGCCTTTTGCCTTGGAGGGTCGCCTCACCTTGTCTGTGCTTGTCTCCATCTGGTTCCCGCTGCAGTGGAAGTGCTGTAGGCAAAGGATGGTGCCTGGTGCCAGTGCAGACCTAGGGGAGGGTGAGCAGAACGGGGCCTTGCTTGGAGGATGGAGATGACCTTGTGTGGTGGAGAGGATGCTTGTGTTCTCAGCAGTGACACATGAAGGGAGGGACAGGAAGGATCTGGGGACAGGCAGCAGTGAGTGTTAACTGGTGGCAAAATATTCACGCAGGGAGACAATTTGTGAGCTGAGATTTTAATTTTTGCCTTTCTATTCTTGACCTTTGCTATAAGGAATTGAGCAGAGCAGTCATCAGTTCCTCCCTCCACATGCAAGAACATGGTTTTTGAAATCTATCTTCAGCTTTTAGGACCACTGGGGAGTCCTCACAGCAGTGTTTGAAACACGTCCCTCATGCATAAAGTAATCAGATTTTTCCAGTCCCCTTTTAGAAACCCCCTCTTGGTTCCCCACTGCACTGGGATGCTGTGCTGAGGGGCTGTGCCCCAGGAGGGAGAGCACAGTGATAACACGACTGTGCTGGGATCACCCTCTCCTCCTTTACCATATGCACTTGTTCACCTGGTGTAGGGGGCCTACCAGGCTTCAGGGAAAAAAAAAGAATTAAAATTGAGTCCCACCAGCGTAGCACAGGGATTTCATAGCACAGCTAAGAGATGGTGCTCGGGGTACACGTTCACTGTATCTGCAAAAGGGGGAATGTGTGCCATGTGTATTTATTTTTAAGGAGGCAATAATGCACCTTGAAAGAAACGTTTTAAAATGTTCCAAAAATCCACCAGCTGTTTGCAATTTTGCTCAACTGCTAGAAATAAAATGCCGGTTGCATGGCACTCTGCTGTAAGGAGTCAGCTCCTTCAAATGTCCTTCTGAGCCTTGGTGTCGGCTTATTCAACAGCCACCCTCAGCTGAGAAATCTCTAACTTGAAAGATCATTTCCCCCCCGTTACTGAACACCAGAATAACCTTTCACAGCATAAGTCTACTCTCCCACGTATGAGCTCAGCCACTATTCCCTGTGCTCAGATTTTCTTGGAATCTCAGCTCTAACCTAAGTTCCTGGGTGATTTGTTGCAGGTCGCTTGATATCTGTCTTGGAAATGTTTTGGTGAGATGCAGTTGGATGAAAGATTTCTATTTTCAAAGCATTAACTTCAGCTGACCCACTGGAAGAGCTCATACTCCCAGTTTTGTTATTTTGCCTCCAGCAGTTTGCTTTATTGCAAGCTCTCGGAAAAATTCTCATCCCTCGGAAACGTCTCCATTGGGTCAGACAACAGCTGAGCCTCATCCCAGCCAGATAAAACAAGGCTGGGATTGCTCTCACAGGAGGAGTGTGGCCAGCCTGGCCCTGGGAGCCCCCTGCCCCGCTGCCACCAGTGCCCATCCGATGTGGGGAGCCTGGCCCGATACCCGGGATGGAAGCAGCAGGGTTTACCCAGGAGTGAGCTCTCCCTTGCACTCACAGGAGCTGGGCAGGGCTTTGGGCTGGGCCCTAGGACTGAGGTGACCTGGCTCCAGCAGCTTTTCCAGTGGGTGATGTAATGACACCCCAGTTGTGCAAGAAGCAGTATTAGGAAGGCCATCGCTCTCCATCACTCTGCTATGAAACAGGAACAGAGTTGGTTTTACTCAAAAGCTTTGAAGGTGACTGGGCTTGCCAAAGTCCCTGGGTCACATACAAGTCCTGCTGCCAGCCCCAGGTGACCCTGGGCAAACTGATCTTGGTGTTTGGCATGTCAGGTCTCTGCCACAACCCTGGTTCTGCACGCACGCTACAGGGATTCTATCCTTAATCTTCTCATGTGAATAAGCAAGGTTAAAGTGGTTTAACGTGAGAATTTCTCACTTCAACAAATGCATTTCTTTCCCCCCGTCTGAATCATAGAGGAAAAAAAATTGTCAGCGTTTCAGCTACAAAGGATATAAAGCTGGTATTATACCTCGTAAAACAAGTGGTGCAAACCAGAGCCATGTATAATGCTGAGTGGGCAACTCTGCAGCTAAAGTGCAATAGATTATCTCAAGCTCGAGCAGTCAGGACCATCAGTCATGTGGTTTCCAAGAAACTGAAGATTTAGACAGAGAAATTACTTGCAGAGGAAAAACTCTGTGACTACGTCAGGAAAAAAAAGCACATTTAGTCAGATCTGCTAACTAATACGGCCTGGGCACCACACTTCTGAAATAAAGGGTTTTTTTTCCTAGGGAGCTAGATCTGTGTGGTTTATTTAAATTCCTGTCTTGCCTGCAAAGATTCTGTGAAGAATAATGAATGAGAAGCGAGTTAAACCCGGGTTGTAAGTGGCTGCATTGCAGGATTCCCAGGGCTCTGGGGCCCTTGGCTGGCCACCATCTCTCCTCTCCCCTTGCAGAGGCAGGCTGCTCGGCACAGCAGAGCAGAAGAAGGGCTTTTCCCTAACAATTAATTTGTGTGACAAGATGTGCTGGAAGGAAAAAAGCAGCAGAAGAAAGGAGTTTTCCTTTGTTGCTTGTTTATTCTTGAAACACGCTCTGTGCACCTGACACGTTTGCTGGCTTCATTCTGGATCTAATGCAAGAAATTGGCACAGTCTCACCGCTGTGGTTAATTTTAAATGCAACAAGATCATGCTACGGTACTTGACACATCTCTAAGAGCAACATCATGACACTGTTGACACTGAATGTTCGCTAATGGCATCCACTGCCAAACTCCGATGTAAAATGAGTGGGATAACAACAGCAGCACTTAAAAAACTTCATTCAAGGGAGCATTTAAAATTTTATCAGGTCTAACTGGCATGGTAGATTTGCAAATGTGGAGAATATCCAGTTTCCTTTGCTTACTCACAAGCTTCCATGTGCGAGCCAAGCACAGCTCCATCCCCCAGGGCAGGGAAACCCAGAGGTGCAGCAGCCATCCAAACATCTGTCCTCACAGCATGTGGTGTCTGGCTGGACTCATGCAAGCACCAAGCTCCTGGTATGTTTAGTTCTGAAGAAAAGCTTCGTTATTGGGTTGTTAATGGTCCTAAAACAGTTGCATGGGTAAGTCAGGATGTAACCACTCCAGCTTTTCAGTCAATAAAATCAAATATAATAAGATAAGATGAAAATCAAAGTTCTATAAATAAATACGGCTGAGTTAATCATTAGCTAATGATCTGTTGGTGAGGATGTAAGCAGAAAAGAATTACTGGTTTTCTGTGTGATTGCTGTGAACATTTCCGTGTGTGGATGCAGTTATATTGGCTTAAATTTTATGCAAGTACAACTTCATTCTCACTTTTGCTAACACAAGCTACTTTCCTAAAAAGTACTCTTATTTAAATATTTACCCAAAAAATCAGTGGGTTTTCAAACACATCCTTAGTTTGGACACTGTAAGTCACTCATTTAGATCGTCAGGACTGGGTATAAACAGGGCTCCTATTTTCGGAGATGGTGAGAAAAGAATTGTAGGAAAAATACTTTTTTGTACTGATGTTTCAAATCCTGCTCCTTCCCAGCAGGGAGCTGTGGTAGAACTAATCAAAATGTTTAAGTCCCAACGGCTTTCCAGTATCTCTATGTCAATGGCATTTGAAATTTAAACACTGTGAATGTTGAAATTTTATTTGGGGGAAGGTTGTGGCTTTTAATCTTTTTTGAGTGGTTCTACTCACAGAAATAGGGTTTGCAGGACTTTCAGTAGTCTGGGGCCAAAGCAGAAAGGAAACCTGTTATTCTCTCTGTACAACCTGCAGTGGAAATCCTGAGTGGGGCTTTGCTGCACAACCTCAGTTCAATGATGATGATAATAAGTTCCTCCAGTTGTTAAGTACGGCTAATAAAGTTGAAAAACACCTTTTGAAAAATGATTAGGTAGATAATAAAGTATGTCAACTTGAAAATATGCATTCTTCATGTGATGACTGGAGATAGTTTATCACTTTATGAGTGACACATCCATTTATAAATATTTATTCTCTCCGGTGGTACTGATAAATCTTTTGAGCCTATAAGCCCATTGATACATACACAGTAATATCATTTGTCTTTCCAATGCATTTTATTTATTATTGACTAATTGCCTGCCAGATTGTAAATATGATAGGGGTGGCATTGTGCTTTGATTAACTGTATGTTAAAGTACCCAGAGGAATTTAGATCTAGCTCTGAGCAAAGACATCCAAGGCAATAAATTGTATATTTTGAAATCAGCTATGCAGTATGGAGCTGCAGCACTAGTTAAACAAGCTGAGCAGAGGCATTTTCCAGAGCAGTTTATTTTGATTAATGGGTTCCCAAAAGCCTCTTGCTGCTGTTTACAATGGATTTGCTGTAATATTTACAATAAACTGGGGTAAGTCAAGAGAGTTTTAATGTACTTCGACAGGTTACTTGCACTTCACAAACCCGGGGTGAGGAGTGTGGTACAAAGTCAAACAGGTAAATGTTTTGTCCTTCTCTTTTTGGCACACGTGGGGATTTTTTCTTGTTCCTCCTCTTTCAACTCCACTCTCAGACCTTTTCTTAGCCAAATGTTTAAAACCGGCTTAACACATCTCGAACCATCTCTGTGATGACTGGAGATAATTTATCACATTAGAGCTGACACACCATTTATAAATATTTATTCTCCGTGGTGGCACTGATAAATGGGCTGAGCGGCGGGGCCGTCGGCAGAGGCTCACGGAGCCGCTTCCCTCTGCCTGGTTCTCGTGGAGCAAAGGGCTCTGGCACCAGCACCTTCCTGGGCTGGCAGGGAACGCAGCGAGGGCAGTGGTACCTCTTGATTAACTCCATCAAACACTTTGAATTAGGACACCAAAGACCTTGTTAGCCAGCTGCTCTCGTGTCCCTGTAATGAAATTCAAGGTTTTCAACAGCACAAAAGCGGTCACAGCAGGAGTTTTGTGCTCTGGGAGGCTCTTGATGCCCACCACAAACACACACGCTTCCTCACCTCTTGGTTTTCCTCTCTCGAAGCCATAAGGGACAAATGTTATTGTCCTGCCCAAATAAAAATCCCTCTGTGGAAGGTGGCTGCCTGAAACACGGTGCAAGATGGGTGGTGTGTTAATGTTGGAGGTGCCTGCCGGCACTGCCAGCCCCTCCACTCACCCCCTCTTCCCCTAAAAATTGAGCTAGTTTCTCAGGCTGTACTTATGCACCGTATAATTTGACAGGAATTCTATCGTAATTAGCACCCGCTAATCACTGCCAGCAATGTTAGTTAGCTAATTGTACCTTGGGCATTCAAAACCCAAGCAAACCCAAACCTCGTACATAATTTTTGTTGAAAGAGATGAAACAGCCAAGTGTGTGTGATCGTGTGGGGGATGTGGCCGGGGAGATGGTGACACGTGCTGGTGGCTCCTTCTGAGTCCTGCAGAAACATCTCCCTTGGGGACCTTCTGGACCTTCTCCACAGGTCCCACAGCCTGAGCCCGTGGGCAGGGTGTGGATGGTGCTCTGTAAGGGGGCAGGGGGAGGGTGAGCTGTGCAGGACTGGTGCAAGAAATCCCCAGGATCAGAGAGCTCCAGAGGCAAAACTGAAAGCAGGAGCCAGGGGTACACACCTTCCTGTCAGACGGGCCAAGTCAAGGAAGAGTTTGGCATTTCCAACCAGATTAGTAGAACTAATCAATATGTTTGAGTCCCAGCAGGTTTCCAGTATCTCTATGTCAATGGCATTTGAAATTTAAACACTGTGAATGTTGAAATTTTTATGTGGGTTACGGCTTTTAATCTTTTTTGAGTGGTTCTACTCACAGGGTTTGCAGGACTTTGAGTAGTATGAGGCCAAAGCAGAAAGGAAACCTATTATTCTCTCTGTACAACCTGAAATGATCTTGCCCAGATCTTTTTTTTCATTCTGTTTTTAACACTAATTTCTTTACAATTAAAGAAACAGGGAGTGCCATCACCCAGGGCTGTGCAGCAGCCTTTCCTCCATGGAGGCAGAGTAACCTAGCTCTCTTTGATTTCCATTATGCTTTCCAGTAGATCTGAGATGTAATTAATTAATTGATTTTTGCTGCCAGTCCCCTAATTAACACTAAATAAAAATTCATGCCAGGGTTAATAGCTTTAAAGGTTGGAGGCAGGAGCTTCGGGTGCTCAGGTCTGCTGCCCGTTGAGCAGTGCATTTGGGTTATATTCCCTGCCATGCTTTTAATTCCTAATCAATTGAAAGTTAATTTTGTTCTTAACTGAAAGGGAACCAGAAATGGGTTACTCTTACACAACTGGTTTTGTTTTATGGCCTTACAGGGCGATGTTCACAACAGTTATAGCACCACTGAGCAAACTGCGATAGACGGCAAGGACATGATCCTGGTGTAATACGGTCCCCAAACCAGTGGGATTTATACCTTGTGCTCCCAATGCTTCCAATAAATGCTGCACTCTTTGCTCTTTAGTGTACTGGAAAATTACCAATATTTAGTATTTGCATAATGCTTCAAGGCTCTGAAGTGCTGGTTAATTTTATGTGTGACCAGTGGAATTTTACTTACAGAAGGTCAGGTTGTTTTTATCCATTATCTCTTACTAGACAATAAAATTGCTAACTAGACAGAATTATTGAAAATATTGCTTTATGTGTTTGTAAAATGAATTATCTGAACCATTTCAATTCCTCTCTGGAGCAGGAATGCTAAAATGCCTCAAAGACCAAGACTGAACCTGGGAAAGGTGGGCTCTTGGATTTTGGTGGTCCATTAAACCTTTATAAACATCCCCGTGTAAATGATGAGAAAAATTATAAACATTCTCTAGTTGTCTTAAAAAATGAAAGAGAAATAAGAACAGGATTTTCTATCTGACTGCTGCTTTCACTTTTATGCCCCTGTGGGCATAAAATTGGCTCAACATCCTCCCTTCCCTGGACATACATAGTGCAACCCTAAAGTATATCAGGGAAATGTTCGGAGCCAACATCATGAGCAGTGAAACATGGCCCTGTTTGACAAAACTGAGGTTTGGTAAAGACCTCTGCAGGGTGGTTATGAGATGGTGTATTTACATTCTTTTCAAATCAATGGAGAACTAAGTTTATGAAGTGGGATTGAAGCAGTTCAGGTAGGAATGTGTATGTCCAAGGCAAACACCCTGTAATTCCAATTGTTGTTCGTTGCGTTTGGGCAAACCCCTGAGAACATCCAGGTTCAACGGGGCTTTTCCTTCTCCTGGGTGTTGTCAGCAGTACTGTCCTCCTGAAATATGGAAACGTTCATCTTCGTCATTTCTCTTCCATTTTCCACTGCCTTCTGCTCTCACTTGCCCTCATGCAACCACAGCGTGAGCAGCTGTGCAGCTGCTGTGCTACACCCCAGTGCCTTCAAGCTGCCTGGGCTCAAATTGGTAACATGGTGCCAAGCAATGGGGAAATAAAGCTAAAATCCCTGCTTCTGTCTCTTCTTTTTGTCTGTGTTTGGGCATTTGCAGCACTGAGCAGTCTGGAAAGAGAAACGAGTAAAAAAAGGCAATTCAAATAAGTGCTTAAAATACATTTTTTTTCCAGTCCATCTCTCCTAGGCTTTAAAATGTTATGGGTATTTTTCAAGCTACAAGGTGGTGCAAGTTGCAAGGTGTTTGCCAGAGCGTAGCATGCTCTGTCTCAGTTGGGATCGCTATAGCTAATCCCCAAGCATTCAACTCTGATTTTATCTTTTTGTTATCAACTTTGTTCTTTGATCCAACTGGAGTATCAGTTCCATTCTCTTCCTTTAATGATCTGCTGCTCATTTGCTTCTCTGCTCAAATCCTGTGCTCTGGATACCGCCAGCCTTTAGGCCTGGCCACACTAATACATAATGCAGATGATAAAAGCCAGTGTAACAGAAAAGAGGTCCCAGGGAGAATACAAACCATGACAAAATAAGAAGGAAGCAGATGGTTAGGTATTAAACTGCAGTAATAAAATAACATCTGGCAGAATATCACACACACGCACTGATGCCCATCTGAGGAGTGCACTGATTTAAGTAATATGTTTCTCATTTTGGTGCAATTAACACCAAAATTTGCATAGCAAACAGTGGCAGAGCACACAGAGGCTTCTTTTGAAAAATGAAGTCCAAATATGTCTTTCCTACAAGGAGATTGGGCATGGCGGATGCTGATGGATTTCTACACTGTGGTGTAAAGCAATTAATGAGTCATACCTTCCTGCTGGCCAGAGAACCCATTACTCTGTTTGCATGCAGCCTGGCAGATGTACTGGTTTGCAGGGCTGGAAATTAAAAGATAAGGGGGGAATAGGACTTGACCACGTGGAACATCACTCCTCCCAGTGCTGTAGAGAGAAGGATGCTGTACGGACTTGGTAGATCCTTAAAACCCTGCGGAGGTAAATCTGACTGCCTCAGTTCCTTTCCCAAATTTCTCTCTATGCGAGCTAGGGAAAGAGAAACCTTGGGGCTGGGTTTTTCAAAGGAAGTTGGAGGGAAGATGAAATCCCCACGTCGTTTAACAAGCCACAGGCAGCACCAGGTACCCTGCAGGCAGGGAGAGGCTGCCTTCACAAGCCCTGGCCTGCCCACAAGCGGAGCCCAGGGCCAGCCCAGCCTGATGAAAAACTGTTTAATTTGTGTTGCTGAGCACACTGGGATGCTGAGAAGGGGTGTGCTGGGAAAGCTGCTGCTGGGGGCACTGGGGAGCTGCAGGGTGGTCAGGATGGGCCTGACATCGGTGCAGGGCTAGTTTGAGCTGTGCTCTGTTTGGCCATTAGCACAGCATGGAGCTGTTCCATGGAGAAGCCCTTCACCAGCAGCTTTCATAACACCTCTGTGACCAAATGCACATGGATATTGTAATGGAGGGGTGGGGGGAGCTGTGTGAGGGCTCCCAGCAGGACCCTCTGGCTGTAGACACCTCCCCAGCCTTGGGGGACATCTCAGCCACCTGCTCACCCCACGCTCCACGGGACAGGAGCACTTGCAGTTCAGAGACAGAAGAGCTGCTGCATCTCCTGCGTGCTGGGAGCTGTGTCTGGAGCACTTTGGGATTTTGCCTTTCTCTGCAGCAGGATGTGGAGTGTGAACCTCCCTGAGGGGCTTCAGCAGAAGCACACAGAGCTGTCCTGTGGAAGCACCTGACAAAGTCACTGGTTCATTCATCAAAAGCCCATGAAATTAACAGCAGGTTGCAGATAGAAGATTGCCAGTGTGTGACAGAACAGACGCCCTGTGCTCTGCTCCAGCCAAGGAAGCACTGGATTTCCACTGCCGAGAGCTGGGCCACACTGCAGCCCGGCATGTGTTTCAGCATAAATGACATTTCCTCTGGGAAATTTTCAGTCTAGCTTGGGATAAAAGCAGCTTTGCTTTGGAGTTCCCTAGGAAGTAGAGTTCTGAAAGAGAAAAGCATGGGAAGAGCTTAGCTTCCATCTACCTGCTTGTCCCTAGCAGGAGGGAGGTGGGTGGCAAACATTTTTCCTCAGCTCTGCCATCCAGATAGGTTTGACCATCTGGGTTGGGCCTGGCTGCTGGAAAATCCCATACACTGAATTTTCTCAGTGTAATTGGCTTTTGTGATGTCCCAGCTGGCACAGCATTACCTGTCTTTGCAGGGCAGCCAGGCTGGCCAAACAGCAGCAGTATTCCAGGGAAGGGAAAGTGTATTCCTTTCTGTTTTGGTGTGTTCAGTGAAAGGCCTGATCTTGTTCTTTTGAAAACGGTGACAATAGTCCCATTGATTTCCTTAGAAGAAAGGAGTGGGAACATGTCTAAAGTTCTTCTTCTTTCAACAAAATGGAATAAAAGGGGCGCTTTCAACACACCTTTATTCCAATTCCTTCTGCCTTTTGTATAGGGGTTATCTGCTGGAAGTCTGCATCGCCCCATGCACAGAGAGATCCAGATTTTGACATGAGCCCTGAATGCCATCACATTTTAAGTGAGAATGCAGTGATTTACTTCCATCAGTACAGCGTTTAGATCATGCGGTATCTACTTTCCTATGACAATCTTTACAAGCAGGAATAGCAAGGGTGCTTTCCTGGTGGCAGATCTAGGACACCAACAGAAAAGCTGAGGGGTGAAGGCTAGAGGAGTATTTATGGGCGGAGTTATTTGTATTAGCAGAAATGGGCACTACCCCAACATCTCTGAGGAATAAAAGGCAGAATTTTGCAGTTTTAGGGACTGTGATGTGAACAGCAAGCTTTTTGCAGTAGTTAATTGTCTTGAGATCTGATTTCCAAAGGCAGCAGCCTTAATTTCATTTGTTCTTTGCTGGGGATCCCATGGGAGTGTGAGCTTCAGTCTCAAATAAATCAGGAGAGCAACACGCACTGTGGGCTGACTCTCAGGCTCGCTGGGAATCTCTCTTTCCTCCTCACTGGGTTTTGGGTGGAGTCTTTAATTCTAAAATGGCTGGAATAGCCTTAATTCTTATTTCTAAGGAAGTAATGCTGCCAAAACCAGGGAATGAATGAGAGCTCTGCACTTTGCCTGCTCCTGCCCCCAGACCACCTCCTCCCTCCTCCAAACTGCAGAGTCCTGGGGGACATGGCCACTCTGACTTCTGAGAACCAGTGTTCACAGGGTATCGTGGTCCCAGGTATTCCCAAAACACCCGGCTGCACGAGCAGAGCAGCTGAGAACAAGCCAACATCCTCCCAGAATAGCTCCAACCGAATCTGTACAAGCGAATCCCTGACCCAGGGACCCCTGGAGTCAATGAGCTCCTTCGGCTGCGGAATCTCACACTGAGCACATAACCTTTACTTTCGCTGCGTTTCTGCTGGGTTTAACCATTCCACTGAAGTGCAGAACGGGGCTCTGATGGTGCCTGAGGAGCAGGTGGAGGGGTCAACGTGGAAACATTTGCAGAAAAACTGCCTGTTCCAGCTAGCTCTACCAGCATTTTGCACTTCCCTGAATTTTCTGAAGATGGTTTAATTTCCTATGTGATGCCTGTATTTTGCTTGCATTCCCTCTCTTCAGCCCCCCTCAATGATATTCTGGTGCCTGCCTTCTCAACAGTAATAACAGCTGCAATATATTTAATAGCTACCCGCTGCCAGCCTCTCTCAGCCTTCTCCATGGATTCCCCAAGGTACCAGATGCATAATGCGTTTCCCAGCTAGAAATCAGACCTCGCCAGGATCTGCCCTCTTGAAAAAAACTCCTTCCTGGCAGGTTCCCCAGCTCTGTGGGAATTAGCCGTGTGTGCAGAGGCACACAGAGGTGGTTTCCTTTCTCTGTTTGGGTGTGAAGTACAAGGCTTGGAGCTACATCAGCTGCTGCAAACAAGGCCGCCCTGCACCCCGAGCAGTGCCAAAGCTGCGTGTCCTCCCTGCAGAGTCCCCGGCGGGACACGTCGTCCTGTCCCCAGCCATCCCAGCCACTGAGCAGCGGAGCTGCAGGGACGGAGCTGGGTGATGGGAGGGAGATTTTGGTATAAGAAACAGGAAAACGCAGAAAACAGTGTAGCAAGAGCCGAACTGCAGAAAATCTGTGAAATATTCCCAGAACTAACCCAGGCTGACCTGTCAAAGGCCCTGCTCTGACCAGCTTCGCACTCTGTCCTAGAAAAATTGCTGGATGTGACAGCCATGGGGGGGTTACATTTACCTTAAATTTCAATTTCTTCAGGAAGCAGCAACTAATTTCATTGTTTATTTGGCTTTCTATATAAGCAAAGAATGATTTAAAGCAATTTGCTCACGTGAATTTCTGCACCTTGTGGTGTCCTTCAGGACAGGCTTGTTTTCAGAGGAGAAACTCATCAGATGACTCGATGAAGGTTTAATAGAAAAAAAAGGAAAAGAAAAGGCCATGGTAGAGCTGGGAAATGAACCCAGGAATGTTGCCTTTGAACTACATGAAACCAGTTGCACTACAGTAGCACACTTGGTAGTTTTGCTTGGTTTCCAGCCACAGCTTTAAAGTTTGGCCAACAAAGTTAAGAAGTCAGGAAGGGGGTAATTTTTATTCTTCAGATGAGAAGACTCAGAAATCTAAAAGCCTGGTGCTCACAATAACTTATTATTGCTCTTTATTTGATGGAGTGACTCATATAGCACATAGCTTCAGGAGCAGGTTTGGAGAAAGCTATAGCTGAAAACACAGCCAGCTGTAAAAAGCTAGCCATTTCCTACACAGCATCTACTTCAAAAGAATAAAATAGATGTCTTCTCTTTTCTGTCCGAAAAGTCACTGCAGAAGCAGCTTTCTTTTGTTATCTCCCAATAAATGTGTCTCTGTAATAGTGGAATTTACTGCTGGGGGTGTGTGTTTCTCACCGCTGCTTCCCCTTACAAAGGAGCCAATCTATCTTGTGCTGGGAGAAGGCAAATGATGTCATGTTTCCTGTATTTCAGCCTACTTTCCAGCTGCTGCAGAAAGGCAGGGCTCGAGGTAAACATTTCACTCTGCTAGGGCAGAGTGGGAGCTGCTGCCTCTGGCTGGGCCGGGTGGGTGCTGCAGGAGCAGAGTGACAGTCATGGCATTTCTGGCACCTCCACGCCAGCCTGGCTCGGCTTTTCCCGCTGCTTGCCCCCTCGATGGGCAGCCCAAGGCCACGGGATGAACGGGAGGCAGCATTCCCATCCCCTGCTCCCTGCTCTGGTGGGGCCCGGCGCGTCGGGGCACTCTGCCCTGGCACAGCCCCGTGCCCAAAGTTTGCAGAGCACTGCCTGAACCAGTTTTCCTTCCAGCAAGAGAGCCCTTGACATTCATCAGGGCTAAACTCACTCTCACATTTTAATCAATGAGACGGAAAAACAACAAAACAGGAATGCATAAGCAAGTCTGACTTCTTTTTTTTTTTTTTTCCCTTTCTTTCCCTTTCTATCAGCAGTCTAACAAGCCCAGGATAACACCCGCCTGCGTGCCGGATTCGCCCAGGCAATTATCACCAATGCAGATTGAATAATTACGCATGCGAAGGCCCGTCTGGTACCTGCCATAGAATGACTCAATCCGTGTGCAGGTGCATGTGCTGCCTCCTGCCTCCGCCCGCTCCTCCCTCCTGCCGGCCCGGCGCCCCAGCTGTGCCCATCACATCGCTGCCTTGTGTCCCCAGGGAGTGCTGATGGCCAGGGCAGGGGCTGTGCCCTCGGCAAGGAGGCTCCTCGGCCTTCTGGGATGCTCTGTTGGTGTGGGGCTGAGTGATGGCAGATTCTGCACGTTTTCCACTAACCCCGCTCCAGAGGCGGTGCTGGCAGCGGGGGTGCAACCCAAAGCCTGGCTTTTCCCCACTGACAACAGGCCTTCCCGTGTGGATTTACCCCCAGCAGCGCTGTCCCTTCCCCAGGATTGCTGCCTGCAGCCCCATGGCTCGGCTGCTTGCAGTTTTCCGTTTGTAATCCTGTGCTTTGCCCGTGCACCAGCAGAATATGACTTTCTTCATATATTATACCTTGAGTGCAGTACAAGAAAATAAAAATGAGTAACAGCTTGTTTCCCAGCCCTGGATGGAGCAAAAATTTTGATGAATGGGCAGACTACTTGCATGAAAAAGAGCATGAATAATTTGTAATGAATAATATTCAAGTGTTACCTTTTTTTTCCACTCATAAATTGCTTGCAAATTTTTTCCCCCCCGAGCTGTTAGTCACCAGAGCAAATACAGAGCAGCTTGTTGGAAGCATTTGTTTTCTGCTGCTCTGAGCTGTGGTTACACGTGCTGGTCACTCTGATGGATGGGGAAACTCATCCTGGCATGTTTCTTCAGGTGACACTTCATGATTCCCGGGGCTTTGCATGTATTTTTTGTCACAAGCAATGGCAGATGCTGAGAAAGCTGTTTGTTTGCTACTGTTAGTAATTTATAAATTATTGCTTCCACAGGTTTCAACCAATATTGGAGCTTGACAGAGACCCGGGTTAAGAATGAATTATTTTATGAAAAATATATGTAGATCTTTACGCTGCCGGAGAGGCACCATTTCCTCCCATTTCTCTGGAGTTTTGTTGTTAAAAATTAACACCCTTATCTTCTTGGAGAAGTTTTGTGGAGGTGGAGGGTGAGGAAGGGAGCGACGGGGCATGGGTGAGGTATCCCTCACCTCTGGCACTATTTGTCCTGGTTTTATTAACGCAGCAGGCTGCCTCTTCTGACCTGCTCCCACGTGGATCAGCTGGGAGCTGGATTCCAGCCTTCCACTCTCCTGCCTGTCATCAGGTTTGGGGAGGGACACATGATGTCCCCCAGGGGTAAACTCTGTCTCTCACAGTTTTCACCTCTCCTCCCACCAGGCCAGCGTGGGACGGGCTGTGGGGTGGGTCTGCAGTGGGAACAGGCTGCGGGGAGGTGGGAGAGGTGCCCCCGCTCTGTCCCCCTGTCCCTGTGCATCCCTGTTAAGTGCTGGCAGCTCAGCCCAGGAGAAGGACAGAGATCAGCCCCGGACTGGTGGGTGGTTATTTGCACGTGAGCTGCATCTCGCCTGACGTTTTGCACTTTGAAATCCGAATGGTTGTGAAGAAAACCTGTGCACACCTGTGTAACCCTGCCCTGCCCTGGCCTGGCTTCTCTGGGTAAGCTGAGGCCAGGAGAGGGTAAGGAATGTGCCAGGAGTGGCAGTGTCCTGACCAAGCTGCCCTGCTCCTTGTTCTGGGCATCATGTGGACAATGCAGTCTGAGTTATTTTGGGATCTCTCCCCCACCTCTCCCATTCTCTATTCCTTTTCCACTGACCTCGTCTAATCAGCTGAGATATTTTCCTGTTTTCTTTTTCCCTTGAACTCAAAGCAGTATAAAGGAATGACCTCTCTTCCATGCACATGATTGCATTTTAAACTTTAATAGCTTCCATACCCTTTTCTAGGAGATGCTCTGCTCAGCTGAAGGTCTGTACATTGCATTCACATTCAGGGAGCAGCCAGAAGATGATGGCAAAGTACAGTCTCTGCATCAGATCTCCTTCTGCATAATGGACACTTCAAATTTAAGCTACGCTTCTTTCTAAGCTGAATTTATGAGAGGTTGGGGTTCATCTGATAGAGTATTTATTGACATTATACAGCTGTAAAGAGATCTGGTTTGACTATGAAAAAATCGGAGCGTAATGTAGTTAATGCTAATTAAGAGATATCTTAATAATGTGCAGTGATTTCTTAATAGATGCCAAGAGAATAGACTTAAGGGGAGATAGGGAAACACACCCACAGACCTGCTTTTGCTCTGTCACAATCCCTCCTCTGAAGTGCAGAGGAATGTTTGATTTCTGGGTGTGTGTGTCTGGCAATGGAAACCAAAGCAGCCGAGATTACAACAGTTCTGCTTATCCTAAACTGGATATGGGGTTTTTTGAATGTTCCGAGTTTAATGACTGATTTCCTCTTAGCACCTTGTTACCTCATGGCCTCTCTCCAAGTACAGGGACATGGCTTGGATACATGAGGAATGACCTGGGAAGAGTGGTTTATTAACATGGATCCCGGCACGGAGAAGTTAGAGCCCAAATTGCTTCCTGGTTGTGAGAAACCTGATTAGCTCCTGGGTGGATAGCTCTGTTATGAACTTTGATGCTATGAACTTTGATGTGACAGTAGCTGTTCAAAGTAGGGGAAAAGGATGTGTGAGAACTCTGCAAAAATCAGAATAAGGGCTTTTAGCTTACAGATGTTGTCTTTTTCACTCTTGGTGGAGTTGTCTCTTCTCGGAGGCAATTAACTACATCTAGCGTGGGGATGAGCTGGAATCCAACTTGCAGCGGATAAAACACTGGAGAGGTGGGCTGGTCCCCACAAACCCCTTCAGATCACCTCTAAGGAGTAGCTGGCTTTGCTTCCAGCCCCAGCTGAGCTCAGGGGCATCCCAGCCCTCGCCAGCAGCCCACCGCTGCTTCTCCCTTTACAGCTGTTCCGTGATTACATCAAGCGGTTCAGCCTCTCGCGTTTGCTTTTGATGTAAATCCAGGCGGGAGGGCGTGCTGGGGTGGGAAGTGAGGACATGAGCTGGAACCCCACCTTCCAGTGTGAAAGCCTAGTGCGGGGTTAGCGGCGGCAAACGATTCTCTGTGACCTCTGCTTCCTCTGCCGTGAGAGTTTGCATTGTGCAGCCACGAATGCATAATTCATTGCCACCCACCGGGGAAATGCCCCGCTAGCACGGCACGGACATCCTCAGCCCGGCACCGCAGGAAGAAAGGAGGTGGTGAGACACGATTTAAAGACACACAGCCCTACAGGAGGGATGTGGGAGGTGGATTCTGGGTGGGAATGGAGAAATACGCCTGTTTGGCTGGATTCTTTGCTACTTTTTTTTTTTTTTTTTAATGCAAGCATTCAGTACTACCGATGGTTTTCCATAATTTCAAAACACCTTTACTCTGGCTGTCAAGATTTCCAGTGAGGTTGCAGGGCACAGCAGCTCTCTCTCCTCAGGGTTTGTCTGAGGGACGAGCCCTCCAGTGCCCCCAAACTGGGGCACTGCCAGCCCTGCAGATGGGATAAGACAGAGTTTGGAGAAGTACTTTGCAAATCTTCACCTTTGGGATGCTCATATTTAGCCCAGCTATGACTTTTTTTTTTTCTTTTTTAGATAGGAACAGACTTCAAGAAGAAAGCACCCATCCCAAGTGAAGCACCAGCAGGGCTCATTGCCTTGCCAGTCACTGCCTTCTCCACCATGGGCTTTCGCAGTGGTTGGGATGGACTTATTCTCCCATCTTTGTATAAAGTCCCTTTGCTGAGTGAGGTTAGAGGAAGCCTGGAGAGGTCCTCGGCCTGTCTCCCTCTTCTGAAACAGGAGTAATTTTATACTCAGACCTTTCCTGATGGGCAGTTACCCAACCCACACTGAAGGGCACCCAGAGAGGAGCATTCCCCTTACCTGCCCAGGACAGCACGCGACAGGAAGCAGTCTCTGGTGTATCCATGGTTTCTCCACATGCTAACCTTAAAAGGTGTCATCTGAAATTTCTTCTTTTTTTCTTCTGCAAACTGGAAAGCAGAAGAGCTGAGTCACCCTTCGAGAGGACATTTCCCACCACAGATGTTCTGCCATGTGATCCTGGTGTGTCTCATTGCTGGAGGAGCTCCTGTGTCTTTCCCAGGCCTGGGTGAGGATGACATTCCTCCAGTGGCATTGCTACAGCAAAGGCAAACTCCCCGCTCGGTGTTTGCTGCAGAACAAGTAAATCCTCTCTGTTTGGAAGCATCCCTGTCTGCACTGAGACCTCACCTCTGAAAGGTGATAATGTGAAAAACATCCTGCTACATTTTGCAGTGAAGATCTATTTACATTTGTTACCTGGGAGCCGTCCATCATTTCTAACACCGTGACTTCTGGGTGACTCTTCTGTGCTTCTCCCTGGCACCGCATGCCAGCTTCGTGCCAATAATCTTGGATGACAATTATGGAGGTCTAAACTCATCCCTCATTTCTGTTATATATTGCCTGTGATTTAAAGCCACTTAAATGTATATTGCCTGTGATATAAAGCCACTTAATCGTCTTGTTCCTCGTCTGTAACATAATACTGCATTTTTCCTCCCTGTCATCTGCCTGCTGTCCGTGGATCAGATGGTGGTCCAGGCAGGGCTCTCTTGGGTGCAGGTGAAGCAGACTCCTTGGAACCAATAAGTAGTTTAGGGGATTAACTTCTGAATTTGGAACTAAAGGTATTTCAGTTTCCCCCAGTTTGCTGCTAACCAGCCTGAGAGCTTTGTGAGATTTTCTGCAATATTTAAATCCCAACTTCTTGACTTCACTGATTTTGTGAGAATCTTGGCTCCTGAGTTCTCTGGATTTTTTTTCGTCTTGTCTTTTAAAAGAACATCACTAGCACCAGTGCAAAAAAAGATCCTCAGAGAGATGTCCCCAGATGGCTGGAATCTGCTATTTCTTCAAATACAAAGAAATTTGGGTTGATATCACAACTTTCCCCAGGCTCAACTCATCAGTCTTGTGCATGGGGATGGACCTGTGCAGAAGCAGCATTGGAGCCAGGAGAGAAGCTGCTTTTTCTGTTCTGGTTTGGAGCAGAGAGTCTCTTGGAGCTGACACTGTCCATACAAAAACTGAGTCTCAGCAGCTTCCTTTGGACAGCCTGCTGCTGTAGAGTTTGTATCTTAATAAATATTTCTCTGTTGTTACCTGCTGCCACACATATATTGGGTATTAAGAAATTCCATCTGGGACAAGTGATATATACGTATTTAATGGAAGCATTTTAGAGCCCAGAGAAGTCAAACCTCTGTCCAGGCCTCCCTCTGTGTGCTCCAGAACAGCCACAAGAGTTAAAGCAGGTTCTGTATGCGTGATCCCCTATACTAAAGGAGCTACATTCATATCTTCCATTCTCAGCCTCCACCTCCTCCTATTCAATTTACAGTCTGGACTCTTTAAAAATGCCTTGTTACTGGCTTGCTTTTTTTTTTCCTGTGGGGAAAGGGCACTTGTGAGACAATGCTCTCAACTGGAGATTGCACAGAGTTGGTGCATGTTGGTGCATGATAACAGGAGAGGTTCCAGCAAGCCTCAATATGTAATAAACTGCAAAGACATAAATTGCATATGATTAAACCTTTGATGGTGGGCTGTCAGGAATTCCCAGTGCAGTGTGCCATGCTGCCTTTTACATCAGCCCTTACAAGAGCACTCTCAGACTCGTTGGCTCCAAGGGGTTAATTATACATTATGGATTAAAACAATGAAGGATGCTTGTTAATACTCAAATCATTGCATGGCAACCCTGGGTGACTCCCTCACCGCTGCTGCCAATTTGCAACACTCACCTGGGGCAAGATAGGAAAAGCTTATCATTTCTCACCCCTTCCACTCTCTTTCCCTCCTCCTTGCTGGTTTTTTTTTGCCATCTGCAACATCAATTTGCTTGTTAAGGCAGGTGACAGGTGAAAAGCCTACCTGATTACTGAAATTGTAAGGTCAAAAGCAATTGAATCCATCTGCCGTGGATGGCAATTTACAGCCAATGCTGGCCCAGGCACGCACAGATGAGAGGCAGGTGAGGCAGGCAGAGGACTCCTGAGGGGAGTGATGAAGCAGGGGCTGATAAGGAGGGTCAGGGAGGAGGCTCTGGTTCCTCTCCTGGGGGATGAGATGTTTCATCCCTTGGTTTTCAGTCAAAGCATTGGCTGGGAAGCTGGGTGATGTCCTCAGAGGCGCCAAGGAGCTGCTGATTGTTGCCCTTTCCATTTGCTCTTCTGCCTCCAGAAGCTTGGGTGCCTTTTATCTGCCAGAAACCAGCACTGACATCAGAGAGGTGAGCGGAGATAATGTGTCTGTCTAAATGTTAGCTACTAAGTGGAGATGTTATGCCATGGGGAACACTTCTAGAACTTTTGAGTTCTCTCCTGTTGCAGAAGACTCTAACAAGCTAAGTTAACATCCAGAAACCTGGGATGAAGTTATTCTTTCAGCAGTTGCAGGCTTTGCGTTTGTGTTCTTCTAAGCAATAGCTGGAATAAAATGAAACTCTAGAAACTCTGCTCTCGGCTTCCTCTCCTGCTCTGGGTGAAACCCACCCCACTGTATCATCACCAATCTGAACTTGCGCTGTTTATCCTGATAAGCTTTCCTACCTACAGCCTGAAGGTCCCAGCTTGCCTGAGTTTTCTTTCCCTTAGAATGATGTGAGATTTGTCTGGAAATCTCCTGCCCTGGTGCTGGGGAGCCCCTCTGCTGCTGGCATGCGGGAGGCTACTACTTGTGCTGATGTCTGCTGGCTCTGAACAGGAGCGATTTTGCTTATGCAGTTTGCAGAATTGCTCTGTGCTGGTGTCTGTGTGGCTCCAGCGAGAGTGACTCGAGTGCCAGTGTGTGTGAGGATCCCAGGGACGAGCTGGGGAGCAAGGATTAAACTTCTGGAAGTCGAGCTAATCGAGCAGTGATGGTGCTTCTGTGTCCACATCCCCACACAGCAACTAATCCCTGCCAAAACCCTGGCAGAGCCTGTCTTACAGTCTTTTTACAGGCTGAAGGAATGTTTGATGGCTTAAGAAAGGGGGAAAATGCAAAAAAAATCCCAACTGGGGGCAGCGTATAGTAAATAAGACTTTGACCTTATCTGAAGTATTTCTGTGCACTGAACCCAGCCAAGGACTCTTGAATAAAACAAACATGAAGTTTCTAGGCCAAGTAGGTTTTGAGAGATGGCTCCACGATAAATTGTTAGAGGAATATTTCAAAGGCTGAATCGCACCTCATTTTTCAAAGTCCTATATCTCACAAACACCTTGTCTGATCTGCCACAAACTTTGTCAATAAACTATCCCCTGACTACTGAGTGTGTATGCAAAGTTGTGAGCAAAAAAAGCTGCTTGAATCTTCACTCTTACCTTAAACACCTCCCCTCCAGGATACATCCTCTCCTGCCCTAAATATTGGCCGAGCTTTTGTGGTTACCTTAAAAAAATCCACCTGTAAATCCCAAACTGGTTAGTGCTGAGTGGAAAGGCATAGAGCTTGCTGTTTTCAAGTTCTTAATTACGGGGAACTTGGATAAATAGGAAGTTTGAAGCTAAGTGCTGTAAGGTTTCTTTATTTCGAGCACGAACACCAGGAGAGTAAAAGTAGAGCAAGGGGATTTGAGGCAGGAGCAATGAATAAGTCTAGGACTTAGTGCTTAGTGTCATCCTCCATAACCGTTATCCATAATTATTAGTCTCAGGGCATTATGGCTCTCTGGCAAATGTGTTCTTGGACAAAGGGCTTGATAAAGCTGTGCTTCTATTTCAAAGGTGTGGATAAACGGTTTTTCTTTTTGTTTTTCCCCATTTGTGCACTTGCAAAGATAAGCCTTTTCCAGTATTTGATTTGGATCCATAGGGGAGTTATTAACTGCACTGGCAGCACTATGCAGTAGCAATGGGACAGTGCCCCTGTATTCCTAGTAATTTATTGCATGGCATTATAAGGATTCAAATTATTTCATCATTTAATAACAGATTAAAGAATCTTTGCATGTCTTCTTATGATTATTATTTCTTTTAGCACTGCTTGCTTCTAGTCTTCCTTTGACTTCTAAGGAAATACAGGAATCATAGATTTTATTTTTCTTTATAGTTAGATCCTGCCTGGAGCCCCTCAATTTTTCAGGGATAAAAATTTCAATTAAGTTTCACAAAATTAGCAGTTTCTTAGATTTGGATATTTAATCCACATTCTTCTGTGTGTGACACTTGTAATAAATTTACGGAGAAATCATTGAGAAAATACCCACTTCACTGAAACATGAAGGAGGAATTTGGGATGTTCTCTTTTAAGATCTCGTAATCTGTTAATATGTTTCAAGTCAACATTTCTAAAGAAACAAAAGTAACTGAGTTGTAGAAGTGTTTTCATGTCCAATTATTTCAACACTTGTGTTAACTCTCAAATCGAAATCCTATCCATCCTCATTACACAGATATAATCAATATCAGTAATTTAGAACTTAGGGAATATCTTCATTAATATCCCCTGTTAAGTGGGCTTTAAAAGTCATTGCATTATTATCCAGCTATTATTTTGTCAGAGTATGAGATTTAAAAGTAATTTTTCTGTGTGCTGCTATGCCTTGCTAACCCATACCAAGCTAATAAACACCTAAGAAATCAGAGAATGAACAAGCACCACTTAAAATGCTTTTTTTTAATCAGACATTATTTTTTTTTCCAAGCTGCTGCCTAATAGCAACACTTCTAAGAAGAGCCATCACTCTGCACCTATTTAAAATACTATTGTGCTTTTTTTTTTTTTTTCTTAAGTGTGTTTCCTTTGCTCCCAGCTGAAGCTGCTGGGATAACCCTGTCACTGCTGATCCCCTTTGTGGTGTTCCAGGTGTGAAGGTGGGACACAAATACCAGTTGCTGGAGATGCTGTGGAGCAGATCCAGGCTATAAAACCATGTTGGTGGGCAATGGCTGTTCAGGAGCTGGGCTGAAATAAACGTGTGGGTGCTCAGAAGTCAGGGCTCTCCTCTGTGCTGTTGAGGTCCAACTGTTGCAGGACTAGAAGTGAAAATCAGAGGGGAGGAGAGGGGGAGGATTGCTGGTGAGGGCTTTGACCAGGACACTGGGATTTGCTGCTTCCACCCAAAAACTCCCTTCTGGTTCTCCTTGGGCTGCAACAGTCACAGAGCAACCATGTGGTACCAGAGGGGACCGTGCTGGCGGGGTGCATCTGGAAACTTGAGTGGGAAACTGTCCTACACTCTTGGTGAGATCCAGGAAAACCCCTGATGGAGTGAGTGTGTGGCTTTCCAGGAAAGCTCTCCATGAGTGGGGCTCCGGTGATGGCCCCATCCATCACAAGTCACAGCTCTTATCTCTGCAGTGCATAAGAGATATGGTTTATGAAAAAGCTCTAGGTGATTATTTGTTTTTCTTCTCCTCTGCATGTGTGTCAGGAGTTGCTTGGAGCAAGCTTTGTGTTTGTTGGTGGCATGTGAAACAGTATCTTTCAGGAAACTTCAGAAATATTTTATGAAGTGTAGTAATAAAAATATCCATGTGGTACAGCCCATGCAAAATAACACTTTTGGCTTGGAGCAGTGTATACAGTTTCTGTAGTGCACAGTGCTTCCATGAGAAACACTTGCAGATGGATTTCATCTCCCTGGTATTTTAATATCCATTACTCAAACCCAGAAAGCTTTCCTGGGGTGGGTGTAGAAGCAGTTATCTGTGACAGACCCTCCCAGCTCAGATCAGGACTGGTTTGTACTCGGGCTGGCCCTGCCAGGTTGCATCCAGCACAGCGCTCCTGGCTCAGCTCCTGGAGATCCCCCAGCAGCCACGCCGATCCCATTAACTGGGGGCTGTGGGGCCCCTCTGCAGGGCTGGAGCTCCGGGGGCGGGGGTGCTCCTGATGGCATGTGCAGGGCTGAGGCTGTGGGAAAACCGCTCCAGGGGTGGTGGGAAAATCCTGCAAGGGAGGCTTTGCTTCCTGTGAGGACTCTACCAGAGGGATGGTCTGGACCACCTTTGAAGAGAGAAAGATCAGAATACACTCAAGATGCATCAGCTAATTAATAGAGCTCAGATGTGGGGTTTGCTTTGTAGCTTCTGCTGCCGTGCTCCGTGAGGAGTTTGCTACAGGCTCGATAAGGATCCTCCTGTGGCAGCAAGTACCAGCTCTTTCTGCTGGTCTTTTGAGGTCTGTGAGGTTTGACAGGATATGAGCAAGGCTAGTATGCCCAAAGGACAAACTGGGCAGTTGTTTGGGGTTGGTGTTTCTAGATCTGATGAGGGATTGCATGCAAATTACCCCTAATAAATGTTAATTACTGGGAGAGTACATATTTTGCTTGATTCCTTTTTGGCAGCTTGTGCAACTGTGTTTTTATATACCTGGTACTTGAAACGTTTGATTTAAAAAATAATAATCCTCTGTAATTACAATTGCCTTATTAAAGGTTTCAGGGCTTATATGATCTCTGTAGTAAAACTTTATGAATTCTTCTACCTAGATAGTGATCTCCTGGCTCTTGCTCCAAAAGAGCAGTGCAGGGTTTGCTAACCACTCATGGATTTATTTGCCAGCCCTTCCCAGTTTGGATCCCATGATTTCTAGTAACTGGAGATCATGAGGACTGAGTATTTTTGCCCAGGATGTCTGTGGGTGGAAGCCCAGTTGTCAGCTTGACTTAGCCTTGATGGTGACAGTGGAGGTGACTTCCCTCTGTACAGCTCAGCTTCCCAGGATTTACCTCATGAGCAGCTGGGGCATCAGCTGAGTTTGAGCCAAACTGCAACGGAGATTCCCCCCGGTCCTGGGCATGGCAAAGCAGTAAAGGGCATCCCCAAGACGCAGAGGCAGTGAGGATCTGCTGCTCGTGGTGCTGGTGGGGAGCAGGAGGGGCACTGGAGTACCTTAAGCTCTAGTGGGTGCCAGGGTGCTGCTTGCAGCTCTGCTTTCATGGTTTTTTTGTGGCAATCCCAAGCCATGGCTCTGCTGTAAGATCTGGGAAGACTCGGCTGTCTCAGGGGGTCAGACAAGATGTCCCACAGTCCAAGGCCTTTTGAGCCCAGGCTCAGGAGGATGACGAGGCTCAGGTTACCCTTTGGGGAACAGTTGCTGTACATCATCACCTCAGCATTGTGGGTGGGCGAGAGGAAAGTTCTGCTCCCAGCCTTCCAGCACAGCCCCTTCTAAAAAAACCTGCGCCCCAAACTTGCTGTTTTTCTGTTTAACTGTGTGACCTGAGAGCGCCCCAGCTGTGCTGGCTTAACCGGGCTTATTTCTGTGGTCTGTTTGAGCAGTTATGTTTCCTTTTCATAACTCATCTGGAGGAACATCTGACTCTGTGGAGCTCTCTGTGGTGAGCTCGTCCTCGGCAGCTCTGCACACAGGTCACGCGTTGTGTTTGGCAGCGCCGGCGATGATGAACATGCCAGCGACAGCAATTCAGAGCCCTTGTGCCCACTTCCACTGGAGCTACAATCGCTGGCTCTGGGACAAGTTTCCTGTCCTGACTCATAGTTGCTGAGTCATTTTTAATTTTATCTCCTTTTGAAGGGAAATGGCACTTGGTCTCAGGTTTCTTTTGTTATTATTTTTAACGTGTGGTAAAGTTTAATAGCTTTGGGTTCACACTTTATTTTTGCTATTAACACTCTTCCAGTTTCAGGCTGGCTGCTGCAATGGCACAATTGCATGTTGGGCTCTGAGCTGGGGTAACTTGTTGGAATAACTACTGGAGTGTTTTGATATAGCAGTTCCTGTCTGTCTTTCCTCATCTCTGGCCTATGATAGATAATCTGGGAGGATTTTTAAACCCTACAAAATGCATCTATCCCAAGTGTACACTCTTTTTTCTTTTTTCTTTCCCCACAGAAGGAGCTTGTGTATCCCTTATGGGCCTCTGTGCTTGTTAATCACACCAGTGATTTTTTTTTTTTTCGCATTTTAGCAACACTGAGAACTTGTACAGGTTTGCTCTTAAAAGAATTACCCAGCTCATGCACAAGATCTTGTACATGCTTTATGCCAGTACTGACGGTGAATGGACTTCTCCATTTCCATTTGGGTGGGAGAAAGCAGTAAAGCCCTGCTCAGATGAGTCTTGCCTGATGATTTGGGGCACTGTATTTCCATGACGCTGTGTTACTGCCAAAGGATACAGTGCTGGAGCTCAGCGAGTGAGTGGGAACACTTTCTTGGTTCAGTGAACCCTGCATCAGGCACATAAAGCTCAGTCGCTCCAGGAGGCCACCATGGAATTTACCTCTGTAGTTCAACACGGTGTATTTTTCAAATGGCAGCGGTTTCCTTCTTTTTGTTAGTGTTGGAGGCACAAGGCACTGAATTCTCACTCCCTTTGGGCTTGTAGCTGAGATAAGGTGTGTAGGTTTTACTGTTGCTCTCAGATAGTAGGTAAGCTGCTCGAGATGCTGAAAATGGGAATATGCTAAGTATTCAGGAGTGAAGAGCCCTGAGCTCAAGGGAAAGTGCCTGGGAAGTGGGATAATTCAGCGAGCGGCAGAGCCAGAGGCTGAGCTCTGCCCCAGCTTTACCGCAGAGGAGGCTGAGCACGAACGGTGCAAACAGCAGATGGGGGAAGCGCAGATGGCGACAGCCAAGGTGAGGGCATGTGGGGGTGAGAGGACAGCCTGGCTCCTTCCCAAGGGACTTGGGTGCCTCCCAGACTCTACCCTAAGTTGCTAAAAGCCTGGCTTGGCTGCCAGCTTCCCTCCGCCTTGCTCCAGAGAGGGGGCTGGTGGCGGTGCCAGAGCACCGGTGTCGTGGGTGGGAGCAGGATCAGACCCTCCCTGCGCGGAGATCTCCCACCGCTGCTCAGCGCCTTCCCTTCAGCCGGGATTGTGATGGTTCGGAAGGACCGTTCCTGTGATTTGCACAGCGCCTGGCTCCCGGCCAGCAGCAGCAGCAGCTTTTCTTTCCTGGCTAATCGCTGATAAAACAGGAAGACCTTGATCATCCCTTCTGACATGAATAACGATGTTATCTGCTGTGATGTATGACCCAGAGCCAGATAACGTCCTCTGGCAGGCCTTTTTTCTCATGAGATGTAAAATACAATGATTATGTTACAAGGGGGAGATAAAGTGGCACAATCTTCACTAGTTCAAATAACTAATTGAAGCAGGAACTAGTGGAAATGGCTTCCTTTGTTCCCCAGCCATTGTTGATATAACAGTGCTTATAATGAAAGCTGAAACTGTTGCCCTCTTTTTCTTTTTTTTTCTTCTTTTCTATTTTTTTCCCTTTTCAACTCAAGTGCCTTCAGTTGTGTTTCCCTCTCCCTGTTTCCCTGGGGGAGCTGAGGACAGCGGTGATTTCTAGCAAGGGATCCTGTTTTCCAGCAAGACTTGTGTGTGAGTGTTAGGAGGATGAAATCAATAAGTGGCACTCATTCTTCGTCTCCCTAGAGGACTTTTGAGAACAGAAAAATTGAGACCAGTGCTCTCTAAACCATAATTACACTTTTTTATTTTATTTGCTTTCTTTTTTTTTTTTTTGAAAGCAACAAACCTAATTACCTGGCAGGAATGGTGGCCAGGGGTATATTGGTATTTCAGTGAGTGTACAATGCTTACCACAATTGAGTTCAGATATTAAAAAAACCAATGAAACAACCCAGCCCTAAAGCAGGCTGGCGTGAAAAGCAGGAGGGGTAAGAGCAGAGTTTCACACAGGGAGTGGTGCTGCACAGTTGTGGTACGTAATGATTAAAGGTGTTGGGAGGTTACAGAGCTCGGTTTGATCACTAGAAAAGCTGTGATGCTTTTCCTCCCAGGTGGGGCAAATGAGACTTTTTGAACCAGAACTGGCTTCAAATGTGAAACAAGAATTCCCTGCTTTAAAATTCCCGAACATATTCCTTAAAATGATTTAGTAATGTCTGCAGCACACAGAGGTCAGCATTAAATATGAGCTGGCTGTCGAAGGCTATCGGCTGCGGGTTTGCAGCTGTGGTGGGGGTTGCACTGCTGAGCAACAGGCTGTGCTCTGATGACTTGATAACCTGCACAGATGCAGTCAATAGAGATGTGTCCTATCATGTGGCAGAGAGACACAGAGAATTTAAGAGACTTGCTCGCATTCCTAGATGACTGTACCAACTGTGTAATGAAATTAGGCTCCAGCTCTCGTGATCCCGTTACAGCGTCAAAGGTCTACCTGATGTCTCTCAGAATCACTAAACTTTAATCTTATCAGCATTCATTTTGTGGCACTTTTGGCAAAACATCTGACTTGCATGATGCAGGCTCGTTCCAGCTCTTTGTTCCTTGGATTGTAGACTCTGCAAAGCCAGAGGGTCTGCAGCTGGTGCCTTCCTCTTTTTTGGGGTCCAGTCCTGTAAAGTTCAACTCCCACAAGCTCCCACAGCTGCAGAGCCCAATAATCTTGCCTTGAGACCAAACAGGTGAGGAAAAGGTTACCCTCAGTTGAGTGCCTGGGCTCTGTAAGGCATTTGAAGGACACAGCTTTGTATTTTATAGAACACAGGATGATTTGAGTTGGAAGGGACATTAAAGATCACAGAGTTCCAATCCCCCTGCCATGGGCAGGGACACCTTCCAATAGACCAGGTGCTGGAAGCTGATCCCATCTAGGCTGGCCTTGGCCAGTGGATGATTAAGGGTGCAGAACTTTCAGAGGTTACTCGGGTGCTGGGAAGACTTTGCCCACAGGTTATGTGTAATAGTGGAGCCTTTCATCTGACAGCTGGAGTTGTGGCCTCCTTGGTGGGAGATGTTTTTGTTAGAGCTGTAGAGGGACATTTTGACTTGCAGATTCCACCTTCCACTTGCTTCCAGATGACCCTCTTGATGCACTTTTTTGGACCTGTATAGGGGTGACCCTGACAGTGTAGCAGCAGCCCCCCCTTGGAACATGAGCTGCTTTGGTGTCTACCAGCTTCCCCGCTGCAGAGCTTGTGCTGTTTGCTGTCCTGAAGCAGATGCAGGACAGGCCAAAGTCTGAGTGGGTTCAAAACCTGTTTGCAGCTGAAGTTATGCTCCCAAAATACTGCAGAAGCAGCGTGAGGAAGCTCAGAGCTGGGCACCTGGGTGCTGTTTATGACTGAGCTACTGTTTGACCTTGAGCAGCTCCCTGCGCCTCTGAGTCACGGCCCTGCCTCCCCAGCTGCCGCGGCAGTGGGATGGCAACACCTACTTCATTTGCAAGGGTATCGTGTGGTGCAATTTTGCAACTAATTGAATGTAGGAAAAGAGTTTTTTCCCATCTCATAAAGGCTGCACTGCAACGGTCTGATCCTCCCAATGCTTCCGTGCAGGCTGGGAGTGTGGCTGAACTCGTTGGCTTCCAGAGGGTGCTTTGTTCCCCGTAAGTGCAGGAGGAAATATTTGCAGAACTGGGACTGCCGTGAAAAGTTTTATGAGTTACCACATGGCCACTGTGCAAATCAATTACTGTAGTAGGTCTGTAATGAGAATAACCCGCAAAACAGTTACTGATTCTACAGCAACTTGAGCAGATGCCAAAAAATGTGTCCAGTAATTAGTGACGGCCTGATGGGTCCAGGGCTTCTCAGCAGCGTTTGCTCCTTGCATGGCTCACAACACAGCTGATCCTGGAGATGGTCTTGCTTCCGAGGTCAGATTAGCTGTTGTTTTTTAGGATATTTGGTTTGTGTCAGTCTTTTTTAGAAACCTGGTTTAAAACCTTTCAGGTGTAAGTATAAAGCTTAAAAGCTTTTCCACAGCTCCACCCTTAAGAATGGGCTTAATCCTTTTAACAAAGCTCTGATCTGACAGTTTATTTCGCTCTAGGCTTTAGCTTCAGTGGTTGCAGCCAAAACCTGACAAGTTCTTCTTGTTAATTCTGAATGTATTATCCAGTGACAAATGTATCTCCCACTTATATGTGACACTGAGAATGAAATGCATATGATCAAATTTCTTATAGCTGGAGTGGGGCTGGTTGTTAAGAACATCTCCATATCTTTGCAGTATGACAGTCAATCTAAACCCATTCTTTTTCAGCAGCATATCTCAGCCTAGTTTGGGACACTTATGATGGGTTGCAATCTGCTGCCATACTCTGCAAAGATTAAAGAAAGGCTAAAAATAAACCTGTCACTTTCCCTGGACACTTTCTTGTGAAATGCAGAGATACCTCACTAGAATGCAGAATAAATTCATATAGAATTTTTTATGCTGTGTTTTTTTTATGGACAGATGGAGTCAGTGTCGTTTCTGATTTCTCATTTCTAAATACAGTGGTGTTATGTACTTCAGCCTTCCACCTGAAAGCTTGTCTTGGAAGCCAAAAGAGAATGAAATGGATTTTTACAATAAAGCCAAAAAAGTTCTTAATTCTTTTAAGTTTGCCAATATACAGGATACATATAACGTATTTAATGAACTCTGCTCAGAAAGTATTGACATGATGATGAAATTTATTTTCTGGAACGTAGTCTGTCTCAGGAAGTTGGAGTTTTTCTTTATCTCTATGGGACTGATAGTAACACCTCAGGAGGAGGATAATGACTGTGTGCCACGGACTGAGAGCCAGATGTCTGCCCACAGTCTGTGTGACCCTGTTCTGCACTTAACCTCCCTTAAGCAGATCTCCTCCTGCTGTACATCTTCTGTGTGTCTGACTGGACCCATAACCCTCTGCTACTTGCACCCAGTCCTTGAGTTTCATCGCCGTTCCTGTGCTTTCCTGAGGCTGGTGGTTGCTGAGGATGCAAGGGATCAATCGCTTCTCAGTGTTTACCTGAAAGCAGCTGCCTCTTCTGAGCGACTGCCCCATTTCCTCTTCCCCCAAACCGTGCGAGGAGCTCTGTGGCTTTTGCAAATCGATGCATGAAGGAGGAATGCTAATGGCAGGATGTCTCTGGGCAGCGCTGGCTGGTGTCACCGCAGTCAGAATGCGCGGGTGACGGCGAAAGTCAATTTCCTGTTAAATTAGCTCGGCTGTTTCTCTAAGAAAGGTGGAATTTTAATGAAAGTGCTTATTAATGGATGAGCCCAGAGGGAAGTGGGTTTGTGGTGAGGCCCGAACTTTATAGGGAAGGCCTACCTCGTAAAAGGCCACAAAAGATGCTTACAGGCCTGAACTCGGCCTGCTCGGGAACTGACTGCTTATACAGGGGACAGTCTTCCTTTTCCCATAAAACATACATTAAGGGTGCCAACTGAGTTGGTTCTCTTTTATATCAGTCACAAAAACAGTAGGAGGTTTAGTTCCTGTCAAACTTTATGGGCCATTTACAAGGAGGCCTTCCCCAAAGTATTTCACAGGCCAAATAAAAATAAATGGCACTGAAAAATTTTATAACACAATGCGCGAACTGTTGTGGCAGTGGGAGAACATGTGCTGGAGACCTTGTCTCCTTCCCCGGTGCAGAGGAATTAAAATGGAATTTTAATTATTGTACCTTTTATAGGCTTTTTCATTTTTGAGCGTTACTGTAGTCTCATGGTTGCCTTTAGGAGGGAGGGATTGTGACTTTATACAGAGATGAGAAAATGTGATAGAGGTACAGTTTCATGGCCCTGGTGAGTGGCGTCTGCCCTACAGAGAGATAAGGAAAACCATAGGCTGCAGGGCTGAGAGGGCTGTTGGACCTGGGTTTGATGTCTGATATGTTTGGGCATCCTGTCTGAGAGCTTGGAGATGGGCAGAGAGAGGCAGACATGAGCACACGAGTGCCTGTTGAGCCCATAAATCTGGCTTCTCTAAAGAAACTTGGCTTAAACTGGGGGGTTTGGTGATGTGGCTGTTCTGCTGCTGGGGAGGTACTTCACCCTGTTACTTCATTTTTCTGGTCAACACAGGAAGACAAAGGGAAGGAGCCAACTTTCCTCAGTGCTAGGAACAGCTGAAATATTCAGAGAGGAACAGTGTGGCTCAGCTTACAGTAAGAAGCCTGTTAACAGGAGTAGCTGCAGCTCCCAGTTTACAAGCTGCACTTCTGTCAGGGGAGGAAAGCAGCACCTAAAAACCCGTGTGGAGAGGGAGCAGCTCTGGAGAAGGTTTTTAATAGACATGGGCTGAGCAGTCACTTCTGCAGGAGCTGTCTCTGGGCTGCTTCACAGCTCCCTCCGTGAACTGCTGAACTCTGCATCTCAGTGCTGAGATTACCACACCAACAGCTTTGGCAGCCCAGTGAAACAACAGCTTGCTTCCATGGGAAGGGAGAGGAACAACCTACCCCTCAGCAACCAAACGGGCAGCAAACAAAGATGCTCCTGAATGGGTTTCTCTTCCCCTCTTGTGCGTGTGTTCTCGGCAGCCCTGCTCAGCAGAGGTCGGAGGTTCAGGCAGAAATGCAATCACACCACTGCTGCTTCAGATTGCACGTTTGATAAAAGATTATCAGTCAAATTCCCTTGCTGACCTTACAATGTGAGAACTGCTGTTGTTTTGTTAATTATTTTTCCCCATGAGAGTGGCCCAGCATTGGAGCTGGGGCCCAGAGGGGATGTGGGATCTCTATGGTCGGGGATATTCAGGCTGACTTTGTGTTTGCTGTGGTGCTGTATCAATGCTGGTTCAAAGTCGAGTTCCCAAACAGGACACGGCATTGAAACGAGCCCCTGAGGTACACAGAGCTATAAACCAGTGATCTCGATAATTTTGCATAACAATGATATTATTCCCTCTCCTCATATACCTGTGGCTTCATGACTTTGAGTCAAAGCTTTAAGACAGGTTTACACTAATGCAGATCTGAATGCTGTAAACACACAAGTATCCAACTGCTTTCTAGTTTGGGTGTCAGGCTACAAGAAAAAAATACCAGCTAGTAATGTAACACAGAAGGCATTGTACTTGAGAAGTGACCAACTAGATTCATTTAATTTTTAATTTGTTCTGGGTAACATCAAAGTAGCAAAATCTTGTTAATCTTCCTGCTCTGAATAAGCTGTCTGCTAACAGGGAGGTGTGAGGGAGGGAGATGCCTATTAAGGCCTTTAATTAAATGAAAGTGTCAGTATTACCCAAGGAGAAAGTACTGCCTTTTATTCTCTCCCAAGTGGTGTCTGGTTGAAGACCTGTGGCAACGCCCTGTCTGCCGAGCCCTCCTCGGAGCTGGAGGAGTTCAGGGGTGTTGTGTCAGGGATGTTTGCAGCAGTGCTGGGGCCTCAGTGTGCTGTTAGAAGTGTTTTCTGTTTGGGGGACCGGTTGGGTGCTGAACCCCAGGTGTGCTGCAGTCACACAGCTGCTGCTGGGAAGGGCTCAGGTGTGCAGAGAACATCAGCAGCCCCTGAGCAGCACCGAGGCTGATGCCAGGTGTTCCCCCAGCTCCCTGCAGGTGCTGGGCGATGGAGTTGTCTGTCATCCTGCCGCAGTTCTTTTTCCTGCAAAGCTCATCATCTCCCTGGCACTGATAAGCAGAAAAACAACATTTTCCACTCTCCAAGATGGTTAATATTAACAAATAGACAAGAATTTAGGGCCTTCTTGCCATGCCCACACAGCCCCATCGATGAAAAAAGGCTGCATGTCTGTAAGAAGAATTGGAACCAAAGCTGCAAGAAGTGACTGGGTGGGAGGTTGCCTTCCTCTTCCTCACTGCCTGTGTGTGTTTATGCAGAAGAATGATGGTTCTGCCTGGTTTTATAGCCCTGTCTGCATCTAACCAGCACTTCTACCACAGCAGCAACTCTCCTATTTTTAAATTTTTTTCTAACGTGCAGCATATATGAATTGGAAGATAAATAACATGATGACCTAGCAGATTTTCTCGCGAATACTCTTGCTGCATGTCAGCTGGGTGCACCAGCTCGTGGTGACCCTTGCACAGCATCTTCCTCGTGGGGAAGAATAGTGCCCTTGACTGTAGTGTGTTTTGCTGAAAGCGACCAAATAACTCAAGGACTTTAATTTTGCAGTCTTTGCTCTCATAGTTAACTTTGTAATTAAAATGAGTCCAACAGAGTAAAAAAAAAAAACCAACAACAAATAAACAGAACAAACAAACAAAGGAAAAACCAAACAAAACACAACTCAAACCCAAGCTGAGCCAACCCAGCCCTCCAAAAAAACCAAACTGCTGCTTTTGCATAGGAATTACGTTTAACTGTATTTTCACTTTGCTTGAGTGTCTGGCAAAACTATTTGCTTGTCAGTAAATTGCTAAGAAGTTGTTCTCTGCTGGCAGAATGAATTTACTTTTGTGTGTGTATATTTAAAGAAAAACATTTGGAGAGAAAAGTTGTGATTTTTAATGAAAGAATTTTTTCCATCACAAACAGTTGTAAAATTTGAGAGTTTTTGATTGCTGAGCAGATTAATCAGGTTTAGGGTCTACTCACGTGAGTAGAGTAGAGGAGTAGAGGTCATAGGGTCAGGTTTTCCTATGTGACTCATCTCTCCTGCCCACAGGAAGCAATACCTTTCAGCCTTGTGCCCAACTGGGCAAGATCTGAGTAGAGCTGTTTGTGCTGCTACAAAAAAACCCCCCATGTTCGGAGTTAATTTGAGTTAATATAATCTCAGTAATCACTGGATTTATTGCCCAGGAAAACTTAAGGCCTTTCAGTCTCTCTCCATTCGGCCAAAAGCTGAGCTCATGGTTTGTGGACTTTGCTGCTTTGTACCGACAGGCAGGTGCTAATCACTCCCATACAGCTGAGCCGCAATTTGCTGGCCTCTTCTGGAAAGCATTCCAGCTTTTCACAGTGCCCTCTTGCATGTGCTGCTTTACAAGGGAACTGTAAATTACAATTAAAGCAGCACGCAACGTATTATTTTCTTCGTTGATAGCAGGTGGTTTTATGGGGGGAGCAGGTTAACAAGAGATGCCTGGGGGTACGTGGCTCGTGGTGTCCTGCCCTTCTGTGGCTCAGGTTGTGCACGGATAGGAACATACAACCCTCATTGATAATCAGGCTGCAAAGGGTTCTGTTGAGTAATTGCAGCATTAGTCTTCTCTAAATGAAGCTTCAAAGTAATTTCAGCTTTTTATAATTACAGAGCCAGCGGACTGTAACAATTTCCAAATGTTTTGGAGCTGATTTTAAAGCTGATCTGCAACGTGTAGTTAAGATAAGTCTCAAAGGCTCAGATCCTTTGTTTTTAACTAAAAACCTATTGGGGAAATCTTCACTGATGCATGTAAGATTTACACTGACCACAAACTGGTCTGGATAAAGTGGCACCACCAAATGGGTTGGGGGAAAGAGGGAGAGGAGGTGCAGAGAGGATACACAGACATGACCAGAGTTTTGATATTAGAATACTCTAATGACAATTTTCATGCAAGATTTATTAGAAAAAATATAATTTTCCCCTTCCTTTTTATGTATCTCAGTGGATGATTTTGAAGCAAAGACCATTCCACTGACTAAAAACACCTCATTTTTTAGGAGGTTTGGGTGGCTTATGGGGTTTCTGTGCTCCATATGTAAAGGAGAGCTTGTGGATCAAGGCTTCAGAGGTAGTGAAGTGCTTATAGCTGGTGATGAGTACCTTAAGGGCATTCTCAAAAGCACCTGGACATGTTGACTCATTCATTCTTGGTATTTGTGCATAAATAAACCTGAAAACTGGGCCTGAGGGACACAGAGGGTGGCCATCACCTCAGTTGTCTCATCTTGGTGACCTACGTTTAATGTGTTTCCCAGTAAAGCTTTTCATGGCTGAATGTAAGGCTGGATATATTCATGCACTTGACATTCATCCAGTGAACAACCCTCAACTGCTTTTCAGGGATGTAAGGCTTCAATTACCACATCTAGGATTATAAAAAATAGATTGTGTTCTCCATTGTTTCTCAAACTGCCTGAAAGCTGTAGGAAATATTCTGGGAGAGAGCTTAGGAACCATTAGAAGAATACCTGGAAAAGAAGGGGGGGAAAATGATGTAACTGATTCTGATCTGGCAGCTATTAAACTTAAGCGTTTGACATGTGGTGCGGGGAGGGAATTGAGGAGGTTCCTGGCCAGCTCAAGGGAACGAGATCAGGTTAAAAATCTTTGCACTGGAAATAAAATGTAGGAGTGGGACAAAGGAGTAATATGCAAATGGCAGCTGACTGCAGAACTACGTTAGAACTAGCAAAAATTGTTTTCTTCCTTCCCATTTTGAGGGTATTATAGCAGGGCAATGCTGTTGAGCCTGATTTCTCCTGCTTTGTGTGTAACAGCTTGAAAATTATGTGTGAAGTGCCTTTGCCTCCTTCCCTTCGAGTCTTCCTTGCCTGCTGCATCATCTTGAGACTGGAACTCGGGGGTATCATCCTCCTTCTCTGTGTATATTTTCAATGTGGAAAGCAACTTTTATTGGAAACAAGACTCTTATTTAAATTAGGAGAGAGAGCAAAGAATTTTTATCCTTTCATGAAGTTGATCCAAACCTTCAAAGTGTTTTGGTAATTGTGTTTATGGCTAAAAGATTGATTATTTAAGTCTGTGCTGGAGTATACTTTTTAGTATGAAGTAATGGCTCATGACAAACCAGCTCAGGAATGCTTTTGAGTTTTTCAGGAATTTTTTTAAGCTGGATGAGGAGGGAAGAGTGTGAGGCACTAAGTTTAGCATTTCAAAACATCTGGATCTGCTCTATGGTTTATTTTTTAATGTGTTTTCCATGAGTCTAGTTAAACAACCACATGGCTTGATGGCAAAATGAATGCAAGTGTAGTGTTTGGAAAGGGACCCTGGATGAAAGTTCTCTTGCTAACTAGAGTCAAGTATATGCTCTTGTTTCTGGTTAGCTTGTGTGGATTCACAGAGAGCCCATCTTGGCTGCTGCTGTTCCTTTCCTCTGCCAAAAGCTGCTAAACATAAAGCAGGCAAAGGAAGTACTAAATTACAGAACACCTAATCTTTAGTCCTTTGTTTAATCTCAAATGAGTCTCCCAGATCTCATAACCAGAAACGAGGCCAGCGAGCAAGGCCAAGCACGAGATGCTCCAGAACCTGCACTGGGGCAAAGGGTCTCCTGTGGCTGCAGGGGCAGGAGCAGAGGGGGAGGATTCTGAAAATGGCTTTTTTAACCTCTGCTGTCGCAGTGCTGCCGAGAGCTGTGCTTCTGATGGGCTGCCAAAACACCAGCAAAGTGTCTGACAAGAACTGGTCCCTATTCAACTGCTACTAATTTTGGGCACACTGGAGGATTTTTGGGTTTTTTTTGTTAGTATTAAAATAGATATGGTTGTATTGCTGTGAAATTCATAATGACCTCATTGCTGATAGACACTGGCAGAGGCAATGACCTAGCTTAGCTCTGCTTGCGAGTGATCTTTAGTCATTGCTCTTTGTCCTTCCCTGTGGTATCCTTTTTCTCATATCTGTTTTCCCACCTTTTCCCTCTTCCAAGCATGTGTTTTCCTTCTGTTGCTGCTTTCATCTTGGCCCAAATGCTGCTGCGGCCCCAACTTGTGCGCTTGTGTCAGAAGAGTGGGGCTGGCTGACAACTGGGGGCAGCTCTTGAGGACTGTGGGATCCATCTCCACGAGAAGTTTAGAGCCTTCCCTAAAAATCCCTGTCACTCATTGCCATTTTGTCTTAACAGTGACATGCGGTGGCCGCAGGATGCAACAGAGGCAGCATCACTTTCTCCTGCAGACACGTGAACACCTTAGAGGGTCTCAGTGCATCTTGTGTCCCTGCACTGGCTCTCTTTGAGGGTTTTGTTGATTCTCTCAACCCCGTAGAGGCAGATGCAGGCTGAGGGTGGAGAGAGGCAATTAGGCAGAAGGTAGTGCCCTTTACAAGAGAAGGATAGGGGTTTTTTTTTTTGTTTTACAATGTATGGCACTAAAAATTCTTGTTCTACTGATATTATTACAAGGAATTATCCTCTCTGTTCGTGTTTTGTGTGATGATGCTGTTCTCTTAATCATCTCCTGCATTTTATGCATGTGCACACACATGCAAAACCACTGCAAGTGCTTCTGTTGAGATCCTACCAGCTGAAAAGTGTGAGTTGCTGTTGGGTGCAACTGGGGTTTCTTTGTATCTTGATATGATTTGTAGAAGTCATTCTGAAAAACCTGTATTTCCCCAAAAAGACTGGAAATTGTGTTGAATTGATCTGTAGAGAATTGATCCCTTACAAAACGTTCGCAGGAAGGATTGAGTGGCAGGGTATGTACAGGCAGCAAAGGGAAAGGATGGATTCCTCAGGAAGGGGAGGATGGAGCACCAAAGGAACGAAACAAAGGCTATTGAGGGAGAGGTAGGTGGCAGAAGGGTAGAGAAAGTCATGTGTTGATACCCTAAAAGAAGTATCCTGAAGTATCTTCTGTGCTTCAGGGTTGCAGCCAGTCTACATGCCTGGAAAATAAGGGATGTTAGTGTGTAGAGGTAGAAAAGGACGCTGGAGATGGAGCCAAGGATGGTGCTATTTGTCTTCAGTGACTTGTACAGATTCTTGAGGTGAGGAGTAGAAGGGTTAACCACTCTGTGTATTAAGGCTACAAAAAGCTTTTCAACCAGGAACATAAATTACTGAAGCTGCTATTCACAAAGACACATATGAGACATAAAACAACTGCCACAGCTTTTCACATGTCGTATTGTACTTCATCTCATGGTGATGACTGGAGTGCTCTGGGACTACTTTTCAAAGTATTCTCCTTTGTATCTCAAGAATACACAGTGGCTCAGCCTTGACATCCATCTTCACGTGTAAGGAGACTGATAGGTCGCCAGTGACATAGATGCAAACATGTTATCAAGCATCTTCTGATTGCTTCCAAGCAAGTGCTCTTGTCCTGCATAAGACAGACAGCATTTAGATGTTCCCTTCCTGATTATCTTACTAGAGTTTTATTTACTCTGAGTCATGGGAAGAACAACCACTATACACTTTTTTCTACTTTGTGATTTGCGGGGAGTCAGTGTTTCCAGCGACTGCTGGATTCCCTCATTCCCGGGAGGGTCCTACTCTGAAGTGAATATGCAGAAATCCCAAACCTAGAGAGCTGCTGAGTTCCAGGTCTGGAGGGATAATACTCAGTTAATCAGGTATTCACACACTTCTGCCCTCTCTAGAAGCAGCCGGATGCTGCCGTGGTCTTTATCAAGTTGAACTGAACAATCAGGGAATTAACCTTGCTGGACCAGGATTTTTTGTTCCCTTCCCAGTTGCCATCTAGCCAGAGCAATCACCAGCTTGCCAGCCTTCTGCCTGCCTTGCATTTATGGTTGGGAAGCTGCAAAACTGGTGTGTGTGTGTATGCAAAACTGCTGACCATCAAGCTGAGATCTGCTGGAAAATGGGTTCTGGGAAACCTTATGCCAAGGAGAAAAATATCTTAGTTTAATATTTTGCACTCAGCTACATAGCTCATACTTCCTCTCATGCGTCTGAGCTGAAAAGAAGCCCAGTCTCTTGTAGAAAGTGAAGTTAAAAGGCAGGGCAGGGCTCCTGTTTGTGTTGTGGCAGAGAGTTCTGTCTGCTTGGGTTTGTATCAACAGACACAAATTGTTGACTTCACCTCTGCGTGTTTATCTCCTCTGTGCAGGTTGTGTTTGCTCTTGTTCTCCGGGAGGGCTGACAAAAGACCTGGGATCTGGAGCAGGTTGGCTCTGGGGCAGGGGATGGGGCTCTGTGGGTGCCCAGCTGGGTCAGAGCCGAGACCTGCAGTGCTGGGCTGGAGGACGTGGAGTGAAGCAGGGGAACACTTGGGTGTAAATATTTGCTTTCTCAGACCAGGAGTTCTGCAAGAAACAGGTCTCAGAGTACATATAAACATCCAGCCCTTGCAGCTCTGAGGTTGGTTGGGTCCAGCAATGCCCAGTTGTGCTTGTACTAATATTAAATATAAGCAGTAGGGTTTTGCCAGCCTCATCCCTTAGGCTAGCCCTGTTTTTTAACAGCTCTGCAGTGAACTCTCCTTCCCCCACATCTTTTTTTTTTTCCCTTACCATAAAGTAAATCAAAACTGGGGTTAGCCACAGTTAAGTGACCATGAAATGCTCAGAGCTAATCCTAAGGCCCTGGTCCTTTCAGGCATTAGCCCTGCTGTGACTCTGTAGCAATCTCTTCTAGCTCTGCAGTTTTCCAGTTTCTTAAAATTACCTTACTCATGTCCAAACCCAGGATCAGAAGAGGTGCATTTACCCCCCTATCAGTTCCCTCAGTCAACTTCTGTGTATCTGCATGAAGCAGAAACAAATCTCCCTCTTCCACCATTTCCCCCAAGTTTTCATTTGCTCTGAAGTATGGTAACACCTGCTGACACAGATACCCATCCCACATTTTGACTCCACAAATGCAGCAGTGAACTACCAGCTTCCCCAGCCACAAAACTTGGATTCAGAGGAACTTAGTCTGGAGCATGGACAGATGACCTCTCCCTGCACTGCAGAATAAGGTTTTTATCTTTCATATATTATTTCCTGTCTTATGTGCTGATATGGCTCAGGCACAAACTTAAGTGCTGACGCATTGCAAGGGTCAGTTTGAAATCTGTGTTTGTCATAATCCTGGAGCGGTTAGCTGCTTTTGCACTGGGAACACTTCTACAGTGTTGGGAGGCAGAGCTGATTTTGTGGGTCTCTGCTCAGAGAGACCCAGTCCCAGCAGATTTACCATGCCCTGCAGTGCTCAGTGGTGAATTCTGCCTCTGTTTCTCCCAGTCTCTGATGACACAGTCAGTCTGAAACAATGACTCAAAGCTCACAGAGTTTTCACTGTGGTGTTTGGGGGAAAACCCGTGGGGGATGTTTTTTGTCTTGATGCTGTGGAGTGCTTTCGCTTGAGTACAGAACCAGAATGATACAAAAAATAAAGTTTTGCTTTAGCTCCTGTTTGGAGTTTTGTGCTGCTGTCTGGGAGGAATGTGAAGTTGAATAATGTCGAGATGGGGCAGCACAGTGGTGGTGTGGGATGGGAAAGGCATTTTTGCTTCCACAGACCAGTCAGATGCTCCCTGTCTGCAGGGGTGGCTGATTCTCCAGGAGGATGGTGAGGGATCACTATGAGGAGCTTCTAAGGAGGCTACTGAGTTAATGATCAAGTAGTCGTAAAAGCCAGGGAGCATTTCCACCGTGCTGAGCACTGAGTTGAGGTGCCTTTTGGAACAGGCTCAGCTGGTAGTATGAGAACATGATGAAAATAAACAAGGTATTGTGTGGAGATTTGGTTAGGGAGTTGAAAGTCAATTCACCCACAATTCATCTGCTGCATTTGTGACAGGCGAATAAAATAAAATAAAATACCTTGAGAAAGAACTTGAGGTCATTTTTTTTCTGGGCTAAAGAGACTAAATCAGAAGACTACACCTTTCATGGAAGGCAGTCAAGCTCTTTTTCACCAAACATTTGGATGTCAACACGAGCAGCTTGAGCCTATGTAAGATTATAGACTTTTTCACGTGTCAGTCAAAATATCCTGGGGAGAAAAATGTCACATTCCTCCTCTGTGTTACTGGCACTCATGTTTCGTAAAACACATAGCTTTTTATTTAAAATAGATCTGCAGATATAAAAGCTGAACAGAAAATATCAGGAAGTTGGCTGGTCTCTAGAAGAGATGCCTGCTGAGAATGTAAAATTAATTTGCTGCATGTGAAAAATGCTGGCTGTGGGGACAGATGACAGGGAAGGTGTCTGAAAGAGAACAGCATGGGAATGTCTCCTTTGTCTTGCAAAGCAAAATAGTCCAGTTCCGTTCACAAGGGACTGTTTCTGGGGTAAGCTGGTAACCTGATCTTTGTTCCTTTCACCCTGGTTTACTCCTTTTCCAGTCTCTCGCTTCCAGCACAAACCACTTCTGTGTATCTTACATAAGGACAGAGAACAGGCAGAGGTCCTGGTGTTTGTGCATGGCAGGTGCCTCCCTCAGCTCATGAATGACGTTGCTGGTCTCTCTAAGATGCCCAGGGCCTCTAGGTAACGTTTGTCCATGTTTTCCCCCACAGAAAAATTGTTCTGACTTGGTTCACAGATCCATCTTAACAGAAGCAAAATAGAAAAAAAGTAAGTTCTTGGGGTGAATTAGTTGTTCCTCCGATTAAATAAACTGAAGCATCAATGTTTTTCCACACGAGTGAGAAAATTGCATAAGGTGTTCAGGAGCACAGCAGAACCAGCACTGACCTTTCCTCTCACCTATGACTGTGACATCTATAGTGTCTTCCTCGTTCCTCTTGCACCCAACTGCATTTGCCTCAGGTGAAGGGCTGCGCTGGTGCAGGATTGCTTTCAGGACGTGGTTTGGCTGTTGGCTCTGTGATGTTTGGTGTGAGAAGATAAAGCTGTGTCTGTATCTCTGTGGCGCTAGGCTGAATTTCACTTCTGGGTTTTGCAGCAGGCCATGATTTTCCTGGTCTGCACCAGACTGACACACAGAGAATGTGGAGAGGGATGGGTGCTTAATTTCCGATTCGAGACAAGAATGCGTAAGGAAAAGTACATCCCTGTTTTGTTTTCAGAGGATTTGAGGCGCATGCTTCAACCTACCTCCGCCATTAGCACCTGTGGGGTCTAGCCTGGAGGCAAGGAACCGGGAGATCCAAATTGTAGTTTCAGGATCCTTAAGGCTTCTGGGTTGAACTGAACATTGCTTCAAATTGATTGTTAAATCAGGGAGTGTGGGCGTAGCTCATTCCATTATAATCCCCACAAATTGCTTTGTAATCGAAAGCTTTTGTTCCAGTGTCAAGTGGTTAAGCACCAAGTAAGAAGATCTCTTTTACAAGACTAGACAAGATCTGACAGACAGCGGAAACTTAACTTTCAACAAATATAACAATCAACATGAGAGAACCAAAAGGTCCTCATTAAGCACTGCTGTTCTTAATTAATTGGTCCTTCAGATTTACTTCTTTAAAGCTGCTAACAGCCTTAAGCCTTTCCTAGATTAATTACAAAAGACGAGCAAATCACAATAATTAGTTTAGCCTCAGGCTCTTGCCAGGCCTCTGACCTATGTGTGTAGGTTTGCTCCATGCCGGGTAGACTGGGGGAAGCAATTTGCCTTCTTGTCTTGTTTCTGAATCAGAATTTCTGGCAGGAAGTGTTTTTTTTATTTTCTTCAGTTGTTGAAAAGTGTAATTTTCCTTCCCCTAATAGATTCTTGTCACTTAGTTTAAAATGATCCCTCTGCTGTAACGACTCCCACTTGGGCTGGAAACCCTCCTTCACCAACAACAGCTCAGTCAGTGATGATGACTTTCAAGGCTTGTAATTCTTGGCTTATGGGGACTACAGACTCGGGGAAGTATCATTAAAAATGAATCATGCTGCTCCCCTGGGGATGTGCCTGCTTCCCGGGATGCACGTTAATGTGAATCCATCACCCCTCCCCTGCTGCAGAGGGCTGGTAAGTCAACAGTGCAGTGCAGGAATGTATTTCACAGAGGAACACGTGTGCTGTACCTATTCGTGCAGGGAGAGAGGCTTTCTGTGCGTGCCTGGAACAGCAGAGCTGGTGCTCTTTGGGTCTTTCCTGGTGTGATCCACCCTTTTATCTGTAACTCAGCACAGGCTTTCGGGGCCGTCCCTATTCCCTTTTTCCTCCCATTTCAGCAGTCACCCCCCTTGGTTTCGATGAGTGGTGACAGTGTAATGGGAAAGTTTGTTTCCCGTGCCTCAGTTTCCCTACCTGTAGAATGGCACAGTACCATCCCTCGGAGGGTAGCTACATGTCTTGACTTACTCATTCTGTAAATTGCTTTGAGATCTTAGCCTGATGAGGAGATAAGGGAAAATTATTGCAGTTTGTGCTCTTGATTAGATAATCATCTGCTTAATTTCCTGTGAGTTCAATGAGGCACCTAAGAATTATGCTAAACTGTGGTTTAAGAAGTGACATCATCCCAGTGCTGTACTGTTTGACAAAACTGAGCGTAACCATGGATAACCACTAAAAAATGCTGTTCTAATGTAGCTGCTGTGCCCCTCCACGGTGCCCTTCCCAGCAGTGAAATGAAGTGGGAGGTCCTGGGGTGAGGGCACATGGGTCCTCCACAAGCCTTAGCCCAGAAGCAGAGTGCAGCTCTGCTGCCAAGAGGAGAATCCACTGCAAAGGTATTTTTCCAAGCACAGCAGTGCTGTGTTAGCACATTGTGCTGCTGGATATTTTCTTCCTGAAAATGACGAGAACGTACATTTTTCATTGAAGCTGTTGAGTTCTCTCTTCCTGCTTACCTGCCCTCTGTCTCAGTACTGCTGGATGCAGGTTTAAAAGGTGTGTTTTTATTTATTTCTTTATTTTTAGTGCTCCTGAGGTGTCTTCTTTCAGGCCAGAAGAGACACAGCTGAGCTCCTGTGTGCTGAGCTGCTGGGCATTGCTTTATTGCTACCTGGAAGCTGTAGAGTAGCATCAGCTCACTGCTGTGCCCCAGCTAATAAATCTGTGCTGGTTTTTTTGCTAAAAAATTCCCTTCTGCTCTGGCAAAAAAGTACAAACCAGTGATTTTTTTTCACCTTAAATAGTGAGTACCTACATTGAGACAAATCCCCATTTGGAAGAGGCTTTGCTCACCTCTAGGACAGCTGGTGTCAGCAATGCCAGTCAGACATCAGGAGAGAGTCACAACCCAAACTGGCTGCTTCCCCCTCCTTCTGGCTCCACAGTGAAAATCCTGACCAACACAGTTAATCCATTTCCCTCCCTTTTATTGCTCTGACGAAAAGAAAAGGATCCTTATCGCTCTAAACTAGAAGTGGAATGGGAAGCAAGCAGAGGCCTTCCTCTTCCTTCTACTTATCATCTCTTTGTCCCTCTAAATTTGTCTCTGTCCCTGGACCTTAACCTCCCACTCCAAGGGCAGGACGGGGCAGGCTGATAAGCCCTCTCTGAAACCACTGCTATTGAAGCAATTTTTCAGCAGCTGCAGCCCTTTGCAGCTGAGCAGAGATTGCCATCTCTGTTCATGGGAACACTGTCCTCATGCCTCCTTAATGCATCCTGGCCTCCAGACCTTATTTATGGCACCTTCTGGCTGAGCTCCAAAGTGACGCAGCTTGGGGATCTTTGCCGCGCTTTCTTTGGACTCTGTCCTCAAAACCAAGGTAAATTTTTTTTCCTTCACTATCTACAGCTGCTCGCGCTGAATTCTGCTCACAGGACAGCAGTGGTCCTCACTCCAGAGAGCTGGTCCTGTGTGTTTGCTGTCCTTTGGGAATAAATGCAGTGTGACAGAGGCGGATGAATGCTGCTGAGAGCTGCTCTGCTACACGTGTGCTAATACTGCCTTAGTTAGCAGGCTCCATTCATAGCTGATCTGAACGCAGTTGGGGAAATGTGTCTGCAATATTTCTATGTATTTCTTTAAAATTATCTCTTTGTAGTTTCTAGGCAGAAATCATTGCAAAAAAGCAGATTTTTACACTTCAAGTTTTGTCAACTTAGCCCAGAAGTGATTGGCCCCCAAGACTAGGAGTGCAACCTCAAATACTTGTATTCACCCTCAATTCAGAGTTGGAAAAAAACTTTCTGGGTGTTAGTTTCCTCTGCTTGGGGAAAGAAAAGCCCCATGGAACTACGAAACATTTCAACAGAGAGGTTAAAAATATCAATATATGCAGCAGAGAGTCAAAAAGCCACCAAAAACTTTTAAACCCAAAACCCCCCAGTGGTAACAATGCTGGTGGTGCTGGCAATATACAACTGACACAGAGTAAAAGTGGCTTTGGAACGTTTTTTCAAAATAAAAAAAAAGGCAACTTCTGCTTTCATTTGCACCTGGCATGACCTAGACCTGTGCCTCTGTCAGTGGTGCAGCTCCCTCGGGCACGTGGGAGCGTGGGATCGAGGAGGGGCTGGGGCAGGGGAGTGGGAGGATCAGGTCTTTTTTTCTGAGTTATGGATTTAGCAATAAACAATAACGATTTCCCCTTTATATAAGCACCAGTAGGGGAAACAAAACAAACCCTTTGCCTCATTTCCTGTTGTGTTTTGAGGTTTTTTACCAACACTGAAAACCACAGTTCATTACGGGAAGTTTTAGTGGTCTGAGTCTGTCAGTGTTTTAAACCAGTATTTGGCATCAGCAAATGAGACACTTTTCCCTTGAAGTTGGAGGGGAATTTCACTCTTTTATGTGTGTTTTGTTTGAGAAATGGTGTATTTGCATTTCTTGTCGAGTTCCTCATTTATAAGCACTGTGTAAAGCTACGCTAACAAAACCAGCAATGTTTTGAACAGTTTTCCTTCAAGCTGGATGAATAACACTTCACCATTAGCCTGCTGCTTGCCAGGGGCTGGGGAGTGTGGCAGTCACTGGCCTGCTGTCAGCTTAGTTTAATATCACAGCCTCTTTGTAGAAGAGTTTTCATCAGTGGACTTGTTCTGGAGGGAGATAGGAGATGAGCTTGAGATGCTGGTAAATTTTTATAGAGTGAGTAGGCTCATATTATCCATCTGGGATTCTGGGATGGCATGAGAGGTGCTGTACACACGCATGGGTAACAGTGTGGTGTCCCCTCAAAACACAGGAGGAGCTAGCAGGAAAATGAAACACAACTTTTTAGTTTTTTCTCTCCAGTTCCCAGTCTTTCAAAGGAGTAAGAGTGATGGTATTAATCCGATTTTTGTGGAATATCCTGAGATGCTCAGATAAGAATAAGCACAAGAATGGCAGCAATGCCACAGGATTCCCTCAATGGTTGTGTCCCTCAGCAGTTGTGCTCCTCTCTGGGAAGCCAGGCTTCAAGATAAGCCAAGCCTCTGTCCCAGGCTGCTGTGAGAGCTCTGCACTGTGAGGAACCCTGTTTTTATAGTGTTCTCCGTATGAACTGGCCTGCTCCCAGCTTAACACACACAGCCTAGCAAAAGCCCACCAAAAGGACCGACCCTGCTGTGACTGGGAGATCCCTCATCTCTCTGGTGGGTTGTTGGCCATGCCCGCACAGGACTGCTGAGAGACTGTCCCAGTTTAACTCCTCTGTGGGCCCTACAGATGTGGAGGCAGTTCTGCAGCTACCCCAGCTCACTTCTCACATCAAGCACAGCCTCAGAAGAAGCTGTCTCTGGGACAGTGCCTCCAGCAACACAGAGCTGAGGGTTGTTTAAAGAAGATGAAAGTTGCCTCCCTGTCCCTTTGGAAGAGCAGGCTCTGGAGCGAGGTGGCTTTGCCGCTGTCCTGTCTCTCCATGGAAACTGTGCGAGCCCCCAGGGAACGTGCTCTGGTGCCAGGGGTTAAGTGTTTTAGAGTATGGGAGGCATAAAACAAACGGGCTGAGTGTTCCCGTGTGCCACCAAGATCCATTTAATTCGGTAGCACAGAGAGAACTGCGCTTTGGCACCCTCCCCACCTCCAGCAGCCCTCGCAGAAGGGATTAACACAGGATTTAATTAATAAGCAGAGTGCCTTTTCTGTTTTGTTTTTTTTTTTTTTTTCCTTTAGCATGGCATGTCCTACCTGGGCACTGCCCTGTGCTATTCAGGCTCATACCCCTTTACCTGGGCACAGGGAAAGCCACAGTTGGCTCTATGTAGTCATGGCATGTAAAGGTGTGAATACAGGTCCAGTAATCCCATCTCACCTCCTGACACGGATGTGGCCAGTCTACAGATGAGGAGGACAGCAAACAGGAGGAGGGAAAGGTCACACCCTAAACCTCGTGCTTTCTGCGACACTTTTCTTTGATCCCTTTGCTTTAAAAGGGAGCAATGCAAATTTATTATGTCCCACACCCCTTGAAGTCACAATAGGCTAAAAAACCCTGCAAGTTTTCCAGCTGAAACTTGCATGGTCCTTGGCTTTGATGCCAGATAACATGTTGCTATGCCACACACTGCCAAGGAATCCGAGTTGCTCTGAGTGCAGGGACGCTAAAGATGCCACACAGAAGGCTCTGCATGCTTGCTGTGTTTTTCCATAGCAACAAATACGCCTGATTACAGCACATTCATATGCTCTATATAATGAGTATCCCATAGGAAATTTATCACCGTGCATCCTGCATCATAATTAGAAATCAGACTGGGGCAACTGAAGGTAATTCCCCAGGCGTGGGCTGTGTTTGGTGTGGAGAGGGCAGTGGGGAGCAGAGAGGGGGGGGTGAGAGGCAGCTCTGCTGAGTGCCTGGCCCCGATGCTTGTTGCCAAATTTCACAGCTAATTCTGAAATATTTGTGCTGTCCCTCCTGGCAGTGTGTGTGTGTGAGTGAGGAGAGGTGTTTTTGAGGTTGTTTTTTTTTCTTGTTTAAAAATTAAAAAACCCCCCCAAACTTTCCAGCCTAATTTCTCTTCTGCTCCCCTCTGGCAGGGAGAAATTGAAATCAGCAACATTTAGAGTTTAGTTCCATAGGCAAAGCGTGTTCTCCTGGGGGGGTTTCTGCTGTGGCTTGGTCCAGTTGTTACTGCTGTAGCACTTACAATATTCTTAGCTACTTCAGACAAATTCAGCGGTGCTCTAATGAAAAAATAAAATACACAGGCAAAGTTTCAACCAGGAAAATTTAATAAAGAATTTTATTCACCTGACAAATCTAATCAATTTTCACCAAATAAGGCAACATTCAGCCTCAAGGCTAGGAGTTCACTGCATGTGCAGTGTGTACATCTTTGCAGGTTCAATGGACTTGGGTTTTGTGGCTAGTGCTGAGTTCAAAATGAAATGTTACTGGCAGGTCAAAAGCTGTTTTGTAGCACAGCAATTGTGTTAGGTGCTCACGCGGTTCAGGCAGTGATGATAGCTATTAAGGTATCTACTTATATTTGCCATCAGCACTGCATTAAGGTTTTTCTTATATGATGAGATCTGTTCAGATTCAGGTAATGAAATTATCTTTCTTCTCCATTAACCTGTGTCACTTCAATTTATGAACAAATGCTGCCCTTGACTGTAGCCTGATCTGAGCCCACAGGCTTTCACCGCACCTCCAAGGACAGAATTTGGTCACCATAGGTAAGGAGAAATACAAAGGGGAGACACAAATATATACAGTATTGAAGCCATATATATATTCATTGTTAATATTAATTATGGCTTCTTAGTTAAATCAACTGTTTTTGTATCCAGACGTAATGTTCTGAGGCCTCAGTGAGCTCGCGGTCAGAAGTGGGTAGGAATTGTGAGGAGGAGGGATTTTCCACACTGAGATTTATCATGTTGCATCACCTGCTGTTGCAGGGGCATGTGGGAGCGAATCAGGTGCCCCAGTGTAGGTGTCTCGTGACATTTTTGATTCTCTGCAGCATTTGAGACATGGCCATACTGCTGGACTCTAGGATGCAGGAGATCTGTGCCCATTACAACAGGCACAGTTGAATGTCGAAGTGGCAACAGATTTTTCAACAAGCTACTTGAAGTGCTCCCTTCTACGTAGAAATAATGATATTTATTCAATAAATGGGCTAATTTAATGCCCCAGAGACTGAGCTGACTTTAGGCATGATACTTTACATTTCAGTGAAATTATTTAGGATGGGCTCACAGAAGTTCATGAGGCTTCTAGTTCTTCCTATTTGTGCTAAAAAAACCAAGACAAACCCCGTGCTGCCAAATTGAACTGTATTTTGCCTGTGTAATGGCTCCAAGTGATGCAGTTACAGCCTTGTGAGAGTGTAATGCTTCAGACCACTGCTATGGAACAACGCACTGAGTGTGTGTGTGTGCAAAGCAATCACTGAGACTGCCTTCATCTCAATTTCCCTCCCGCCTCCCTACTCAGATGTAGCCCAGGTCTGGGTTTGGGGCATGCAAAGGGCAGCCTGCACCTAACCTTTGCAATGACATGAAGATTGCTGTGGCCACTTTGCTATTTCATGGGCTTTTGAGTGCACGCAGAGCTCTCTTGCAGGTTGCTGTCGTTATTGTGACTCTCATTGCAGTTTTCATCTTGGAAATGACCGATTCCCCTGGTGGTTTGAGGTGAAAGAAAGCCATGCCAGATTTCTGGGCCTGGCATTGCAAATGCTCTCATAAATGAACTGTTTTTCATTTGCCATCCAACTGGGTCTTTTAACCTGGGGTCTCTCTGCTGATAGACCAGTCCTATCACAACAAGCACAGCACTTTGTTCCTGTGTTCTCCAGTTTGGAACGAGGAACATGCAGTAAGCCTCTTTTCTCCTTTCCAGGAGAATGCCAGCATTTGCACCAGTCCCACAGCTCCACAGCATTAATGAAATCACTGGATGGTGTACTGTGAATTGAAGGGGCCAAAACACTTGGTTGTAATCTTTGAATTAAGTGCTGCTCATCACAGCCCAGAGGTGAGGCAGCTGGACAAATGGCCTGGCAGCCAGCCCAGATGCCCAGCGGGCACTTGCTAGGCACCAAATGGCCGTGTGAGCTCTGTGTCCAAATGTTCTGTTTCACAATGCCTGCCCCTGAGGAAGCATTATTGTGTCTCAGGAGAGGATGCTACAGCAGTTTCTGGGCCATTTGTTACCTGCTCTCTTCCTGAAGCAGCCAGATCAGGTAGAAGTGTGTTTTCATCAGGAGGAGAAGCTGCAGAGAGCATTGATGCCTTGTTTGGCAAGGGTGGAAAAGCATGGGGTTTTAGACAAGTTCTTAGGCAAGGGACAATGGTTATAAGTGGCTGTCATGTGGAGGGGAAGAGTAATTTCCACCCTCAGGTTGTTTCCCATAGTGGGGGGGACAACAGACTCCCTGCTGTTTGATGTCAAATCTTGCTGTGATTTATTATCACTGTACACAGGTCTAAAAGCTCTTCTTTCCACAATGCTGTGGAGCTGCAAGTAAATTTTATTCATTTTAGGGGGGGATTTTCGTGATTACAGACAACAAAAAGTCCATTCCTGTTGGCTGGCACACTTCCTGCCAAAGATCCAGGCAGTGAGACAGATCCCTGGGGGCTTTTCCAGGTTTGTGCTGCAACTTGATCTGCTGAACTTGCAGTGACCGAGGGATTATCGTCCCCAGTGCTCCGCGGGTTAGGTTTTTCTTTGGAAGTCAGGTGGTGTTCTTCTTATTGAGGCATGGCCAGGGCAGGGTGTTAAAGTGGCATCCTGTGTTGGTTTAGGGTGACTGGACTGACAGACTACATCCTTCAGCACTTATTGTAGTGCTCATCCGGGCAGCAGAGCAGGTTTTAAAACCATCTACACATGAAACAAGTTTGGTGCAGCAAGAATAGATCAGAGCAGGAAAAGAGAGATGAGTAAGGAGGAGGGAATGGGAAATAGGCTGATGTATCTTTGGAGGGAGGAAAAGGAATGTGTAAAACAGACACAGGAGCAGTAGATCAAAGTAGCCCAGTGGGAAGAGGAGAAAGAGCAAACTAGTTATTGCATGAACAAAAATATCATCATGGATGAGACATGAAGGGAATGACAGGAGGAAAAGAACAGAGATTGAGAGTAAAAAGAAACATTTTCCTCTTAGAAAAGAATAGAAAAGTAATAAAGGATAGGAGTGGGAGGTAAAAGGGAATTATATGAAGAGGAGGAAGGCTGGAAATAAAGACGTACTAAAATGGTGACTGTATGACCCCAGGGGAAGAGAAGCAGCTTGGAGATGTATCTTGAAATGCACTTTGGGTAGCACATCATGAAGCTCAAGCTCAGGTGGGAGCTCTTTTCTTTTGGGAGAGAACAACCCGTGCCCACATCAGTGTCAGACTGGTGTTGATGCAGGTGGGGGCTGAGAGGCGAGTTTGTGGCCGAAGCCCTGGAACAGGGTCTTGTTTAAGGGAAAGAAAAGAGTCCAGGGAAGCACAACCAAGCTGCTGTGGTTCAGTGAAGCAGGCAGCATGTGATGACATTTCCTTTAAATCCCTGCCTTGTGATGAGCTTGCTGCAGGGTAAGCCCAGGCGCTGGCAGCCTGCAGCGGAGCAGCGCTGGCCGCCCAGCACCCTGCGGGACGTGCCTGGGCTCCCTGCCTTCACTGGAGCTTTCATCCAGGCTCACTTCTAGCAGCTCCTGCCTGGCTCTTCCTGCCTCTGGCTGCCTGCTCAGGGTGGCCGGAGCCTGCCCGTTTGGCAGCTGGAGATGCTCCTCCTCGTGCTGCCCATCTCCCGCGGGCTCTCGGGGTGGATGTGTCCCTCCTTCGTTATCCTCGGTGCCCATTGCTCAGTGGAGCAGTTTGCTTCCTCCCCAGCTGTAAGTGGCATTGTTAGTTCTTTGGCTCTAATAATCTTCATTTGAAGCTCTAATGGATATCCACACAGATAACATGCTAATTTATTAGTTCAGCTCAACTGGGCTGCAGGATGAAAAATGATTGCGGAAGACTTTTAATAAAATTCAAAGGGATTTTATAGGTCTCAAGCCACTTTTAAAATGCAAGAGAAAGCCAAGAGTATTACTTTGTTAACCCACATAATTCTATCCTGCCTAATGAGGTCTGGAGCTAATCTTCAGTGCTCTGCCCTGGGATCAGAATTATTGGAGCAGGTAAACACTGCTAAGCACCACGCTGCATCTCTGAGTTGGGTTGTATTGTCACCGTGACTTTCTGTTCCTTCCCTTTTATGAACTTTTCATAAAGCTCAGAATAGAGATGATTATGTAAAAACAAAGAGCTGGCTTCCTGTAGTGACTGGCATGCAGCAGCCTCCTTTGCTCTGTTCTGCTGGGGCTGAGGCAGTGAAGGGAAGCGCAGCGTGTTGGCTTGGGGAGAGCACAAGTCTTGACTTTCAGGCTGATTTTCCAAAGGGACATGGAGGGATCAGCCCATGACAGCCACCACTCAGCTGTGAAACTCGTGCTACAAGCTCAGTTTAAGCCATGTAGTTGTTTTCCATGACAACTTCATATTTCTTACTCATTTTTGCAGAGCTATTTTGTGTTTGGGGGGGACAAAGGGTGAGCTCTTAGAAATATAGGAGACAAATGATCTGCTTAAACCTGTTCAGGAGAGCAAAATCTTCTAACCTGAATTAGGAAATACTGCTTATTCTCCCCTGTATATATGTTTTGGGGGTTTTTTTCTGACTATCAATGCAGTTTGACAGTCAGTGTTAGAGGACAGAAAATACAGAGCAAGCCTGCCAATTACTGGAAACTGGTGACTGCACTTGATTCGGGGGAGTTACTCATCCACGCCATCTCAGAACTTGCTTCCCATTTGAGAATCTGTAATAAACTTTGTCCCTGTCAGTAGTATTTCAGCTCAGACCTTGCCACTAAAACCAGGCAAAGCATTCAAAGAGTCAGGCTTGTTAAAGGTTCCACAAGCTGCTCATGCAGTTCCCCCCACCTGCATAGGTTGTGAGGAAAAGTATTTTAGTCCAAGTTAAAAACAAGGCAATTGAACCCCAGTTCTCGGAATGGCTTGGAGAAGCTTGTCTGGTTTCCAGAAAATTGCACTGTGTCACAGCAGGCCCCACTTTGCTGTTTTCACAGTGTGTGCAATGTCATAACCAACGAGAAAGCAAACCCGTGTGAGTGCAGAGTTTGTCATTATGCTTACTAGTCAATTACAGCAGCACAAGTCCTGTGTTCAGGGCAGGTTTTGCTCAGATTTATAAGAATTATGACATGAATAATCTTTTTCCTGAGTGTGTAAGCAGTGCTTGTCACAGTCATCAGCAAAGCCCGGCCACAGATGTGGTTTGGATGCTGGAGAGAGTTCTGTCCAACCAAGAGACCTCGTGATTCACTCTGGTCCCATTACTCAGTGATTAGAGTGTGACCTGGGGAATATTAGCCACAGTAAAGCAGAGGAGGTTAAGGTGACCACTTACCAGGAAAATGCAGCTTTCAGGGTATAATCTGTTTACAAGCATTTAATTGCAGTAAATGAACCAGGCAGAAGGTGAGGAGGATCTGAAACACAGAGGAATAATAAATTGACTCATGTTTATTTAAGCATTTATATCTTTTGAAGCTGGGCTTAGCCTGGGGATGCAAAGGGATTAAGGCATGCTTGCAAAGCCCCTTGTCTTCTGCATCCTACTTTCCCCCTATAATGCCAAATCCTCTATCCCTTTCCGGTGGGGTCTATGCACTTGTATATCATCTTTTTTTTGGTTAGAATATTCTCCTCTGTCATCTGCACTGTTCAGTCCCGTACGTCTCACTCCCTCTCCCAACCTATTCCTTGTGTATCAGTAAATGCTGCTCTTTCAAGCTGGTTTATCTTCCCCCACTTCCCTTTAATTTGAATGTAGAATTATCTATCTCAGTGCCTGAATGTGTAAACTGGGTTGTATCACTTTGGGCCAGCTGAAAGCTGTACTTTCCAGAAGGGTTCAATTAATTAAACAAATCCCAACCTCAATCTCATTTTGACCTAAGTTCTAAAATGCTTGACATAAAATGGATAATTTTCTGGAGCTTTCCTCTTGATGAATCCACATTTAACATTAAACTAAAATCTAAATTAGTTTTTTTCCCTTGCAAAATGTCAACATTTTCATTTTGAAAAATGTTGAAACAGAATGTTCTGACACCTTAGAAAATCCATCTCCTCCCATACCAATTTACCATCCAAAAACCTATCATTAATGTTCCATCCATGGAAATAACCTAATCAGCAGTTGTAGTAGAGCTTCATCTCCTCTCAGTTCCACCGCTCATGGGATTGCAGACCCACTCGCATTTTTGGATTGCCCCTTGGGCATGGAAGCCTGAGCTGGGTGCAGCGGGACATGATAAATGGGAGGTGTGGGCTGGCCAGGGGTCACACCTTGCCTGGGGTGGCTCTTGCACCCCAGAGCAGTTGCTTTTGGATGACTGTGTAAGAGTTTCACCTGCACGGGATTGATGGGCAGTAACGATGGCCCCAGTGGGCTACACCTGGGGCTACAAGAGCCTGGTTTGGCTCAGCTTGGGGCCATCCTGCCTCCCTAGTGATGCTTAGGGTGCCTCCGGCTCTGCTATGGCCCTGCTCAGACAAACCTTGAGCCCAGGGTGCTGCCTGTCTCTGCCTTGATCCATTCCCAAAGAGGCACCTGGGCTGGGGCTGCTCCTGCAGCTGCCCTGCCTTTTACCCCCTAGGGCAAGAGCCTTTGTTTCCCTGAGCATTGACTTGTTGCTCAAGTCCCAGAAGATGCTCTTGACCCAATAACTGCAGACCCACGGAAGTGTTTTACCTGTCCAGGTGAGGAAATACTGCTATCTTTGCTTTCTGGATGCAGAAAGGAAGTGTATTTTCCTAGCTCTTGCTGATTTTCAGCAGTTCCCTTCATTTTTATGACTCATTATGGTTCTCATTTTCTGGTTATAGTCAGAGATTATGCTTTCACCATGATTCTCACATACCCACAGCTGAAGGGCCCAGCATGGGCTGTGCTGCAATATCCTGCCCCCTCTCTCCATCCCAGGCTTCCCACGTGGGCTCCTGCTGGGCTCCTGCTGCTGTGCCTGTGCCGGGTCCCTCGCTGCAACGCTCAGGCGTGCAGGGCACAAGGCAGCAGCTTGCTTTGCAGCGCCCTGCGAGAGGCATGTTTGCTGCCCGGCAAAGCCCAGTAACACCTCTGAGGCTGCAGGGACGTGTCCTGGGCTTCTCATTTCAGCTCCAAGCCCCCTCTTCTCCCCGTTGTGCGAGACAAAAGCAGAGCGAGCAGCGAGAGCTGTCAGGCGTGTTAGTTATGATCCCATCAACCCTGTTTATGATCTCATGATTCAAGTCTCTGGCGTGGGGAGCAGCAGTGCTGCTGGGCTTGTTTTAACAAGCTCTTGCAGGACGGCTGCTGGAGGCAGTTCCACCAGCGAGGCAAAAACCTTGCGGTAGCGGCGGCTGCCGGGGGAGCAGAGCAAGGTGACCTGCCAGGTGTCTTGTTCCGGAGATTTATCCCAGACCTGGGCTGACTTCCTCCCTTGACATTGTCTCCTGTGGTTTGTGCTGTCTCTGCAGTTGGGGATGAGGCTGGGAGGACGCACCACTGAGGAGATTTCCTCGTGGGCTGCAGGGTGTGGGTGGTTCACGCGTGAGGTGTGTGGCACAAACTGCCGGGGCCCGCACGCTGCGCACGGTGGCACCCAGAAAATGTGCGTTGTGCTTAGGGTGGGTGTGTGCATGTCCTGTTTGTCTTCATTTATCGACCCACTTGAGGGGCAGCCGCAATATTAAACCATCACAGCCCCCCAGACAGCCTGTGGGATGTGGCTCTGCTGTATGTGCTCCATGCTGGCCAGCCAGAGCTGGGAGCAGCACTATCCAGGGATGCAAAAGATCAATCACTGCAGTCCATTCCTGATGTCTGGTGTCTCAAGCCTGGGGACTGTTCCAACATCTTGAGTTATCCCAGTGTTTAGTTCAGTTTCTATTAAAGCTCATGAAAAGATTCCCATAACTGCAACTGGACTTCCTCGTTTTGACTTTCACTTTCTGAAGAGCAAATTAATTGCATGGGATCTGCAGTGGAAAACTCAGCTGTGCCAAGAAATGTAGACAGCTTTGCGAGAGCAGACATTTCAAACCGCTGGGCTGCAAACAACTTGGAGCAACTTGTAAAGCCATCTGAAATGAAAATAGTTTTCCAGTTAATGTGCAAATGAAAAAAAAAAAAATGTCCCAGTGTTAAGAGAGACAGCTTTCTGGCTTGGGCTGTGATTTCAGTGGGTTTAGGATGATTTAAGTGGGGGCTCCCAGAAACTCTGTGCCCTGTTTTGTGAAGGATTTGGTTCTTGTGCTGCTCCTTTGGTGTCCACTCTGTTGAGACAGGGCAGTGACCATCAGCCCCCATGGGGTGGTTTCCCACTAGGGCTGGAGGTTGGGAAAAGATTTTTCTGGAGCAGAGTAACTTCAGTGTGTTCATGTAGGACGGCATGCTTGCTTTAGAGAAAGGACACAGCTTATAGAGGGAATTATCTGAGAGCAAAGCAATGAATTTCAGACCACTTTGACTGTTCCCTGCTTTACATCCTCTCCTGAAGCAGATACTCCTCAAAAGCCCTTGGGCCAGGCAGGTGCCCAGTGTGCCTGCGCTGCTGGCCTGGGTGCAGAAGTGACTCAGGCATGTCTGGATGCTGGCTCCTGGGAGCTGAAGTCCAAACTTGAGGTCTGCAGTGTCAAAGGGCTGGGCAGGGAAGTGAAACAAAAAACCAGAAGCTGAGGGAGTATTTTAAAGAAATGGGTGACTCTCTCATGCTGCAAGGGGCCATGACCGGGCTGAAGGCAGTGCCCTGCTCTGATTTCCCTGGTTCCAGGACACGACTTCTTTCAGTTCCTTCTAGACACTTGAGAATAGGGAAGAGCGCAGAAGGGCTGTGGTGGGCCTTAAATTCACCTTCAGGAACAACTGCTTGGCCTGAGCTGGTGAAAATTGCCCCTGTTGGATGCACCAGCCCTGCTCCACAGGAGGCAGAAATTTTTCAATTTCAGAGAAAGGTGATCTGAACAGCAAAAGGCCCTGGGAAGACCATGTGTCAAAGCTGGGCAAGGGTTTCCCTTTGCCTTACAAGGTGTAAGAGTCAGAGTTAATTTCTTAGACTTGGTGAAGGTCATCTGAGCTTTAATGTGATTCATCTGGTGGGGTTTTAATTCTTCTTGTGAGCAAAGTCCCACAGCTGTACATGGGGAAACTCAGCTGTGCTGCCTGGCAGAGCATGGCTGTGACTTTGTCTCCCCGTTTATGAAATAAAAGATATCCAAAGGCTGTGAAGGAAAACTGCGTAAGAATTGGGCATTTTGTTATTTGAGTGTGTTTGATAAAGGGAAGCAGCATTTTGCCCCTGTATAGTAGAGCCCTTGAGGGTAGATATCTACCTAAAATAGGTAGAAGATTGTTTTATAGCTTCAGGTATCCCTGCAGAGAGGTAGCAGAAGCAGCCCTGTGAAGAACGACAAAATTTAGGGGTGTCATCTCTCTTAGAAGACATCCAGCTTGCCTTAAAGTATTCCCCTAGCATTTACATGAGCACTTTTCCCATTATTTATTAGTTTGTTTATTGTCTGCCTGATGGTTTCAGCCTTATCACAAAGAGTGATAGCAGCACATCACCGACAGAGAGCTCGCAGTTGCTATTGCAGTCCCAAGTAAGTAGTAAATAGCCCACTCAGAAAAAATAAATGCTACTTTTATCAGTCTGTCCATGGCACCCATACGTCCAATTTGGGACTGATCACTCATGCAGAGAAGCTAATAACACTAAGTATCCTGCCTTTAGACTCCACAGGCAGAGACAGGTTATGTGACCTCTGTTTGCCCCGCAAGCCTGGTATTGTGCTGCTTCATCCATTGCCAAATTTTGTTTTAAGGAGGAAGCAGATGTGGAGCACAATGAAAGGAACTGGATAAAGAATTTCAGGCCTGGTTAAGAGAACTCTAAATGTGAGGAGATCTAGCTTTCACCTTATAAACCACAGACTAGGTACAATTCCTCTTCAAGACCCCTGTGTCAGGCCTGAGGAAGAGAACAAACACTTTTGACCTGGAGGAAACAAAGAAAGACAAAATCCCATTGCCCAGAGTTTTGCTCTGCAAAGCGCTTTGTAAAAATGAGAACATCTACAAGATTTGGCCCTGGGTCTTCTGACTGGAAGCTGAATGGTTAAGTGGTTAAATAATCGCTACCCAGAGACTTTGTCTCTTGATTCTACTAGAGGGAGAGGTTCAAACCTCCAGATGTTTGCTGTTTGTAGCAAGCGGTTGTGGTTGGTTGGTGGTTTCTGTCTGCTGTTATGGACAGGGACTTTGAGGGTCCTGGGCTGTCCAGAGCCTTCTCCTGTGTTTCTTGGTCATTCAATCTATTCACATGGATTTAGGGTATTTTTGAGCTCTGAACTGACGTGTGAGTCAGGTGGGAATTTACACTGTGGTGTTCAAAGAAAGGAAAAAAAAAACAACAAAGGAAACTCTGCTCTCAGCTCTGCTGGAAATTGAAGTAAATAATACACCTGTATCAGCAGTTTATTTGACAACATAACTGCAGGTTATGGTTGGTGACAACTGTTAAGAAAAAAAGGGGAAAAAAAGACATTTTGGTTATGTGTTAGCATCTCTGGGAATTAGAACAGGAAAAAAAAGACTAAGTAAGCAGATAGAGCCTGGATCTTCGCAAATGCTCCGTAACAGCACAGGGCTAAAATCTTCTGTCAAGATACTTGAAACCCAGGATCTCATTGTCTTTATTATAACAACATCCCAGTGCTGAGAGTAGGAAATTCAGAGTGACAGGTGCTTCACAGCTCTACAAGGACCAGGGTGCTGTGGGAGGACGCACAAGGGCACAAGGTGTGTTGAATTCATAAGTGCTACTTCCAGCTGTAATAATGCCCTAGAATTTCACCGTGCGCAGAGCAGTGCTTGGGGTTGATGGAGCTCCTCAGTAAATGGCCAGGCTCTGACCTGGCCGTGTGCTGTCAAGCAGTGCTGGAAAATGAAACCAAAAAATCCTCTCTGCATGTTGATTACAACAAGAGAAGGCTTTTCTGGGTGTTGGCCTGCCCTTCCTTCAGGCTCGGGGAATCACTGCCAAAGGGAAGAGCAGCGCGAACCTTCTGGAGCTGGAATGGACATTGCTAAGCTGAGCGGTTCTGTGGTGGGAAAAGCTGTGTGTTTTGGCTCTTGCAGGGGTGTGCTGGAGGTGTGGAGACCTCCCTGTGCAGAGAGGAAGCCTTGCCAGCACCTGGCTGCCCTAAGCAACCATCTGTAGATCTGAAATCCCAGTTTAATTCCATACGGGTTAATGTGAGATATTTTCAATTTACCCATTCTGGACAACTTTTTGCTGCTGAAGTAGACAGAAGTGCTTTGTAGAGGTTTATAATAGCTCTCAACCTAAGTGTTTCTATTGGATTCAAAGAGCTAATTATCTCTTTAAAATGCCTTTCCAAAATTGTTTGCAGACTTTTCCTCCGTTAAAGCTGATCCCAAATTTGAGTGTCTCATGTACTTGTAACAGGTGCCATAGGACACCTATTAACCTTCTCAAAGAGAAACACCAGCCAGCAGCTGGTGCCACAAAGATGTCACTATCAAAGGCAGCATCTCGGCACTTTTAGAGTCTTTTTTGGCTGAGTATTTTCTATTCTAGTAACAATGTTTCCCTTAGACTTCGCTGGTTTGTTTTTCAGTGGGCTGTGTGGCTTGGATGTACAGAGGACCTGGCCTTTTTCATATGGAAAAGAAAGATTTAGTAAAAAGATTTATCTTCATGAGCTAGGGGAAGATTTCCTTCTTTTTGATGGACCCAGCCCTTTAAAGCCTCTGAAAGGAAACCAAATATCTTTAATTCCCAGGAGGTATCTCAGAGGATCAGAGCTAAAACATTACTCTCTGAACTATTAGATACAGAGACCTCTGCATGACCCTTTGTGTTTCAGAGTCTCAAGGCTGTGGATTCTCCAGAAGAACCTATTTCTTCTATAACCAGAGGCTGAACAAGACTGCACCATTATAGAAGTTTAAATAAACCACATAAGGTCATCTGCTGCTTAAATCCTCGCTACCAGGTCTGTAGATATTTTTGCTTTGTTTCTAGGCAAGCTCAGAGTCCCAGTGCCAAAGGGCAACATGTAAATTGTGCTGTTATTCTGAAGCATGCAAGGTAATAAATGGTGCTGTCAATTGTTTTCACTCAAGTGACAGATTTATTCTCTTCAAAATGAATGACCAGGAATGGCTATTATTGCAAAAAATTCACTGTGTATCATCTTGTGCCTGTTGTTTAACAAATAATGCGAAGTCTAATTGCCTTCCTCGGTGGCCGAGTACCTATGAGTTAATGTTTTTTTTTATGGAAGACGTGTAATTTACCATTGCTTTTGATGTGCCATCTGATTGAATGTCTCTGTGAATCACATCTGCAATCTAGCACTGCGTGTCCCAGAGGAATACCCCTTATCCCATTGTATTCTCGTGATCTGGGTAAAAACAGTCTTAATTTTTTTTTTTTTTAAACACGAACTATTAAGCTTCTGTTTCCCGATTTCTAGGTTGACATTCTTGCTCCTGGCAGATGCACTAAACTTTAATAAATCATTTGCATGTGGGAACGTATGATGTTTTATAGTACTAGAAATAGTGGGTTTAAATCTCAATAGCACTTTTTCCAGAGTAAACATGGAATTAGCCTGGAATCTGATCCTGCAGTTCTGCCCAAACTCCCCTGGAATCTGACTGCAGCCCTTTCTGATAGCACCTTGTTTTTCAACAAGAAAATGCTGCAGCTGATACACTTCAGGATACAAACATTATTGCTTTTTAAAGATTTTTTCGTGATTCAGCAATGCCTGTTTTTCTACAAGCCTGTGTGCCATTTTTTATTTCCAGTCAACATTGCAATCTTTGTAATGTTTTAGGAGGTTAGAAAATAGCATCTAAAACCGTAAAGCTTACGCAAAGCTTGCACTTCAACAACAGATTTTAGAAACAGCTGATGGCAGACAAATGTTGAAGTTAAAGCCTTGCTTCCTTGGAAGACAATACAGCTTCACATGCCAAAAAGAAGGTGATGGGGGAGCACAGGTAAAACTCCTATCAGCAAAAATCTTATTTTTTGTAGCTATTGAGGTCTGTTGTGGTTGAGAATGCAGTGAATGGTCCCAAAAAGGTCATCAGAGATGTGCACAGAGGTGACAGAGGCAGCTTGTGGGCCATCCTGTGCCCCAGGCAGTGCATTTCAAGATTCCCCTGTTACTAAGAACTGTAGAAATGCAGTGCTGGTGCGATGGGCTGAGTTAGACACACAGTGATTGATCCTAAAATCATTCTGAATGCTCACATCATTGAACTCTCTTCCTCATAAAGATGGCTGCTACTACTGGAACAGGTATTTGTTGCTTTCAGATGTGTTTTTCTGACAGTATCAAACTGGATTGGTCATCCTGGTGTCAGCTACAACTGTGTGACTTTTCCATGCAGATAAATCTTTAGCCAACGCTTAAGGCCAGGGCTTGTATGTGCATTTCTTTATTACAATAATGCTCCATTAATGGACTTTCTCAAGCAGCAAAAGCCAAGGTCTGGGGTGTTAAGAAGGGGAAATGAGATGTGGAAATAAACATAGGGGATACAGGTAGGACAGGAACTGTGACTTGCCTTGCAGTCATTCAGAAGCCAGTGGAAGCACTGAGGAGAATTCCAGTTATCCTTGGGGCTGGGAGTGGAGCCTTCCAGGAGAGGGGTGTCTGTAACCCCAGCAGTGGGAGAGGGGATCCCAGCCTGCCAGAAGCAGCATCCCTGAGGGGGCTCTGTTGGGAATGCTCTCCTAGCACACTGCTGTTCTCCAGTTAAAGCAATTTGCCAGCAAGCCCCGAGCACAGATTGCTTTGTTCTGTTAAAACAAATATCCAGGAAATTCAGCTACAAACTTTTGCTATTGCTCAGCTCTTATCTTGCTTTATTGCAATAACTATTTGATGACCTCAACAGAGGCCTTGAATCCAGTAATCAGTTCTTCAAGTTTGCAACAAAATCCATTCTTTTTTCTAAACAACTACAAGTAACGAGAGGTTGTCTTGGCTTTTTATCTGTTTTGACAAACGAGGGCCCAGACCTCCTCCTCTGCATGCTGATCTGCTCTTCCAGGGTCTGTAAGGAGGATGTGGCTTGGCTCTCCAGACTCCTGTCTCAGCTGGGACTCGCTGTCTCATGCAACTCCCTGGTAAAGCAAAGGAGGGAATTACATTCCTTGCCTGAAAGGCAACAGAGGCTGGTTGGTTTTTATCAGGGCTGCCACCAAGAAGTTCAGATGGTTGATTTGCATAGATAATTTTTAGCTCCTGTTCAGCCTGAGTGAGGAGTGATTTGGAGAGTAAATGATCTGAGTGATTCACTCGAGGCAATATCCGCCCTGGTGGTTTAGCCCCGAGAAGCCAGTGATGCTGGTACCTTTTCGTTCCAGCTCTAAGTCTCTGTTTGGTGTGGAATGGGTTAAATTGCAGCCAGTGACTGCAAAGCATTTGTCTGAGGACTGGGACCGTTCTTATCTTTACAGTGAAATATTATCCCTTCATGGTTAACAACCAGCAGCAAACCTGCTCATTGTGGAAGCAGTTTGGCATAATTAGCCGGTTAAAGAAGTCTGCCTATTGATTAACTGAACTAAATGACCCATAATTAAGAGCCCAACTGTGGAGCTAATCTATTCGGTGGTGTTTTCCTTCCCCTTACAGGTTTGGAACCTGCAGCTCTGTTGGCTGCCAGGGGATGGGTTGGTGAGGAGCCCACGCGGGTGGTGATTGAGGTGGTGCGTCCCACGGGGCTCTAATGCACACCCCGATGGGTTATAGGGGCTGCTGGCACACGGCTCTCCCCTCTCAGACCACAGAGGTACAGCAGGAGCCCTGCTGGCTCCGGGAGGGTTTGCTGCCTTTCTCAAGGCTCGCAGAAGCTGTCTGCTCCACATCACCTCGGATTTATGGGGGCTTGCGGGAGGCAGCTGCTTCCCTGCAAACAGCCACACGGCTGTGGGCTGTTGTGAGAGGGCCCCATGTGCTGGAAGGTGACCCAGGCCATGAGAAAGACAAAGATGGGGCTGAGGTTGTGGGAAGCCATTTGTTTGGTTAGCTTGTGGTGTTATTTCCTTGGAAAAAGTTGCCTATTTTTAGTTGTAATTTATGTCTAGTGTGATGCATAGTCTCTATAAAATGCATTCATTAACTTGGGTAGTTTAGAGGAGCTCCTGTTTATACTCGACTATTATTGAATCTCTCATTGCCCCCTCTGTAAAATGCTACTTTCTGCTCACACTTTTTTCCCTATGTCTTACTAAAGACTACACCAAAATGAGTTCATTGCTTTGCCCTCCCTTTGATATAATGCTGTGAAAACAGGATCACACTTTGGTGGTCAGACCAGCCAGCCTGCACAGTCCGAGCTGGTACCAAGCTGCACCAGGCCAAGGGATTGATAACATTAAGCTACAGTTTCAAGTAGCCACAAAGAAAACAATGATTATTTTTTCTGAAACTCAGCTCTTATCTGCCTCTTCTTCTCAATCAGCCCTCCCAAAAACCACAGAAGCAGCAATCTGAACAGATTGGGTCTCAAAGAGTTTAGGGTTAAAGGACTTCTTAAGCACTACTCTTTTCTCTGTTGGGCCCACTGAAATAATCAGAAAATATTTTCACTGACTTTACTGGGTGTTAGAATAGGCCCCCCAAATCCTCATTCTCTCCTGCATGGTGGAGAAAAGCTTTTGGCTGTGTGTGTTTCTGGCACAGAAAGGAGATTCTTTCTCCATGTTATTTCCTCTAATCTCTAAAAGCTTTCAGCTATCCGCAGTGGAAGCTGCTGGTGGCAGAGTTTGCTGTGCTGGCGTCCTCAGCCTGAACCAGTGCAGGGGCAATTCGAGAAATAAAGACTTAGATCTTGGTTCTTGCTCTGGTCACACCATAGTGAGGGAGGTATCTGCTGATGTGAGGTCGCTGTGCAAGGAACAGAGGTACCTGGTGAGTGTGGTAGGGTGATAGAGGTGCCTCCTCCTTCGGGCTGGGGACTTCGTGCTCTTTGCTTCATCTCCATTTTCCTTCGGGCCTTTCTGGGTCCACACGGCCTCCAGTTTGCGGAGGCATTTTCTAGACACAGACCCCACTGTGCTGGATTGAGCTGTATGTTTGGAAGCTGGACTCGTGTCCCAGCTGTGAAGCACCTCTGTGTGAATCTGGCCAGGGAACAGCCTCGCCCCAAAGGTGATCTATGGGAATTGTGCAAAGAGTGTAGCTGGAGCTCTGGGAAGATGTTATAAGCAGTTATAAGAGAGCTTGTATGAGAACCTGACTGAGAATAAAACCCTGCAGCTGCCTTTTATACTTGATTTTATCCCATTCTGGCCTTTCATCCCTCCTTTTGTACACATTGCTATGAGGGAATAGTTAGTTACCTCCTATTAATATCTCACCACCTTCATGCAATGTCTGAACAGCAGAGCTGGCTCCTGCTGAGTATCTGACCATGATCCAGGAGGTTGCTTTGATCCCGGTGGTGGGAAGCAGGGAGACAGTGGGATATAATCTTCCCCTAGTTGCAAGAAGGTCATGGTGCCATTCACATCACCTCGCCCCCCCACAGCTGGAAATCCCTGGAGCAGCTCACACATTTGTCTACCTGTTAAGCCCTTTAGAAGGAAGTGAATTAACTCCCTGCAAAGATGCCAGAGACAGCTCAGAGTTGCATGAAATCTCACCGGGATTCCCCTATACACATATGTCCAAAACCCTCCAGTGAGGGATCGGACCCTGGGGAAGGCAGGGATCACTGAAATGCCTGGGCTGTCTTTCTGCCAGGCATTAAGGCAGCCCTCAGTGTAATATTGGGAAGAGGCGAGATATCTCCTCTCCCCTTCTTACTAGAGTGGTTCTTCTTGCTATATTTGCTGTTTTTTAAAAGTTTGGATTCGATCAGTACCTCATAAGCACTTTTGCTGTGGCGCAGTGAGAGAGCAGCTGCTTCCAGGAGCTTGCAGAATCCCCAGCAAATCTTGAATGCTTCTATTATTTACATATATATGTGCAATAATTATTATATTTATATACAATATCTGCTTATTTAATGTACATATTATTAAAGAGGCTATGACTGTATCAGCAATCGCTTCTTAGCAGATCGTGTTATGCTTCATGTGCCACCACAGAGGATGCAGATAATCTGAAAAGTGCCTTGCTTGCACACCAGAGCTTTAATAGCTATAACAAGACAATTAGTACCTCGTTCCACTTGAACTTTAATGTAATAATTGGCAGTAAGTAATTCCGCTCTGATGTGATACACAGCCAGTGTTGTGAACAAATATCAGAGCAGCCCTGCGTAGGAAAGGGAAAATAAAAGTCACAGGGGCTGATTATGACCGAGGGGGTGGATTTGGGGTTGATGTTCCACAGCGATGGATGTGGTGTGGATGTAGGACACGGCCCAGGAGCACTGTGAGGACTTCCACTGGATGTGACATCCTGATCTGCTGTGTCTCTGTGCATCTCTGCATGAGCGGGATGTATCGCACAGTGCCCCAGGGGAGGGGACACATTTATCCCCAGGTGTGGTACTGAGAGGTGCAGACGAGGCTCTTCTTTCATTCTCCCTGCCCACAGAGAGAATGACTTTGAAAAAGGGACATTTGGATAGCAGAGATATTTTCTGATATTCAGTGACTCAGAGCCTTGGCAGAGGTCAGCACATCCCGGAGCAGAATAAGGATTGCTTCTTTCTCAGCATGACCCCAAACACTTCTGAATTTCCAAACATGTTTCTGATCCTCTCTTGCAGGGAGGTCAGTGGGGAAATTCAGGCTGTAATGCAGCTTTGTGATTTGAAGTTCAGAGTCTAAATTGTGCCCTAATGTATCAGGGAAAAGCATTTGTTTCCCATGATGGATCAAGTGGATGCCAGCAGATTGCTCCTTCTGTGCCCAGGAGCTGAGCCCCACTGCCCCGTGCTTGGTCCTGGCTTTCTGGAAAAAACACTGCTTGTGTCAGGAAAGCTCTTCCATGCTGCCCTAATGATGTTCACATGAAAAGAAAAGGAAGGGGGAGGGAGGAAACATCTTAACCCGTGTCTTGTATGATCTCTCCTGTGATCACATCCTGTCTGATCCTCCCTTCTGGGTCTCTGAAGCGTAGGTGGTTGGTGTGTGTTTTCCAGCAGCTCTATGTTCAGTTCTGTGCAGCGCATGGTGAAAAGGCTGCTTACCATGGGAGTTTGTGATCTGGAGAAAACAGGAAATGACATCTGGGCAGTACCACAGAAGATAAGTTTTCACTGACCCCATGTTTTTGAACAGAGTCATTTGCACTATTGCCTAGGACCAGATGTGTAATTAATGATTTATCCTAGTTTTTGCAGATTTTTATGATGCGGGCACCATAAAATTGTTTCCAACCAAGAAAGACAAGGAATGTGTTTCCTAAACTTCTGAGGTAATAGTCAAATGTGGATCTTGATAGCAGCTAGAGGAAGTTTCCCATGGGATGGTTATTTGATGCATATCACGGTAATGCTGACAGAAAGCAGAGTCCCCAGTGCTGGTATTGAGGCTGCAGCATGAGGGGTGACTCTTCTGGAGCCCCTGCTCAGTGCGCAGTGGGGACAGTTTGCTCTGGCCGTGGTGAGGAGGAAGGTGTTGACATTTGTGTGACAGGAGCTGGGGAATCTCAGGACTTCACATCCGAGTCCCTCGCGAGGAGGTTCTCTGCTGCGCCGACGCCGAGAACAGCAAAATTCCTCCTCCAGCACAGGCAGGCATGGATGCAGAAAGTGTCTCCAGCTCTCACAGCCCCTGGCAGGAGCCAGCACTGCTGTGTCCCGGGCAGAGCGTTGTCCCAGTGCGTCCTCCCCTCCCCGCCAGAGTGGCCGATGCTGTGCTTGGCCGTGCCACTGGCACCCGTGTTCCTGTGCCGGCAGATGGAGGCTCTGGCTGCACTCCGGCCATGTGCCTCGGAAAAGCCCCAGTGATTCATTGGAATATTCCCCATCCAAGCACGGCAGGACCCGCTGTGCTTGGCACTGGGTCAGGGGGTGGACATCAGGTGTAACAGCGAGCAGGGGAATGGGATGAGGAACGTGTTGGGGGCTCCAGGCACTGCTCTCCTTCCGCCCAAATTCCTCTGGCAGCTGGATCTCCCGCCGCTCCTGTTCATAAAAAGCAAATGACTTCTCAGATTTATTAGTTACCTCCAGGTGCAATTTATCAATCCCAGGCTGGGCCCTGCCCAGGCAGCTGGGGAGAAGCTTGTGTCTTTGATTAATGTGCTCTCCCCCACAATGGTGGCAGATTTCTTACTGGGGTTTAATTCTAACAGATTCTTAAAAATAACAAGAAGCATATTCAGCGAGCTGTTTAAGAGGATGCGGAGCTGAAGCACAGTTCTTTCTCTAAAGCTTTGAAGTATTTACAGAAGGGGTTGAGGGAATCTTCATGGAAGCTGGGAGGGTGAAGGAGGAACTTTAAAGGAGGGTGAATTGGAATGGGTGGTAAAAAGGAACAATTACAACAGCTCATAATGGAAACAGGAGACCGAGGGGTTTTGAGGTAGAAATGAAACAATGGGAGTTGAGATCTCAATAAGAACAAGCAAAAAATGTTAAAGACTGGGCTCTTGCAAACACAGGGGTTTCCTTTAAGTAACAAAATTTTTGCATCTGAAATTGCTGTGAAAGGGTAGAGGAACATTAAGTGGGAAAAATCATAAAAACTAGGAAGGTAAGAGGAAAATGGGAAGCCCCCGAACCTTGGGCTGCAGTGTGGAAAACCTCTGAGGCTTCACTGCAGCCATTCCCCTCATGCATCAAGAGGATGCCTTTTCCCATCTTTATTTTCTTCACCTTTCAGCCATAGCTTAAAATGAAAACATTACATATAGACCTGCCTTTTGGAGATTGAGCCAACAAGAGCTCTTGACCTTTTGACCCTTTTTTCACAGATGGAAATACATTAACTTTCCCCTCCTTTTCAACAATGCCAAAGCCATTTTCTCACAGTTCAGGGTCTGTGCTGGAAAGCAGTTTGCAGTTTTCCAGTGGGATGAGGATGCTGGATCAGGATGGTTTGGCAAAACTCCACCAGCATCATCTTGTCCCCTCTGCACCTGAGTTGGCTGCTGACAGCCCTCCTAGGTGCAGCAGCTTAGATTTCAGTGTGACAAAGTGTTTTCACACCCTTTGGTAAGGAGGAACATCATAACCCAGTTAAAGGGCAGGATGCTCCAAGCTTTCAATGCATATTTATACTGTCTATTTTAAGTATCTACTTTCAGATCTTTCTATATGGTCAGTGCAAAAAAAAAAAAAGAGATCCACATCTCTGGAAGGTGACTCATGACACCTAAAATAGACTCCTCAGACATCCTCTCTCTGTGCTAATTATAGAAGGAGGCTGGAGATGTTTAGCACAGTTTCAGCATGTGAAGGTTGGTGCTGCAGGAGAGAGCAGCAACGCTCACTTTGTTTCCCCCGATGCTGGCAGCAGGGAGCCTGGAGTGAGTTGTGTGCAGGTTATCTGCAGCCCAGTTCCCTGGTCTGTGGCCTCCCTGCCCTGTTTCCCTTTGCTCCAGAGAAAGGTGTTGAAGGCCACGCAGGTACTCCCAGGCCTGTCCAGGCTGATGATCTGCTCTGTTTCTGGCAATGCTGTGCATGGTAGAGGGAGCGTGGTCACAATTCCCACCCGGGTTACACTGGGACTGCTGCAGGATGCTGTAGGAAGTGGGATGAGATGCCTGCATCTCCCTCAGAAAGGCCTCTGGAGAGGAAACCCGCTGTGGTCTCCCCTTGTGTCGTGGCAGCTGTGACAGAGCAATGTGGGCTTTGAGAATGGGACATGACCACATTAACATGTAGGAGTTCACCTGAGGCTTGGGGCTGGCATTCACTGGCTTTCCTGCTGATGGAAAAAGAGCAAAACAGTGACTGTGGGTGAGCATGGGGTGGATTTGCCCCACCCTGTTCATCCTTCAGAGCAGGGTTGCCACAGCTCAGAGTGGCACAGCCTGGAGTTTGTCCCTCCCCTCACCCCCACTTTGCATAGCCATCTTTGGAGCCACAGTTGAAAATTAAGCCCAGAGTTGGCCATTTGTAAACCAAGCTGACAGGAAATTGCTGGCTTTGTGCTGAAGAAGTCATTACCTTAAGCTTTATTGCCGTGTGCAGAGTTTACTCGTGACAAAGTAAATGTGCAGAGATGTCTGTAAATAGGGCTGGGATATTGCTGCGTTAACAGCTCCCGGTAAGCCATCAATCAGCAGAGCAGTGTGGAAGCAACCATTAAAAGCCACTGCTGAAGACGCAGCGTCTCTCCCACACGCACATGGTCGGAGCTCTGCACCCCACTGCCAGGTTCTTCCTTGGCTGGGCAAAGCTCCCTTCTCCCTTGGGTTTCAGAGGATGCTTTGCAGCCTTGATGTGTCATCGGACACGGTGATGCCACCAGGGAACAGAGGCTACTGGGGAGTGCTGGGCTGATGGACCCACCTGGAGGAGCTCTACTGGATGAGGTCTGATCGTAGATCCCCCTGCTGCTTTGGCTGGAACAGCGTTGCTGCAGAGCTGGTGAGAGAGCCTGGTTTGGGATTTGGGTTCTGTCCATTAACGTTATGGCTGTGAAAGGGAGACAGCTTTGTTTCAGTAATACCAACATAAATCTCATTTAAAATAAATGAGGCAGCGAGATGCACCACTCGTGCTGCTTGAACTGCAGGAGAAGCTGTGCTGGGGGGGAAACAGACGTATTGAAAATAAGTCGGTGTCTGTGTGATTGGTGTGTGTCTAAATGATCTTGGTGGTGCCTTGAAGGAGCATCTCTCTGCTCCTGCTGCTGTTCCCCCATCACTGGTGAGGAGTTGCTGGCAAGCAGGCAGCTCTGGCTGTGGAGTGGCTGAGTTCTCCTCCAGCTCACAGAGCTCTGGCAAGTGGGAAATGAGGGTTTCTGGCTTATCTGTGGTGGCCGACAGCCTGCCTTAGTTGTCTGAGCACTTCAGGATGTCTGGAACTTTTTATGTGCTTCTTCCCTTGGAGTCAGCCCCCTACTTCTGATGCCGTTTTGTTTTTTGCTAAAATTGTGGCAGCCCAGTGCAAGCATGCATTTCTGGTCCTTTCTGGCTTCTGCCACTTGTGGGAGTGATAAAGCCAGACAGGGAATAAAATCTCACCACTTGGGGGTCACCAGAGGGGCAGCCTGGAGGAATTTTCCGGGCGTTGGGTGTGCAGGGCTGGATTGTTGCACTGCAAGGGAAGCCACCGAGGAAGACAGAAGCCTGTGTTTGCTATTTATAGCCACTGCTTCCTCTGGGGCAGCAGAGCTGGCCCAGGGCTTCTGCAGGTGCTACAGCTTGGGGTGGTGTGGGAAGGGAAAGGGAGGCTTGGGAGGTGGCAACAGAAATCAGATGATGCTGCAGATTTCCTCCGTCTCAGTCCTCATTCTCACAGCTCGTGCCCCCGGAGTGCCCAGAAGCTGGGAGGGTTTGTACGGGCTGATAATGCCCTGTGTCCCCATGATGAAATCCTGACACTGACCGGCTGTGAGGCTGCTCCCACCACTTTGCCAGGCGGGGAACACACAGAGCTGTGCTTTCTGCTGTCCCCCAGCCTTGGCCTCGGAGTGCCCATGGCTCTGCTTGGCGCTGTGGAAGGGATTTGTTTCTCACTCACTCTTCAGCTGCCCTTTTGCTGCAGGCCAGTCCCTTTGGCACGCAGAGGGAATGGCACCCAGCCACCCCGCCTGAGCAGCACCCAGCTGTAACCCAGGGCTGATTCCCTGCATCCTGGGGCTCTGGGAGCAGGGCTGCTCTTACAGCCAGGCACCTGGCTCTGGCTGGGGAGTGAGCCACGGAGAACTTGGCCCAGAATGTGCAAAGTTCCCGCTGACACAGAACTTTTCCTTTTCATCCACAGCCACGGCAACCCCATGAGCCCAATTAGCCTGGCTCCCACGGTGCCAACCTCAGAGCTGTGTTCCCCCTTCCAGCCTCTCTCTGCATGGCTCCCTGGCCCCTGCCTGAGTTTGTGGATGTGGTGCCAGCAGCCTCCCATCCACTCGTCCCTTATCAGAGGGAAGCAAGAGGGTTCCCTGGAGCCTCTCACGAGCTGAGGCATCGCCTCCAGCCACTGCAGATTGTTGGCAGAGCCCACAGGGAGCTTTGAGGGACCCAAAGCAGAGCTGAAGCTCGGTGGCACTGGGAACCAGGTGGCAGCCCCCCAACTTGCCCAGGTCAGTGGGGTGTGGGAAGAAGAGCCAGCAGCTCCTGGATCCCCACCCAGGGCAGGGACATCGGCAGGCTGGTGCCAGCAGTGAGGGCTGCGTTGTGCTCCCAGCCCAGGCTCGGCAGGGACGGTGCTTCCCTGGGAAATGCTGCCCAGGAAGTGTTGCCCTGAGGGATGCGATGGCAGGAGCTGCTGGGGAACCTTCCTGTCACACTCCTTAAATCAGAAAGCCCTTACCTTTGCCCTCCAAAACTTAGCTCTGTGAGAATAAGTATCCTGATTTTACACTTTTGAAACTGCAGCTGCAACATTAAAACAGAACTGCTTTTTCAAATTTGAGGTGACTTTGTGTGCTGAAACTTCAATTGTTGTTACCAAAACTGCTTGGAGAATAACCCTGGTGCTCTGTGGCTGCTGGGTGAAACCAGTTTGCTCTGGGGTGGTGTGTCTGGATTGCTGAGGAGGTCAGGAAAACTGTCCCCCAGGGCTTGGGTCTGAGTGATCTGCAAAGACTCTTTCCTTTGAGGAATCTCTAGTGCTGATTCTCAAGGCTGAGCTCACGTTGCAGCCTTTTGTTCAGCTGAGGTTACTCATATCATCTCTCTCCTTTACGTGGATGTTTATTTTTGCCAACCTTTGAGGAACTGAATTGTCTCTGAGGCCGTTATCTCTCTGTCAAATTTGGCTGAAATTGCTCAATGAGTTCAAAGTTGTTGAGGGAGACACAGCCAGTGTGAACGTAAGAGCCATAGGAAATTAGACTGACAGGCTGAAATGAGAAACACTTTACAACTGTCAAAACAAAAAGTCTTCCCAGTGTTCTGGCTGGACTTGTCCAGATCATTGGTTCCTAAAGCATCACAAGATCCTACCAGCTACCCCCATCCCTGAGGAGCTTCTGAGAGCCCCACGTTGGAAAGCACAGCATTAATTCTGCCGACAGCAGAAAGAACCCTTGGGATTAACAAGAGATTTGCCACCAGCTTTTCTTGTGGTCTCTCAAGTCTGGGAGAGTGGAAGCCCGTGGCGAGATGCACATCTGTACCATCACCAACCCACCCCCAGAGGGGGTGGCACGCCAGGCTTGTTTGATTAGTATTTCCTTTTGCCAAACGCCTTTGACTGAAAAAGGATTTGACACCAGTTAATGAGATGTAGGGGCAGGTTAGAAAATTAGTTGCAATAATGAATCTGCTTTTACTGGTGCCTGCTGCTGCTCCAGGAGTGCTATCACAGCCATTCACAGGATGGTTAATCTTTCAGCAAATGCTTTCAGCGTTTTGTGCAGGGAGCTACGCACCATCAAAAAGAATGAATGACCCTGTTTCTCTTCCCTATCGTGGCTATCAACCAGAGCTGTCTTTGGCAGAGCTTGTAGGTTGATTTCTGGTTGAACATTAGAGGCAGAATTCATCTGTCCAAACGTAGACATCTAATTGTGAATGTCTACATCTGAGTTACTTGTCTAGACTCTTGTTTATAGGAAAGAAATGGGCACCCCAAGGACATGAGTCATTGTATGCTAGAGTAAATGTCTAAAATAGGTCAGATGAATCATTCTGTAAATGGGCCCTTTTCTCTGCTGTGACTGTAAAGGGAGCCCAGAGTCACCATGAGGGGGGACAGAGAGATGCCTCTAAAGTACGGTGAGATGCATCCCAGCTCAGAGACATTTCTGGGTATGCAGTCAGCTGCTCTTACGTTTGCACATCTTCCTGACATCCTCTATCCTCTTCTTCTTGCTCTTCCCTGTACAAATTTACCTGAGGCTGAGATGCCATTCTATTCTTGTAGCTTCTGCTGCAGGACGAGTCCCAGGTACCTGCGTTTCCTTTCTCAGGGTCATCAGACTGGATTCACCTTTGTTGCACACCTACGTCTGGGCCTGGAGCTCTGCTTTATCCTCTCATGAATCCCTCCTTTCCCACTTCACTGAAGCACAGCTGGGGATCTGCTTTCTCTGCAGTCAGGTACGTGCCCTGTGTAGTCCTTCCACGCGAGCCACCTGCAAACATCTCAGATGCCCTTGTGTTCTCCAGGCCAGCACAATCTGCTCTGATTTACTCAAAATTTCCTTAAACCTCTGGTAAGCAGACAGAGTCCCCTCCTGGGCTTTGATTGTTGCCTTTTTCCATCTGTGTTGTATCTGCTCTGGGTGGGCACTGCTATCTGAGAGGGACTCACAACAGCCACCCCTGCTTAGATGAATTGCCACAAGTGATGGTGTTGGTGCACAATCTCAGCTGGGGGGTCAGGGTATCAGCCTCAAGCTCCTTCACAGATTTATTCCCATTTTATTTCTGTTTGCTGAACAGAAGAAATGTATAATACTTACAAATCCTTCCAAATAGGCTTGGAGCCTAGTTCTAGATGTAGCATTATTTTAACAAAACCAGTGCTGTGCTGATAAATGGATAGTGGGAGGAGGGAAAGAAACTATTTATAACACACAGTGCAGGAGATGAGGGAGGGAAGAAAACTGAAGAGTGCAGATAAGATTTCTGCTGCAGGTGTTTTCTCAAGTTTTGGCTTGGAGACAAAGGGAAACCCTCAGACCATCCAGATAAGCCCATTAGGTTAGCTGAGCACTGTTTCATTACTCAGTAGTGTTATCCAGGCCCTATGGCCTCAACAAAATCCCAGCTTTATTCTCTCGTCGAATACTATTTTATTAAAAAATCCTCTCTGTGTGAGAGGACTTTTAAAAAAGCGTATTTTAAAAAATATATTAGAGCATGGGAACACTTTCAAATGCTGGCAAGCTGCACCCTTGTGTGAGCGTGAACAGGACACGAGGTGCCTGCTGTCTCTTGCCTCAGTGTTGCTGAGACCTTCATTTTCTTTTCTTAGCTGGGATCGAGCCCTGGATCCCCAGGTTTGGCTTTGACTCAGGTGAGATTTGGCATCCAGAGCTGATGGGGGCTGAGGGATGAGAGACCAGATCAGGGGTGCTGTGAATGTTTGTGAGGAGAGAAGAAGTTGTCCTCTCCCCTGGGACCTGAACGATGAGGAGGTTGTGGGGCAGCAACCAGCACTCTGGCAAGCAGCTGGGACTGCGAGCTGTGGAGTGAGGGGCACCAGCCCTTCTGAGTGGGTTGGCTGAGTGCTTGAGAGGGGAACCCAGATGATCTGCCTGCCAGGGAAGTTCAATTACGTACCAAAACACACATATTCCTGAGAACAGGCCACTTGCTGGAGATGAAAGCCGATGGAACACGCAAACTGAAACCACAGTGAGCCTCACTCTGCTCTGAACCGTTTCCCATTAGGAAATTCCTGGCCGCAGCAGCATTTCTATTTGCTCTGCAGAGCGTGGGCCATTTGAAGGTGGCTCTGTGGCAGGAGGCGCTCCAGGAGGCTGCTCCCCGCTCAGCACTCACTGCTAACAGTAAACACAGCAGGATGACTCAGAGGTGCTTTCCCTTCCACCACAGAGGTTCGAGACCAGACCACGTCAGTAATGAGCGAGTGTCCTCGGCGTTCCTCTGGTGGTGTTCAGTGCCCTGGCGAGTGGCCAGGTCCTGTCTGGTTCCCAGTAGGCTGACACCTGTGCCACCTACTGTGTAAAGGGCTGTCCTGGCACTGTGACCAGACAGGCTGACATTTGACTGCAGTACTGCCCAGTGTAAGGTCATTCCTCCCACTGGATAATGATGCCTGTGAGGACAGAAAGTCTCTGCTCTTACTCCATCCCAAACCTCTTTGTCTAACTCAGCTCTTCTGATACCTCACAGTCCCTCTGTGTTTTCTTCTCATATCCAGAGTTAACCCCACAACTAAAGCTTAGCAAATCTCTTTAAATCCACTTGTTCCTGGAAGCTTTCTCCCTGCAATGATACCTGTGTGTGCTATTGTCCTGAAACAGTGAGTTAGAGATTTTCCCTGACGCTAAGAGATGTCATTACTAAAACCAAAGCAGATGGTAGAATGGGATTGAGGTAATATCATGGAGATTTTCCCAAGGTGTCATGTATTTTCTGCAATTATGAGGCATTGAAATGGCTCACCTGAGGAGGCTACAAACCCTCCATCTTGGGAAGGTTTTTAGAAAAAGTGAACATTTGTCAGAGATGACTTTGTTACCCAGACTTTCCCTGGGGAAGTAGATGAACTGTGTGGTTTCCTGAGGTCTAGTCCCAGGAAACCCAACCAAGAAACCTGCCAGATGCTGAAAGTGATTGTAAGGTTTAGCAAAGGAGACGAAATGTTCAAAGAAAAGAACATATCTCAGATTCAGAGCTGCTTTCTCAGCAGTACTGCTGAGTTTGATTAGAACAAATCCTGCCACATTTGGCATTTGAAATGCATGAGTAACAAATGATACCTACATCTCAGGGCAGGAGGAAATCAGAGTGCAGCCTCCTTGGGGCAGAGCATGTGGGAGTTTGCTTTGTATTGTCTGACCCACACTGGGGCCAAGCACAAACAACACTTGAAAGTTGCTCTCAACATTTAGATACTTCTTAAAAACAAAAATGATATTAGATGGGGGGCGTTGAGCTAGGCTCAATCTGATCCCAGGGTAATTTGCATTAAATGGTTCCCAATTCTTTCTCCAATACTGTTCTCTTGCCTAGCCTGTGTGTGCTGCTCATTTCCTCTGCTGGAAGAGTGAACAGCACGTGGCAGCAGAAGCTGAGCCAGCCAATAAAAGTGATGTGGCAGAGGGAAAGAGAGGAATGTTACAAACAATCCCTGTTTTGGCTGATAAAGGCATCCTCAGGAAGCTTGCAAGTTGTAGGAGTCTGTCATTTTGCTGGGCTGGGGAGAGGAATGGAAAAAAAAATATGCACAAAAAAGGCATTTCCCCATTTGATGGAATTTCCATAATATGCTAGTACTCATTCTTTTGCACAGTGTGAGGCAGAGATCCAGGTCTCCTCACCGAGATCTCCTGCTGCTTTGAGAGGGATGCAGGACTTGCAGTCTCCCCGTAGTGTGGTGTCCAGCTGCGGAGAGCTGACCTGGAGTGAAGTGGGGGAAGAGGAGGCTCACGCATCTGGTGTTACTTTATTTTCCAGGTGGTTGTATTTCCCCAAAACAGGTACCATGCTATCAGAGGGATGTCCTTTCTGAACTTCTGACGTTATTTAACGGGCACAGACCGGCGTGGTCAGCGAAGTCACATCCCGGAGTGTCACGCCGAGCACCACAACCACGCGCTGCCGCACCAAGAAGCCACTGGTGGAGCTCTCCATCCAGCCCACCGGTGCCAGGCAGGTCCCCGCCCCTCGCTGGGTGCCGAGCCCTCGGCGGGCAGGCTGCTGCATCAGGCTGAGTGGCTTTCACCCACTTCACACGCCGTGAGTGGCGAGGCCACGCGCAGCGACGCGGCGTCGGGAATGCCCAACGCGCCATCGCGCGAGGTCAGGGCTCAGCCGGAGCGGCGCATTAAACATTAAACGCTCCGTTTGTACGCGCCGGTGGCGTCATGCCAAGGTGAATCCGAAATGATTAAATCTTCAGCCGCGTCGCTTCCTTTCACAGCAGCATAAAACGTTTTTCTCCGCTCGTCGATGCGGTGGTGTTGTGCCGAGGACAGCGGGCTGGGGCTCGGAGCTGTGCTCATCCCAGCGATCTGTCACCGGAGCGCCTCTCCGGCTGAGACACATCCCCAGAGCTCCCACTGCCATCGGGGAAGATGCACGGCAGTCTCCAGTGGCCACAGGACTCAGCTCAGCCTCCCCTGTCACCCGAGCGAGACAAAGGCAATTGGAAGGCAGAGAAGAAAATAACAAATTGTTGACCGCATCGTAAATCCAAAGACGTGGCAACAACAGCTCATTCGTGCAGGAAATATTGTAAACGAAACCACAGTGTTCGGATACAGCATCTGCTGAGAAGGAAATCTCTTTTGGTAGCTTGCACCTGTTAGGTACAAAGAAAAGAAAGGGATTGGATTTCTTAATTTTCCAGGAATCTATGTTTTTCTTCAAAAGACAGCATATTTATAACTCTAGTAAAACTGCAAAATTGGTATATAAAAAAAATCCTACAAGAAGAAGAAATTGATTTCTCTATCTGATCAGAGCAAAGCTCTTAATCTTTGCTCCTCTTTTATAGAATTGCTGCCTGGACACCTCCTCTATGGGCCCAGGACCCAATGCTTTTTCAGTCCATACTGAATGGAAAACTGTCAGGAAAGGGAAAGAATTTTAATTTACTTTCTCTTTCTTTGATAAAGAGATATTCAGATTAGTTGTTCTCTTTTCAGTGCTTCTCAGGTGACAGGAGAAAGTGAAGACTGCCTTGTAATCCCTTAACCAGGCATTTCACAACAGCAGTCTCCAGACAGGACTCAGGTGGGTCCAGAGGTGCAGAGATATGAGCTGCTGACCTTCATGGTGATCTTTTTACAAATCAACCCACTTGCTTCATGATGTGAACATGTAGTAGAGGGAATCTTGCTTCACCTATAACTCAAAGGCCTTGGGGCTTTAAGTAGCAGCAGAAACAAGTTCCAAGAAAGGCCCTAGAAGTGCCTACAGAATCCCCTGTGATGGCACCCTGACTCAGACAAAGCTTTGGTCCCCAAAGAGGATTGAGAAGCTTTAAGCTTAAAGAAAACAACCCAAAGAAGCAATTGGATCAGGTTTTATTAGAATAAAACCAGAGACATTAAACTTTGCAAATGCAGCAAATGCAAAGCAGCTGTTTCCACCTTCCCTGCCCACAGGTGGGTCTTTGCTCCCAGAACTGGTTGTACCTCGATGGCCATCTGAGCTGCAACAGAGAGCTCCTGGTGGGGAACAGGCACTGTGATGGCACACCTAGGAGTAGGGTATCTGGCAACCGGGCAGGAAACGTCCTCTTCAGACTGGCATGTGATCAGGAGATAGTGAGGCAGCACAAAAAGAAGAAATGAGCATCCAGGTTTGGTTGCTGGGGCTGTAGGTGAGACAGCCAGGTACAATGTCCGTGTCTCTGCCTCAGCCTCTCTCCCCTTGCCTGTCTCCTGGCACCAAGGTCTCACAGATGCCTCCAGCAGTGCCCCTGTGTTTCAGATACCTATTTGTTAATAAGGCTAGAAGCTTTGAAAGGTCCTGTCTGGCTTAATCCCTATTGATCACAGAGCCTTGATGTGAAGGAATTTTAAATTTCCAGCTGTTGACTGTTTAACAGCTTCTGACTTCAAAAGCTCTAGGAGCCTTCTCCTTTTAAATACACTTTCCACTTAAGGAAAATATAGTGGGCCCTCATTAATGTGTACTTCTCCCATAATTATACATGTGTTTGTAGAGCAAACGCTCCGCTCTGTGCCATGTGCACATTCCTCATCCAGGAAATCAATAGGCAATAAGCAACATCCATTTCTGATCTTTATAGAAGTTGTTTGCTGCAAGGGCAACTTTTACTCAGTTTGACAATGTAGATGTAAAATAGATGATCTTTAAAAACACCCAGTTCTCCTCAGCTGACAGCCCATTGTCCCCAGATAAACCAGGGCATATTTCCCAGTACCAGCTTGGCAGCTGGGAGGGCACCACTGCTCCAGGCTACTGGCACCTCCTCCCTCCCAGCCGGGAGCATGGAACTGCCTGGGGGCTGGTCCCCAGGCAAACTGAGAGCTGCCAGTGGGGCCTCTCAGGCACAGAGGGTGACAGTCTGAGTTACAGCCCTGAGTCAGGGAGCATGAAGGAACCTGGAAATGATTATGGAGCATACGGGGGAGCCTGAGCAGTGGAGAGACTGCAGAAACCATGCTGATCCCTGGGGAGCTCAAACCATATAATTTACGTAGGTCTATGCCTGAACTCACCTTTATAGTCATGCTCTTGAAAAGGAGTTTACTTAAAAGGGAGGGGATACATAAATCTCTGGGGCTGAAAGAGCAGCTGAGCAGAGCCAGGTTTACAGGCAGAGATTTGCATGCCTTCAAATTCACAACACAGCCTTCCTGTGTGTTGTATGGCTGGGATGGAGGCAGTGAGGGGCTGGAAAATCTGTCAGCTCTGTCCTGCACTGGTCTGAGCTCTATGTGACTGCAGGGACCACAGGCTGAGGTGGTACTTGGTGATGCTCAATGGAAATAGATGTTGAGCAGGTGCTAGTGCCTCCAGGAGACAGAGCTGTTCGGGATGCAAATGCTTGGGGGATCTTTGTGAAGGTTCTTGCATAAAACTGAGACTTGATACTTCTGAGGGTTTTGGGGTTTTTCTGGTTTTGTCAAGAAAGAAAAGGAAAAATTCTCCCTTCCCCATGGCTCCCCTTCCCAGACCACTAGGGCAGCTGAAGAAAGTGAACTAAACATACATGCAAAGCATAATGCACCTTCCAGCTTCTGAAACCGGTGGAGCAGGGTCCCAGACACAACAGCTTTCTTCACTGGCCAGTTCTGACTCACCCTCCTTCTGCAGAAGCCATGAGACATAGTGAAACCCCGCAGTCTCAAACTGTTTACAAAATGTACAGGAAGGCACTAGTCCAACTAACTTAATGCTGTTTTTTGGTACTCAAGACACACTCAGCTGTGCAGCCGAGACAGAAAACCAAACTCTGTGGGTGGAGCAAACCGGGAAGCTGCACCAAGCTACCCAGAGCTGCATGCAAGCCTGGGACCAGCACTGGGCATGACAGGGATCTCCAGCAACCCCCAATCTCACTTTTCCTTGAAGTTGGCAGAGAGAACTGTCACTGAGCTGATACTCTTTTTTTTCCCCCCGATTACGTTATTTTCAGCTCTGTGTGACCAAAAGGCAATGGGACACAATCCAGAGGGTTTTCATCTCTGAAGCTGAATGCTGTGGTTCAGCATGAAATGTTTGCTGCACTTGATCTCAGAGCTGCAGGAGAGGAGGCTTCTCTGCAGTATACTGGAGAGGGAGAAACCTTCTGGAGTGACACTCATGCTGGATTGTATCCTCAGTGTACATGGGACAGAGAGCTCTAACACATTGCAGTGCTGGCAGCTCAGTGACAGCCCCTGCAGGGATCAGGCTGTCTGTGTGCACCCCCGTGCACCAGCCATGCACAGCTCCTGCACTGCTGCCGAGCTGCTCTGCCCTCAAGGTCAAGCGTTCTCCTACCATGCAGCATTTTAATCGCCTTTGGATATCTCTCAAAACCTGAACTTGTGTCTTGATGAAACTTTTGACAGGCAGTGAATAACAGAAGCATTATTAATTCATGTCAGATGGGACTGAAGCGCTTCTTGTTTATCCTGCCAAAATGGTAAATTAAAAAATGGACTTTTTCTTTGACCTTGGTTTTGGTTTGTGCTGTAGATCCCCAAAGAAGAAAATATCTCTGTAGTAAGTGTCTTATTAACAGAAAGCATCTGCAGTAGGAAGAACAATGTGTTCTGGCCCAAACTTGCAGCTGTGGCCACCAGCTGTGACAGCCCTCTTGCTCCAGCTTTGTCTTTAGTGGATTATTTCAGAGGTAGCTTTAAAGAACAGAGAGGAGGGCCTGTTGGGAGGCTGGCTTAGAAACAACCTGCCGCAATCTATAGAAAAACTTCTGGGTCTGTGAAGGGCTCCAGCAGCCCAGGGGATAACCTGACGCTTGGCTCCAGGGCCCTCGCAGGCGAGCCAGGGAATGCAGGGAAAATCTGGGTATCTGGTGAGTGGGGATGTATTTAGCAGCAGGAATGAAGTGTGTGCCTTCCAATCACATAAATTATATAAAGGCTTTGGCCAGACTCTAGACATCCCACTGGAGATCATTACTGCTCTCTCCCTGTAACTTTGGGTCTTTCATACTTCAGTGTGGTTTTAGATGTTGGGAAGTGTTCAAAGATCTTTGGCGTGGGTCTTGTATGGCCATTTCCCAAATAGCTGTCTGCTCCTCGGGTTTTCTGTGACTGCTGGGGGCTCGTGCCAGTACTTCCAGTGCTGTCCTCAGGAGCAAGGACTGCAAAGACCATTTGGCACTGACTGCATATGGGAATACCTTCTTGTCTGCTGATGATTTGCCTGACCTGCTCCTCTGCTTTGTCCACATGCTGCTGACTCTCCTCTTGGGAGCTAATTCAGAGCAGGTATCAGGAATTTTGGCTCTCCTGGGGTCTCGATGCTGGTGGCCTGGCAGCTTGGGCTGAGAGGAAACAGTTGTCTGCACCCTTTGGACTACAGCTGCTCTTTACAGAGCTTGGGTGTTGTTTTGTTTGTGAGCTGGTCATTGAATGTTCTTAGAATAAAACATAATATTATATAAATAAGTGAAAACACATTTGCCTCACCTCTACTCATCTAAAACCTGTTGTGTATAGCTTTCTCTTACATAACCCACCTGACTCCAAGAACAAATGTCCCTAATTTCTTCTGGATGATAGGCTTTGTAGAGATTTAAAGGGCAATTTCTCTCTCCTTCTCTTAGCTCTCACAAAGTATTACAATAAGGAACTGCAGTGACAGACAATACGGAAAGGCATGGTTTAAAAGTGATTCATCTGTGAAACAAGGTGTAGCATATTTTATTGTATTTTAGCTAGTAAAAGCTCTGCCTTCCAGCCCAGCTCTGTCATGCTGCATGGTAAATTACACTTATAGGAATCCCAGCCACAGAGCTGAAAATAAGTACCCTCTATACAAGAGTTAACGCGGTAGATTTGTACTTAGACACGTATTTGTAAAATATTTAAGCTGCACGAGAAGGGCGTCTGTAGGAAGATATGATTGCAGAATCACAGAAGTGCAGCATGGGGCTGTCATATTTTAAGGTTAAAGAGCAATTATTAGGCTTTGGTGGTTGACACTGCATGGATGGAGGAAGGGAGCCCTTTGAAAAGCTGAGTGGGGAACAGCCTGGGTCTTGCATTTGCTGCCCCAGCTGCAAGTTGGCCCCATCTTGAAGGACAGTGTTTTTACTGATTTCGGGACCCTTAAGAGGGTCCATCGTTGTCTTATGGTAGGAGAGGAGAGCTCCAGGAATTGCCTTCTTGTGGCAGCGCGTGTTTTATGGCTGCCACTATCCAGGCAGAAAAGCACAGCTGATCAGGAGCTGATCTCCTCACCTTTACAGCAGTACCTCACCATCCCAGGGCTGTGAGCGCCTTCCAAACACACACTGCAGTTTTACAAGCTCTTCAGCATATCTGGGCAGTGCCTTGTAGCCTCTTGGTAAAAAAACAGTTCAGTCTGTAGTGCAACAGCCTTCAGGAAAGCAGAAAACCAGAGTCCTTATTGCACTTACTGGTCCTTATTGCACTGGGCTGATTTAGTCCTGCAGAGAAACACCACCTCTGGACCGTGACTGCAAAGCCAAGCTTGAATCTTCTCAGCTCTTGAATCTTACCTGTTCTCATAGTGCTAGCAGTTTTCCAGCCAAATGGAAAGGAGGACATGTTCAGGTACTACAGCACAAGGTAAAGCACTGGAAATTTTTGACTGCTGATTCCTAAATCACACCCAGTCTAATCACATCCAGTCTAAATAAGCTCCAATTCTCTGAAGTGTTTTAGCAGCCTTCCCTTGACTTCACTGAGCTCTAAGCAGATGTTTAAACTTAAGTGCATGCTTGAGTTTTGCTGAATCATACAGCAATAAAATACGCAGAGCTGGTCTTTAATATAACCTACTGATTCATGTGAAAACTACACATTTCCTGCAAAGCCTACTTCGAGTTAATTAATGAGCATTAAGGACTCACATTTTTCTAGCGAAGAAGGGCCCCAAGGGATCACAGCAATTTGTGTTCATACCCTGAACGATACCAGTACAATCTTCCCATGGAGACAAAGCCTCGAGCACTCCCTCTGCAATAACCAAGCACTTACATTTGATGGATGGGTTTTAGCTGCCTCTGACACTCCCTGGGTCAGGCGGGAGGACTTGGCCTCTGACCCGTCCCTTTTATCTCCTCTGGCTGGAAGTGTGCCCACTGCATGGCTGATTTTGATGGGGACAAGGGCAGTCTGCACCCTGGGAAAGCAAGGAGGGGAGTGGAGGGGCTGCCTTCTTCAATGTAAGTTCCCAACAATTTCCTAAATCACACCAACTCCCCTTGCTGTTGTTACAGCCTTCTCCGCAAGCTTGACCAAAGCGGCCCGTGATCCGTGTCCGCAGGACGGGCTGACCACAAGAAGCCCTGGCTGTAAATTTATTTTGGAGCACAGCGAAATGAATTGGAGCAGCTGGGTGTGACAGAGGGAGGCAGAGTGAGTGCCACTGGAGTCAGGGACTGCCAGCCCTACGGCAAAGCATCCCAGGACCTCATCAAGGTGAGACTTGAGCAGCCCCTGCCTCAGGAGGGATGAGGGCACTCCTTCAGGACATAAAGACACAGATTCCCAAAGTGCCAGGAACAGAGCTGGTGCTGAGTGCTGCAATGCAATTTTCTTGATGACCACTTCATTTGTTTGTTTGGCAGCCAAGGTTTTACAGAAATGACCCTCGGTGGCTGTGAGCTGCACAGCTCAGTGCTTTCAAGGAAGTCACAGGGAGTTCCAGGCTGGAGAGACCTCCTCCATCAGCAGGTTATCCTATGAGGCCCATCCCTATAGATTGAACAAGCTCCATCTTAAAACTACATAGGTTGGCTGAGGGTTTTTTGTCCTTGATATTTACTCCCCACTACTGCTCTCCCAGGCCTGTTCCAGAAGCTTACTCTGCTGGTGAGAAACTGTTTAATTTCCACTCAGACTTATGTCAACATTGCCTGGTAGCTATTTCCCTTCTCTCTGTTTATCCTCCTAGAACTCATTGCTCAGCCCCATTCCCAGCCCTGTGTGGTCCTCCTTCAGCTGGAAAAGCAGGGGAAAAGGAGGAGATTGTTATGGGAAGCAGTGGAGCAATAAAATGGGTGGTTGTGGTAATGTTTAGGAAGAGCGAGCCTAGCAAGGACACACACTTGGAATGCTGGTGGCAGGTGGGGCTGGGGGAGAGGGATGTCCGAGGGAAAGGAGAGGTCTGTCCTCAGTGGGTGAGGCCACCTTATGCTTGGCCTCCAAACAACTGTTCCTGCAAAGGAGCAAAGGGTGCTCCAATTGTCTGCAGTTATGAGGAGCAATAAGACAAGGCTGGTCAGAAGGAGAATTATTGTGATATTTCATGAAGCACTTGAGCTGGACTTGTAACACAGAAATATGTTCATCAGTTGTCAGCTATTTGGCCTGAGGAATGGCACATTTCACCCTCTTTGTCCCCATAGGTGAAAAAACAGGGTAATAATAGCCAGTCACCTCTCCCCAGGGTATTGGGAGGGTCAACGTCTGTAAAGGGTGTGGACCACTTAAAGTAATAAAGAAATGCAAAGTATCATTATTATTAACCTTCCTGTGCCTCAGTTCCCCATTTGCAAACTCTCACCCAGCACATTTTGATTGCTGTTTCCTCGGGGAGCTCTGCCCAGGGGGATCTCAGTTGGAGATAAGCTCTCCAGCTGCTGCCACTTGTAAACATGGCCCACTTGCCAAAGATGCTGGGACGTGCTGAGATGGACCAGATAAAAATGTGAAACTGATTTTCAGAGTCTTCACAGGAATTTATTTTTTGTTCTGTTATTGCTGAATTCTATTTACTTTTGCAGTGCCCTTCTATTACTTGTCTTCCCTTTATTTTCCAGTTGGTTTCTTATTCGAGGTTCAAAATAAATTTCTTGGAATGTTAAGGGAGTGCCTTGGAGCGCGTGTAATTTCACCCATCTCTGCAGTGACATTTCCCATCCTTCAGGACAGCAGAGATGAACCTCCTCTTTCAGCAGCACAATTTCAGGTATGTAACCACCTCTGAGCCACTGAGTTGGAAGTAAAAGAAATACAAGGCAGAGGAGATGCAGGCCCGGGGACAGAAAGCTGAGTAATGCCCCAGGCTTGTAGCTGCATGTTGATTTGCATGTCTTCAACGTGCTGCTGTAAGGAGGTGCAACTTTTCTTCTGCACATTTCCTAAAAAATAGTGTTATTGACCTTTGCAGTTGTTCAAAGTGGGTGGAAAGGTTTTGTGGGTTTCAGGTCTATGTGTTTATCTGCCTCACCTGAAGCCTGACTGCTCTCTCACAGTGAAATGAGCCCTGTATCTGGTGAGCTGTGTGTCACTTCAGTTCTTCCCAATACCTCCTTGCTGTCTTAATCTAGCAAAGTTGTTTTTCTTGAGCTCGGTTTGTTTGTCAAGTGAAGCATCATACATTGCCTGGAGCCAGGATGCAACTCTTGAAACCCAATAGTTTACAAGCTGCATCTTCAGAAAGCTCATTTTACTTGGGATGAGTTATTCTGAAGTAATATTTTCTTTCCTGTTTATTTTTTCTGACAGATCTTCTGCTTTCCCCATGCCCTGTCACATTAAAGCATTTATGCACGAAGTAAGCAGTTTGAGTTTGCCCTTGTGACTTTACTGGAACCAGCTGCTTATTCTTATCGTGATTCTGCCAGCAAGTGCTTCAGCAAAAGAAATTGCAAACTACCCACTGCAGCCACTGCATTTCAGTGCAGTTAGAAGTGAAATCACATCCTAGTTTTAGCTTAAGGGTTGGATATATGAATGCTGAAAGCTCTCTGAGTTTTCATCTTGTGAAATGCTGCAGTGTCCAGAGCAAGGTGCAAGTCTGAAGGAGACCACCCCCTGTTCAGAGGGAGCCGCCAGCTCTGCAGTGGTCTTTCCACAGAGGCTGACAAGGCTGGTGTCACCACTGGCATAAACACAAGATGCACTCAGCCAGGGAAGGAAAGCAAATCTTGAAATCCAACCAACTCATGGCTGAGTCTGCCCCCTCTTTCTTTCTTCCATGGGCTCACAGAAACATTTATTTCTTCCTTTGCAAGGGTGTTTGAAGCATTCTCTGAACAATAGTTTCTGTTCACTTTCGCAACACTAGAAATAACTGGAACACAAGGCGTCCTTCACAATGCTTGGTTTGGTTTTTTTTCCTCTAAACTGCCATATCCAAATGTCTCTTCAATCTATTATATCTTAATACTTAAGCAAAGAATTACTCATGGGACTACAGTTTTTTTTTTTTTTTTTGGTTTTGAAGGCAGTCCCTGTTACTTCACAGCATGGAAACCAAGTGGGAAAGTAATCTATGCAAATTACATGTTCTTTTCTGGTTGAATCACGTTGCCTTCACTCACGGTAATGAGTCACTTGGCATAAAGTGGACTGTTACTATGAATGGAGAAAGCACATCAGGGCTCTCTGCTTCTCAAGAATTATTTCCCCTTGCTGCATCTCATTTTGGCCTGGAACAACGAGGGGTGAGACTCTGCTGTCAGCTTCTCTGTACTTGAGGGACTGTAGTTCCTGAGATTTTCACTGGTCCCAGACCTTGTTAACTGCTGGTGCTGAGGGTGGTGCCTCATGGGCAGTCATCAAAGCTGTCTCACACAGTTCCCAAATACTGGCCACTTAGTCTTCTCCTGTAGTAATACTGAGACTAAACCAACAACTGGCCTCAGTGAAGAGGAAGGCAGAAGTGAGTCCCATCCCATATGTGGTGTCTGAGAAGTGACTGCTCGAAATGCAGCCTGGCTGGCTGAGGGACTGATTCCTGCCAAGTCAGCTGCCATCTCAAAACTGGTCCTGTTTGCATCAGACCTCAATCAGGGCAACCTAAATCAAACCATCACTCTGGAAGATTTTTTTTCTTGTAGTTTTTCCTATATAGTAATTAACCCAGTAACCAGATGGTGAGGTCTGGTGCTTAGACTGAAAACACGGGTGCCAGAGAGCTTGGATTTCCTGCTCTCAGCTTCATAAACACTACAGCAAAAGCAACTCCCATGAGCATGACATGTTACGCCTCCCCTGACCTTACACAGGCTTACATTGCTTTTTCTTGACTAGAATACGTAATTCTTATTTATTTATTGTAATGGAAACAGACAACTGACACTGAAGTATTATGACACTGCTGATTGATAGTTGAATGACAAGCTGCAATGTCACTTTCTTACGAGAATAACTATCCTGAATTACAAGGGTAGTGAATTGAAACACATCCTTTAGAAGGATGCCTAATCCCATTTTTAAAGCTCTGAGTGATGGTGAGCCCGCTATCTTGTCAAGTGAGGTCTTTAATTGCCCTTACTGTGAGGACAGTGCATCTTCTATCAAGTTTGGTTTTAATCTAACGGCATTGACTTGCCTTGTGACCTTGGAAGAGAAGGGATGGATCAGTTGTTTAAGGCAAAATTGATCCTGGAACTTATGTAGTAATACACCTGCTCTGGAGAGCCTTCCAGAGTTGTTTTGAACAAGTGAACCCTGAGTGGAGTTTCAAGTTCACTTCTTAATTTTTTGTGTGCTTTGTGAGTATTAATTTCCATTATCATTAGCCTGGGGTTTAAACTTTGTTAAGCAGCTGGCCTGGGCTTGGTCTGTGCAATGGCAGGTAAGATACTTCATCAAGCCTGTGACTCTTCTCCGCTTCCTGAGCTTTAGGAGGAGCAGTGGGGATGAGCCTCTGTGTACTTGTGAAGCTGTGATGTCATGGTGAACGCCTGTAAACCCCAAAGAGAATGAATGCCACAGTTACGGGTTCACTGCAGCGCTGCTCCGGCTGGAATACCTGGTGAGAAGAAACAGGTACAGTGTGAGTGACAGCCCAGGTGAACTGTCGCACATCTGTCATCAGAGTAGCATTTAATTAATTAGGAGATAAATGACGATGCCATTAGGAGTGTATTGAGACCAGTGAAAAATGTTCCAGTGTTGATAGAAGTCACATAAAATAACAGTCCCTGAAATAGCTTGTCAGGTCTACACTGTTTTTGACGTGTTACTTAACATTGGGGAGCCCCTAAGCTTTAAAGAAGCATCTCTCTACCCTGATCTAGACAAATTACTTTTGTACCTTGATCTAAACAAACTCTGATCTCTTTGCTGCCATTGAACTCACCTTGTCTGAAACCTAATCTGACTACTTTATTCTACCTTGTACTGGGAATTCACTCTATCATTAGCATTTCAATCTATTTAATTCACTGAGGGTCGCTGAGCAATGTAACTGAATCCATGCTAAGCTACCACTGGCAATTTAGCTGTCAGATAGTCTCACCTTCTATTTTTAGTTGCACTCAAATTCCTTGCTTAAGGGGGTGCACACTGAATTTCTGGATTAGCTTCCCCCTGACCCCTCTATTGTATCACCGCCAGTCATGTTTAGGTTAGAGCCCTGTTTACGTTGTTCTGTTACACTAATTGCAGCTTGTCGAAGGTATGGACAGTATTCTGGGAGATTTTGTTGACAAGCCAGTAACTCTGGGATTAAGCCTTTGCATTTAGAGCTGAGAGAAGTCAGTATTAGTGCAGTGAAGAAAGTCTTTGCTAAGGAGACTTGTTAAACTGCAAAGCCAAGACCTCCACAATCTTATAACCTAATTCTTTAGGCTGGCTGGGCAGTCTCATCTTTGGCTCTCCATAAGGTATTCTGTAGTGCCAGATGCTTACACTTGGGTAGGGCAGGAAGAGCACTGCCAAGGTTCATACCTTCAGAGACAGGAGGTTAGGATAAGGCATGCAGCTGCACCATTTCTTTTCGAAAGAATTATTTCCAGCAGCTGTGCTCCCTGGCCTTCTGTGTCTTTTCAGTTATTTTCTCTTGCACAGATTCCACTACATCTTATTTTTATATTTATTTTCTCCTGGCACAGCTGTCTCCCCGAGCTCTATGTTCTAATGACCTTCTTAGCAAGTACATATGCTGTGGTGTATGTTTAGTTTTGAACCAGTTTATGGCTCTTCCTAGGTGCAATTCAGGGCAGGAAGCAATTTATTCCTGTTAACAGAGCTGTGTACACATGCGTGCTCTGCCTGTGTTAGTTACACTTTGGTTGCTTGTTGAACTTGCTTTAGCTCTGTATTCCAGTCACCTTGAAGTCTAATTTAAAAATTGAGCAATTAATGTGTATATTAAGCTTTAAAGAAGCATCTCTCTACCCTGATCTAGACAAATTACTTTTGAACTTCAGTCTAAACAAACTTGGATCTCTTTGCTGCCCTTCCAACGTACAATAAATGTGTATATAGGCAGAAAGCAGGCTTTATTGGGAGGAAAACAGCTAGGCTGGGCATTTAAGTGGTAAGATTCTTAATCTGTCCTGTGACTTTGTGGTCACTTCACTTCTCTTTTCTTCTTCAGGATTCAGCTGCCATCCAGCCTCCGAGTCCTGATGCTGTTTCCTGTGATAGATGCCCAGTGCATGCACCAGTGAGTCCTGCTCTGAGCTGGGCTGGCCGTGTGAGGCTCCTTTGGGGGCTGATGCTCAGAGGTGAGTGAGACCAGACTGCCCTGCTTCCTCTGATTCCTGCTCTACCTGGCACCAAATAAATATTTTCCTGTGCAAAGGCGAGTAAAGAGCTGTGGCTGCTCCCTAGGAGGGTCATGGCTGGGGATGAAACTGGAACGTTCATTGGGAGCCTCAGTAATACCCAATTCAGATTGCTGATGAATACATCCTGACTTTGGGCACATACCTCCTGTTAATACTAATGGGAATGTCACACATGAATGCTGGAGAATATTGCCCATTATTTTTGGTCTCAGAGCTCTGAGCTGAGAGATTCCCAGAGAAAAATGGCCATTTGCTGTATGTTGCAGGCTGCAATTCATTATATACAGTGCATGGTGACTGTTATTTACCTTACAGAACTGTAATGTGATAAGAAGTCTATGTAAGCCACTTAATGGTCTGTCTACCTTAAAGAAAATGTGTACCTGATCAGCCTCTGATTTATGCCACTTTCACCCCAGTGCAACTCTATTGGCTCCACTGGTGTTATCCCTGATTTATGCCAGTCTTAGTTGGACTTCATGAGTTTATGTACTTTATATGACTCATGCACACGAGGAGAAATGTAGTCTAATAAAATATCTGGCTGTGCGTCGTAGCTGCAGGTTCTTTGCAGAACTGTTAACAGGAGTACAACAAAACCATGCTCTGCTCCTCTGCAGTGCCTATATATTTCAAGGGGTTATATCCCATATCTGTGGAGATATAACTTAATGGTCTCATATTTGACTAATGTGCTGCCTCGCTGGCACAGCGCAGAGTTAGAGGAAAGCAGCAGGCAGGGTAAACCTGTAGAATGAGAATGAGAACTTGAAACTTGACTGTGGTAATTTGGCCTTTTATTTTTTTTCTTTCACTTGGTAGATGAAGTTCTTTGCCTAGAAATAAAGAACTTTCCACAGATTGTGTCCCTTCACTCTGAAAACAGCTGTTCTTATCTCAATCATCTTGCTGCATCAGCACTTACTCTCTGGCTTTGGGGTAGGAAAACAGTCATTTTATGATGTTTATATTGCAGTAACAGCCAGGACACGCAGTCTTAGATGCAGGACGCCTTGTTCTAAAAAATGTGCAAACAGACCAGGAAACTGCTCTCTGGCTCGACGATCTTGTGCTCCTGTTAATGAGGGCTTCTCCGATCTCCACGGCAGCTTTTATCATCTGGCCTTGTCTGCAAGGAAAGTGAACATTCCTCTAATCTCTGGAGCTGGAGCATCAGTCTGAGCTCTGGTGAAGTTGTTGGGGTGATATCCATTACCTCTGCTGGATTCCAGGTCGGCTCACCTTCTCTGGTACACCTGGCTCCTGATGGCCAGAGCTGACACCTGAGACCGCTCTGTGGCTGATCCTCGTTTCCTTCACCGTCTTTCCTTTTAAACTTTGCCTGCTTTCCTGTTACGCTCTCAGACACATTTTCAACTAATGAGTACGAGTGACAGGTACACTCGGGTGTCAGGTGTAAAATACAGAGGCCGGGTGAATTTCTCAGGGAAAATGTCTGAAACTCTTTGAAATTCTGTACTGCAGGGACAGCATGACACCTACTTAAACCTCAGAAAAGTGCAGTCTGAAGACACTAGTAATCCTAAACTCGTGTCCTAGTCTGCATAGGTTTGTGGACAGCCTTTGATGAGTTGTGTGATGGTAAAGTGAGAAACCTTCAGGTTTTGCTGCAGTATTTCACCAACTGCATTGACTTGTTCCATAAAAAAAAAATAAATTAAAGCTGCTAAGTTCTTAAAATGGAAAGTGTATCTTTCTTGGCATGGTAAAGCAGCAAGTTGAAGGCTAGCTCTGCCTGTACACAGCTGTAATTTATGTTTATGCTCTTGTGAGGGGTCTGCTTGCCCTTGATGCACGTGCCTAAGTCCCATTAACAATAATAGGAGCTGAATGCAAGCAGGGAGGTTTAGCTAGAATATTAGGAAACGTTTCTTCACTGAAAGGGTTGTCAAGAATTGGAACAGGCTGCCCAGCGAGGTGGTGGAGTCACCATCCCTGGAGGGATTTAAAAGATGTGTAGATGTGGTGCTTAAGGACATGGCTTAGTGGTAGCCTTGGCAGTGGGTTGGACCCGATGATATTACAAGTCTTTTCTAACCCAAATGATTCTATGATTAGCTGATGCTGAATTCCCTAAATGCTGCCTTGAGTTCTAAAGCCCAGACCGGGTCGCTGCCTCTGCAGCTGATCGGTGCCTCACCACCCAGAGCTGCTCCCCTCCCCTCTGGCCACACAACAGCCAAAGAAGGCTTCTTCCAGGGCTGGAGCACTGCAGTCATCCTCCTGTTCCGCAGGCTGGGGTTGTGCACAGGGGTGGCTGCTGGGAGGTGTCCGGCTTCCTTGGAAAAGCACGGCAGGAAGGAGATTCATCAGCAAGGGATGTTTTCTGCTTAGCTCACACTGTAACGAGCCCAAGTCCCTGGGTGGAGAAAAGAGAGGTGACAGGAGGAGATGGGGAGACGGGAGGGGAACAACTTGTTTCAGGCAACAAATCAGTTGCTAACTCTGATCCGAAGCCATTTGCATAGATGATGTTGGCCCGCGGTGTGTTGGAAATATAAGGCACTCTGTAGACAGCTGCTCAAGGGAATGCTAATTAGCTGCCAGGCAATTAATAATTAATCAGACTTTTGTTCATTGTGAAGACAGTGTTTTCTTTGGCAGCTTCATAATGTTCTGAGTTTGCCTTGCTTTTCTTTCACAGGCTGATATCATCGTGCTGGAACCAGGCTTTGAGGCGACATGCTTCTCCCTCCCTCTGGCATCCAGCTCGCCCTGGCCACATGTGCAGCCCAGGCCACGACCTCGGCCTTGGCTGGGCTCTGACGGCCCATTTAACAGTCAGAGGCTGGAAAGGGAGTTGCTGCTGTGCTATTTTTAACCAGCTGGACAGTTAAATAATTCAGAGGCAGACACACACAGAGTGGTCTGGGCTGTGCCTGGGATCTGAGAGGGGAGAAGAGCATTGTATCGACCCTGCTGGGCTTGCTTGACCTTATCAAGCATGGGTTCTCAGGCTCTTTAACACAAACACGAAACAAAAAGCAAACTTTCAGAAGTGAAATCCCTGCCTCACTGACGTCAATGGGACTCCTGGCTCTGACTGCAATGGAGCCTGGATCACACTTAGCTGCAAGGCAAGAACTGTTCAGTATTTCCTTGCTTTCTGATACTGCAGAACTCTTTTTTTTCCATGAAAATACAACCCAGTTATGGTGAGTAGAGTCCAGAATGGGGAGTGTCAAAATTTCTGGGGGACAAAAGGATTAGTTTTAAGAAATCTCTTTCAAAACAGGATGTCCCACATATGGCTACTCCCCCTGATTTTAGACTAAGAAGAGATGTACAGAAAAATATTTTCTCCCATCTCTCCGGCCCAGTCCTCTCCCCAGCTGTCCTTCGGAGTGGTTCACAGCTCAGGGGAAAGCTGACCCTCAGGAATGCCAGGGAGAGCACAAGACATGCCAGCAAACCTGCTCCAGTGCAGAATTCCCACCAGGTCACAGCCTCCTTTGGGCATCCTCCTGCTCCAGTGTGGGGTCTTCCCTAGGCTACAGGTGAGTATCTGCTCCACCGTGGACCTTTATGGGCTGCATGTGAACAGCCTGCCTCACCATGGTCTTCGTTCATCACGGGCTGCAGGGGAATCTCTGCTCTGGTGCCTGGAGCACCTCCTCCCCCTTCTTCACTGACCGTGGTGTCTACAGGGCTGTTTTTCTCACATGTTCTTGCTTCTTTCTCCAGCTGCAGTTGCACAGGCACTCCCATCCCCACACCCTCCCCACCACCCCTTCTTAAATCCGTTATCCCAGAGGCTTTACCACCGCTGCTGATGGGCTGGGCCTTGGCCAGCAGTGGGTCCGTCTTGGAGCCAGCTGGCACCGACTGTCGGACATAGGGGAAGCTTCTGGCAGCACCTCATAGAAGGCACCTCTGTACCCCCCTGCCACCAAAACCTTGTCATGCAAACCCAGTACACTTGTCCGTCAAATAAAAGGCACAAACTCAGTCTTTAGGCACGAGGGAATCCGCAGAGGAGCTCAACTTTGAAAGATAAATGCGCAGCAAACCAGGCTTCACTGATCCTGCTGTTAATAGGGCTGCTTGTTTCCTTTGATTCCTGTGTGTTAGCTCAGCTGTGTTTTGGGACTGAACAAGATCTTTCCACTAGTTCAATTTCAAACACGTGGTAAATGACTCTGTGCCTCGAGCACCCAAGGATCCCAGGTGGTCTCTGTGCAGAGACCAGAGTTGTTCCTGCTGCCGAGATCAGGCAAAACACAGCTCCCTGTTCAGCACAACCAGTGCCTGGTGGAGCCCGGCTGATGTGAAGAGGAGGAGGAAGAGGTTGCAAGTCCCTCGTGCACTCCACACTTCAGGTTCTCCCCGTGTCTCCACGACCCAAATCCTCACGACATTTGCTAGCAGAGGCGTGTGAAGTCTTGTTAAAAGAATGTGGCTTGTGATGATGCTCGGTGGCTTGAATGAATAATTTGTGGCCAGGGTGAGTCAGGCAGCGCAGGCTGGCAGCCAGCAGCTGGGCAGAGGAGCCCGCCCGAGCCAGGGGCTCAGCAGCACGTCCAGACAGCGTGTGCTGGGAGCACGGCGTGTTTGAAAGGCCAGCTGTAACCCGTGTGAGGCCTGCGTGTTCCTGAGAGCCCATTAGTAGAATACCAGCAAGGAAAAGGAATTTGGCCTCAGAGGTGTGTTTTTCCAGCCAAAAGTATAGGCAAGTGGGTGGGAAGGCTGGACATCCAGAGTTCACATTTGCAAATGGAAGTGATAGTGCACTTGGAAAATGTGACTCCGGGTTTACCAAATCCCACTTCTTTTTCTACAGCTGAGTGATGCCTGTCTGTCCTTCCTTCTGAGCTGCAAGAAGACATTCCCTCGGGAGGCAAAAGCCCTGCCTGTTTGACAATGCAAGCAAAATAGGATGCTATGCCCTGTACAGTGCAGAAGTTCAATTTTCAGATAATACAGAATTGGGATGTCTTATCTAATACTGCTGGCAGGCTCTCCTGAGAGTCTGCACAGCAAAATTTACCTGCTTAGTATGGTGAATTTAAATCACCAGAGCCACACTGGCAAAACTCTCCTGTGCAGAACCTCATTCTGGTCTAAAGTCCTTGAGTAATTATTCTGTAATAAAGTCACTTAAATTTTAGAATAGAGTGTCCATGTGGAGAAGTTATACAGGCAGAGCTATAACAGGCTAATTATTTTGTTATAGCTATGTCAGTCAATTTCTCAAGGCGTCAGTCACATGGGAAAGTTGAAATTATGTATTTTTTACAGTCTACAGCAATTCTTTATTTTTTAATGTCCATTAGTGCTTGACTAATGCTGAATGATGGTGGAAATCCTCCAGAACAAAGACAGTGCTCAGAGTTTCCCCGTGGTTATCAAAGGAATTTGGATCTATTCTGTTAAAACTAATATGTAATGAATTGGCAGTGATTGGGGGTTTATAGCTGAATTGACTGGGAATTATGAAACCGCAGTTTACTAAATTCAACTGAAACAGCTGAAACTCAGAAATTTGTCAAGTCCTTATTTACGTGCTAAGAGTCCTCAAGATTTTTTTAAGAGTACACACAAAACCAGATTAAGACACAAAATTCTCTTATTCCCACACAGTGTTGGATGTTTGGTATTTCAACACAGCACTGTATGACTATTCACACCAATTTTGGGGATGTCTGAAACAGTTCAGTTCCTGAGTAACTTGTTGCGAGGTATATTCATTATGATTCATTATTGACTGTGGTGGAAATAGTCCTTTAGGATAAAACTGTACCTGTCAAAAGACAATGGCATATATGAGATTTCTATGGAGATATACCAGAGCTAGCTTGAGTCTGGAGATTAAAGCATAGCAGGAATTAGGAGCCTGGCTCCCCTCAGAGCTGTCTGTTGAAATGCTAGATGGAGCAAACAGGTGCCAACTGAATTTGTCGCAGTCACATTTCAATCTGAGCTGAAGAGCTACCAGAACAAGGAAGGCCAAAAATCTCAGTGCACATGAATGCACCGTGTGGTTCCTGCACGCCAGGCTGGGCACACAGCAAGCTGCCTGGGGAGCTGGGGCTTCTGCGCAGGGAAGCAGACCTGATACGTGCTTAATAGAAAGCATGACTCAAAATGAAACCTGCCTATGGCTGTCAGCTGTCTTACAGCAAAATGTTACCTAATTACATGTATTACAGCTCCTTTCCTGGAAAAGGGGTTGGGTTTGAGGTGGAGGATGCCAGCATGCATATCCAAGTGGAGATGCCAGCTGGGATGCACACAAGGGCAAGAACAGAGCGTGGTCTCTAGGGTCACAGCTGCGGGCACATTTGGGTACGTGGATGGCTTCTTGGTCCCATCAGTGTCCCCTTGGGCACAGCCTATTAGTACCAAGGATGCTCCTCTGTCAACCTCTCCCAGTATCACCGTGTCAGGAGGAAAGAGCTCTCCTAATTCAGCACCTCTTGTTGTCACACAAAGCCCTACCAGGTCAGGTAGGGTAAATCACCCTATTTTGATTTCAGTTTATCTCTGTACATTCACCTATTTGGTTCTTTATCTGAATTTGGGTTTTTTAGGCTGGAGGGGGAGGCCCATTTTGCACAGGGCACAAGGATAAAAAAAGGACATCTGTTTCCAGGCCTGCGACACAAAGGCTTAATCATGTTTCAGAATAACTGCAGTTATAAACTGATGGGGCATTTAAAATGTTATCTAGTTCCAAACATCAAATGTTCAAATTCTGCCTTAAGGGGACATTAGCTGATTATCAAATCACAATGAGATTCTTATAACTTTATTTTAATAAACAGTTTTCATAAATGTTAACATTTTAATGGATGATTACATTCATATTTAGCTAGCAGATGCATTCATGTTGATTGATGTTATTTCTGCAAGTACCAAAGGAATTAAATAATGACTTGTCACTTATGGCAAAGAGCTGCTCTAATATTTTTTAAATAAACAACATTATTTGCGGCGTTTGGCGATGGCGATGCTGGGGTCAGTGTGGGTGCGGGGGGGACCCCGAACCGGTGGGCAGCTCCCAACAGAGCGAGCAGACCCTACAGCAACACCCCCAAACACGGGGGGCCCGTGGGGAGCAGGGGAACCTCCTCCTGCCCTTTCCAGGCGGTCGTGTGCCCCTCGTCCGGCCCGGCCACAGCGGAGGGGCCAGCGCAGGACAGAGGGCGAGGGGCCGGGCCGGGAGCATCCGCGGTGGTCCCGGGGAGCGCGGGGCGGGCGGGGCGGCCCGGCCCGGCCCANCGCCGCCTGCGGCCCCTCAGGCCGGGCGAGCAGCGAAGCCAAAGCACCTGTGGCCGGCCCGGCCCGGGGTCGGGCAGCTGGTTCGGAGCCGAGCTCCCTGGCAGGCACACGTGTCCCTAGTAAAGAGCAGATCTGGGGTTTCGCTTGGCTGTGCAGGGCAGCGGTGGCCGGAGCGCGGCGGCCCCAGAGCTCCCGCAGCCGCCCGCTGCCGCGCACAGCCGGCGTGGGAAGGACGCGCCGGGAGTCCCGTCGGGATGAAGGGGTACAGAGCCCTGCCGTGCGGGAGTTCCATGGTGGGGAAGGCATGAGGAACCCTAGAGAGGGGGTTCCATTGTGATGAAGGCGCGCAGAACCTGTCCTGTGCGGCTTCTGTTGTGACGAAGCCCGCACAGCCCCACCTTGAGTTCCTTTGGGGTGCAGGTCTGCAGAGCCCGCTGTGTGATCCCCGCTGGGATGCAGGTCTGCAGAGCCCGCTGTGAAGGAGTCCCACCATGAGGTATGCAGGGTCTGGGCTGTTCAGTCCCAGTGCCCCGGGGAGCACTGGAGGTTTTGTGGTGCGATGCCGCATTATCTGGGATGGTGGATGAAGAAGAGCTGTACTGGAGGTGACCTCTCTTTTTAGGGTCAGTTCCTGATGCCTGACTTTTGGACAGCTCGCCAAGAGAGCTTCTTGGTGTTTTATCCTTCTATATTTCCTGGTGATTTGAGTTTTTTTTCCAAGAGACCAGAAACAAACCTTTGATGCCCTGTAGTCCTTTTGGACATTGGTGGCTCCTGTGTGCCCACAGTGAGATGAGAGGCTGTGTCTTTAAGAGGCAGAATTAAGCAAGTGTGTTTTTCGCCTGCTTTCCAGAAGTAGTTATTAGGTTTGAGGGATCGGTTATCTGATCCAGCATGACAGATGGATGCAATGTTTTTGTCTGTGATGACTAAACCTATAGAGATTGCATAAATAACTTCAAGGTACACGTTCTGATTTCATTGTAAGTGTGTTTACATGTAGGTGTGTGTATATGCTTTAAAAAAAAAAAAAAACAAAACCAAAACCAACACAGAAAATCTCAGTGGTGATCCTCTGCCATAAATTGCTTGAAAACTTTTCCCCTTTTGCATCTCTGTCCTGATTTCTCTGAGTGACTCTTGCTAACATAGCTGTGAGTTCAGACTGCTGCCCATGAACTGTCTGAGACTTTCTGGAAGGCAGCTCCAAACTCATTCCAGCTTGTTGCCTGCAGAGATCCAGGAGAGCTCCAAGTGCCATCAGTGATGCTTTCTGCTCCAGCCGGCATTGGCTCAGGGTGGGAGGGGCATTCATGGAGTGGCATGGTCCTGTCCCTGGCTGGCCGAGCCTGATATCTGGTACCCAGTTCTCTGATGCAAATAGCTCGTGTTGCTCAAGGTATTCAAACCCTGCTAAAATGCCTGAAGTCGAAGATACAGCTTTGCATACAGTGAAAGTACCTGGAGCTCTTTGGTAAGTACTGGTTACGCCGCCCTGGTTAGCAGCCTGGTTGTTTCCTCCGGGCATTTATTTTACCTCACTGTGGACCTGTGTATCTCATGCTCTTAAGCATTTGGCTCCTGTCATGTATTTCTCTGCAGTTATACTTGTGTTATGTCTTTCCCTGGTAATACACTGCGGCATTTCTGCTGCTCACTGAGCTCGGGCACTATAGGTAGCGGCTGGATGTGAAGCTGTGTGCTTCTGAGGATTGGTGCGTGTTTAGCAGGGAAATTTCCTGGATCAGCAGGAAATCTTGGGCTGTTGTTGTCTGCTTTAATGAGCAAAGGTACCTGTTGAGACCCCTGCTGAAAGGAGCGTACCCTAAAGCGTGGTTCAATGATGAAGTGCTCCTGAGAGAAACTGGAGACGTCCACAATCACTGGAGCAGTTCTTAATCTACTGAAGATCCCATCTGATGCCGGCAGGCTACAATTGCTGTGTGGCAACTGCATTTCTGCAGTGGGAGGAGTGTCCTGGGGGGACTGAAATGTCCTTATTAAGAGGTTCCCAGGCTGACTTCTGGGACCAACTTCTGCCATTGCCTTTTTTTTGTAAACAACCACCTAAGCTGCTTGGAAGTTGAGTTGCATTGCACTTTGAGCTAATTCATGAACAAATACCAGTTGAAATACAAAAAGGAATTTCTAACTGTTTATAAAATAGTTTGCCCGTGAGATCAGTTTCTATATAAACACTTTTTATATAGATTCTTGTGATGTTGATGTCATAGGGCATCACTGAAGATCTTTACAAGAGTCATTAACAAGTCTTGACTGCTCATTTTAAATGGCTGCTTTTAGTCATAAGGAAAGATAGGCTTTTTAACAGTTAATCAGGCTGTCAGTATGGTGTGTGTGCTGTGGTTTGTGTGTTTGGGTTTTGTTTGTTTTACCCCTGAATGACTGTCCAAAAAACAGCCAGTGATACTGGATGGGGGAGAAGAGCTGTTCAAGAGAGGCATGTTGGCCTCCCGTGACTTCCAGCAGACACGGATATGGACTCTCTTAGGTGGTGGACAGAGTAAACTTTATACCCAAGTCAACCAAAACAAATTGCAAACTAAACCACAGCCTTTTAAAGGAAATCCAGCACTGAAAAAAAAGAGACAAACAAAATCCCAACCAGAAGTCACAGGTCCCATAGCTAGAAAGAGTATGGTGAAGATAAAAACCTGATGCTGCAGTCGGCTGTGGACAAGAGCAGGGTGGACAATTTGGCTGTGCTTATTCTGGTGTACTTTTGAGGGTAGCAGGTGCCATTTTGATCTCAGACTTTCTTTGTGAAAGCAAACATTATTAAACAAATGCTGGCCTGTATTTCTCCCATGCAAAACTAGTCACGTTTTGGGCTCTCCAGAATGGCCACATGGCAGATCTGTCTGTGCCTTGGAGCCATTTCTGATGGACAGTTTTATAAAAGCCAACTGCAGAACTCCAGACTATTTCCCACACACTTGAGAGGGATTAGCTAATGCTTCAGTGCCGTGCTTCAGTGATGAAGAACAATGTTGTCATATTGCTGGCAGAGTTAGCCTTGGACTGGAAAATCCATTGAGCAAGGAGCATTATTGGTTCCTGGCTCTGCTGTACCATTTCGTGGGTGCTCTTAGGCAATGACTGCCCCTAACAGGAGATCCTAAAAGGATTTGTACAGAATGGAGATACAGCTCCAGTCCTCGAGATCTCTTCTCAGCTTCTGGCTGGTCCTTATGATTCTGACACAAAGTGGTCTGTGGCTGGAAAATTTCCTGAAAGCGTGTGCAAACTTCTCACTAAGAAACACCTGCTTTCGCCACGGTGAGCTGCTTTGTGCTGAGCCCCAACCTAAGGAGACTAAAAAAGGTGGTTCCAGTCCTTGTACAAAGACTTACCCATAGTGAGCAGTAAGGGAAAGGAGACAGGCATGAAAAGCAGCTGCTAAGCACCCAGTCTCCTGGGAACTGAATTTTGCACGGGTGGAAAACAGGAGGAGAGGGATTGCTGTCCTACACTGTAGCGCTTGTCTCCCCCTAATCCAGAGGGGTCTGCTCTCTGTGAAGCAGAGTGGTTCAGCTAACTCGTGCCAGGTACCTTCCCCTTCTTATCATTTGTGAGTTGCTTTGACTCCGTAGTTTGGGTCGGCTGTTTTTGACGTATTTCATGCTGGGAACTCCTGAGCTCGTGGTGGCCAGAGGTTAACTCAGCTGAGAGCTGGCTTCCACTGAAATGTGCCTACTTTCTCAAGACTAGGTTTGTGCTTTTAACAGATGTCTAATTCTCTTTTCCCTCTAGGCCAGGGAGGTTAATTGGAGGAAAGTGACTGTACATCGGGCCCAAGAGCCTCCTACAGAGATACTTGGCACAAATAAATCAGCCTATTTTTGATGAATAACAAGGCCCCAAAGGCTCTAGTTCTTGCTGCCTGCACAAATTGCAGGTATAAATTTCACAGCTGATCACAGGGACTCCAGAATTCAATTAACTCTCAGCTCATTTAAAAAAAAAATGCTGCCTGCCTATTTAATTATGAGTGTCACTGATACTACACATGCTGTTCAGGAAAACTCCAATTAATACAGCATTGCATCATTAATATGAGTGACAGCATGAAGCCTGTGACTCTCTGAGGAGTCTGCCGTGACCCTCTGCAATGACAGACTTGGGATTTAATGGAAGAGGGAATCCTTTTCTTCAGGTTTGGGTGATGCTGAGGGAGCTCTGCTTTGCAGGCTGTTCTGGATGCCCTTTATTTGTGGTTGAGATGTAATGTAGTGCTGGCAGCTGATGATTTAGACCTTCTGGTTCTTGGGTAACTTTCTAGGGTCTCTGATTGTGGGGATGGGGCTGCACAGAGATACCTGGGGCAAAAATCTGCGAAGATTAACGTGTAAGGCACTGGAAGAAGAAGACAGCAACATTCTTCTTGCACTGCCTTTACCACATTAAAGCACATTTCACTGCCAGGAAGGGTGTTAACCAAAGCTGTACAAATAACCACATCTCTGCAGAATGTTTCATTTTCAAGTGTTCTTGATTTAAATTTAGCTCAGTCTCAAAGATCTATCAATAAACAGACACGTTTCATTTTGACTTCCTAACGTGACTTCCATTTTAAGCCCAAATTGATCTGATCTAGTTATTCCACGCCTCTGCTTGTGCCTATCCTGTTTCTCTCTTGATTTCACACCTTGCAGGTTGTGTTATTGGAAGTGGTCTCCATTTTTGCAGCTGCATTCTTCCACTTCAGGAGGGTGTCTGTACCAAATGGCTCTTACCATAACTGAAGTATCGGCATGATACGCAGAAGATGCTTGGCCTTTTCTCCCAAACTGTGTCCCTCCTTCCTTAGTCACTATGTGTGACCCACAAGGATCACATTTTCTTTATTTGGCATTTTCTTTATTTGTTCTACAGACCATGTCCAGTTTGTACCTCAGCTTTCTGAATAATACTGAATTCTGCTTTCTCTTCACACTACTGCTTTTTTCCTTCCCTGAGCAGCTCTGTTCCTGACTACAGCAATCTTCTTTCCAGTAGTGGCAAAAACAATCTCACTGCTCTAGCCCAGAGGCGAATGTCACCCCAGATTAGATGTCATGGCTCCGTCTCTGCTCCAGTTCCTTGCATCTTCCTGGGATTTCCACACTAGTCACCCGTGCATTCAGGAAATGTGTGCCCAGATGTTGCTGCAAAAAGCTGGTAGTCACTTTGATTGCCTCAGCTTTCTCCAGTCCTTTCATAAACTGCTTGCCTTGTTGCCCCGTTTGTGTGCTGCTGTTCCCTGTTGCTGCTTAGAGCTGCAGCTTTCACCACCCGTTTCCCACATTTAAGTAGAATGTCTTCGCCATTTGTGTTCAGGCACACGCATGTCATCCATTANATAAGTAGAATGTCTTCACCATTTGTGTTCCAATTTGTGTGCACCACAGGCACACGCATGTCATCCATTAAATGCCTGCAGGACCACCTCTCTTGTCCACAGTATTACCTTAAGAACAAAACCGAAAGAGAAGCTTTCCCACTCTCTCTCATGCCTCTACATCTCTAGCAGCTACTTCAGTGCTGGAAGAGGGAGTGGGTGTTTTGTTCGAGTTTATTTTTGCACGGTGAGTGGCTGCACAAGCCCTAGAGCTGCTCAAGGGCTGTAGTTAGACCAGCACTTCTGACACTAGTGAGAGTTCAGATTTAAACCTATTCGCTGCTATCCTAGGACTGCTCCTTTCATGCCACCCACTTTCATTTTCTACTTACTTTGTTCCCTCGTTGCTTCATCTTAAACTGAAATAATCTCTGTCCTGGGCTTGGAGCTACCTGTCTGTCTTGTACTTGTACAGCCTGAGGCTTAACAGGGCTCTTATTGATGACATGGGGCCCTGGGCACTGCTAAAGCACAGCTCTCGGATTCAAACTCCGCTGCCTGCCCTCCCTGAGCAATGCAAGCCCGTGCTGCCACTGGGGCTGGTGTTTGGCTGTGACCAAACCCTCCCGGGACTCGGCTGAGCAAACTGTGTGAAGTGACTGTAATCCACTTGAATCAGCAGGGCGTGGTGGCTGCTGCTGCAGCCCTCGGGTAGCAACTTCTACTCCTCCTGCTGCAGCTGTGTGAGCCCTGGACGCCGCTGATTCCCACTTCGCTTTCTCAGCTGGGGCTTGGTGGTTGTAGCATGGTGCTCATCTCGGAGGAAGTGGCTGAGAGCCAATGGAGACAAGGGGGTTGGATGCTTCTTATGAGAAGGCTGAAGCTGTTCTTGTTTTCATCCCCTTTGGGGGTCTTCACACAACTCCCTGTTTTCTAACTACTGGCTTTCACCTGCAAATAAGGATGTCCCTGTAAGCCTCATGAACTTTAATTGTGAATAGCGGGCACAGCGGTACAGCAGTTGCCAGTGATTGAGGAAAATTGGGCTCCAGTCCTTGTTTTGACAGAAGTGTGATGTTTAGGCTGCCTATGGGAGGTTTTGCCAGCTCTAGAACCTTTTCAAACTGTTCTGCAAAGTTTTGATTGTTATAAAATGAAACTGCAATGAAAAAAACGTGGGCACACTTCCTGACCAGCTGCAGCTGGGCACGAAGCTCGTTGCCATTGCTTGTCTTGTGTGACTACAAGGCCTTGACTTTCCTGTTGTTTGTCATCTTCTGGCTACCTGTGGGGGTGAGAGCTGAGTAAAGGTTGAGAGCCACTTTAATGTGTGCCCCTGGAACAGCACGGAGTTTGCCAGTGGGGCTGTGATGTTTATCCAGCCTCTCTGCACATCCGTCCTTCTGAAAGCATTGCTCATCTGCAGTGAAATTCCTTGTGATGCTGGAGGAAACGGAATGTGAGACTGCAGCCCAGAGATGTGCAGATAACAGGACCTCCCCCTGTGAAAAGCTGAAACCCTCCAGAACTCCTGCCTCTAGCTTTCCTGGCTTTGAAGTTGGACTCGTGTGCCAGCCTTGCAAAGCTGTCAACTTCATCCTGAGAGCAGATTTCCTACACTTCAAGGGCTCCTCCTGGCTTCTCCTTCCCTCCTTCGAAGCACACAAAGCCCAGTGCAACTGACGATGACCCCCACGCTGACTGTAGCTGTCTTGCCCTGGCTGGTCCAATCTTTGCTGGTAGATGCACCTGGGAACAAGGTGCTACCCCTGAGCTGAGCTTGCTCCCTCACTGGGGTACCAAGTCCTCCAGCCCCCTCGGGATGACCCTGAGCTGCCTTGTTCCCTGCATCTGTCAGCCTCAGGGCAGCTTGTTCGCTTTGCAAGGCACAGCCCTTTTCTCAGCACAGCCCACAGGCAAAAGGCAGGACTTTTATTTGGCTCGAGGGAATTCAGGAGCCAACTTCTGGTGCTCATTGTGCGTTTTAGGTGTTAGTGAGCTGCTGGTGCGGGGACGCCCTGCTCACTTTCTCAGTTTTATTGAATATTAGGTGGGTATCCAGGGTGCTTCCCATCCATGAAACTGCTGTGTACTCCTCTTATGGAAGGCATACTCCCCATGCTAAGAGGGATGTGTGGCCACTCGAGATCTGCAGCCTCCTGTTTGCAAGCCTTCCTTGTACAGCATGTGGGAGCATGGGGCTCAGCAGGGAATCGAGACCTGCAGCATCCTGGGATTTGCCAGTTTGTGCTGCTGTAGAAATATGTTCTTAGCACTCAGTAGAGTCCTTAGCCCTGGCTTTAAGGGAACAACAGTGACACATGCTATACCAAGAGCTGGTTGGACCTTTTAACAGGCTGGAAGGAGATTCATGCTCCACATTCAGGTGCTTTTTGCCTTCGGTTTGATGCTCTTTACTACTGGTATCATCAAAATAATGTCAGGGCTGAGTACTATTGATCAAGTTCCACCAGAGCAACTCCTCTGTGACTACGTGTATGACTACAGCGTAATAAGCTAGACTTGCCCTAATCCCAGAAACCTGGGATTCTGCTTTGGTTTGGCACCAAATGCAGAGGCTGATCTGAACCTGGAGGATGGGAATCTAAAACGTGGGAGTGCTGGCTTTCCTGGGGACTCCTAAAACTTCTGCTCCTGTGCTGAGCCTGATCTCCAGATATTTGCTTTTATTTTCAGCATTGTGTTCCCATCCCAACCTGAAATCACAAGGTTTGAGTGGTTGAAGTATGATTGATGCCTGACTTCTGTGTTCCCTGAGTAGCTGCACACTTGGGCTGTGCATATATTTTTCTTTACGTATCTGCTTGTTCTAATTAGGATCAACCTCCAGATGAAATAAACCTGACTTGTGTACTTGCCCAAACTGTGAGGATTTGGTGTTCGAGTTTTGATGAAGTGTGGTGCATTTCTCTATAATGTTTCCGCAGCTCTGTGGTATCTGGCTTCAGCTGGGATCAATAGCAAAGGTGCCAAAATAAAGCAGGAGTGGCTGGGGTAGGGATTTTCCAAGCCTCACAAAGAAAATAAGAAAGTAAGAGGACCTGTTGTTAGCTGGAGCGTTCTTTTATGTCACTGTGTAACAATCTGCCTTGAGGGAATCCAGTGGTCCAGATCAGCACAGAGCATCTTTTTCCTTCCAGCCCCTTTGGGAAGCTTTGTGAGGATAATCAGGGAACTTTATTTGAAATATTAATCTCTGTCTTGGAGGCATTTGGCCTCTTAGATAAATTGCTGAGGAAGGCACACAGTAAGACTTTTTTTTCGTCCTTCTTCTTTTCTCTGGAGAGACAATGAAATAGCCATGGAGTCCTTCTGCTTGGAAAGAGATGTCTCCCATTGTGGCTCCCAAGGAAGGTCCCAGCTCACAGAGCTGTTGCTCAGGAGAAACCTAAATAAGAGTTATTGGCGTTTGAGAACCATGCATCACTGCACCACTAGAATGTCTGCCAACAAAAAATGCCATAATTTCTCTGAAATTATGCTACATTTCTCTGAATTAAGTTATAACAGCAGTCCTTGATGGGTAGGAGCTCACTTTTTGTTGGCTGGTTGTATTGCAGTGTTTAGAGTTAAAAAGAGCTCTCAGCTTTTGCACTCCCTTTTTCCTGGGCTGTAAGCAGACTTCCCCTCTGCTGCCCTGACTGTGCCTTGACTCGTGTTACCTGAAGAGTGCTGTTTTGGGAAGGTGGGTTTGTGTGCAAAGTCTCCTTGATGGACTAAATAAATGAAATTCATCATATTACTCTCTATTTCGCCTGTTTCTAAAACTTGCTAAGCAGTCCCTAAAGATTGCAAATAAATAAACTGTCAGGGCCTTATCTTGAACAAACTTGACTTTTCTCCTTTGCAGAAATTGCATAGTGTAGTGTCAGCTTTGCAGGGGATGACAGAAACCAGGACCCCAAATTACCATGGCTTGTGGCTAATTCAAGTATTTCACTGTCAGCTGAAGCGGAATTTCCTCATATTCTAATTAGAACTCTTAGCTGGCTGGGAGATGGGATGGTTTCACTGAAAGCATTGGCAGTGCACCTAAATAAGCAGATTTTACATCCTGCTGTTTTCCCCCTATAGATAGTTCTTGTGCTGATATACCGGGGATGGAGGAATGGAGTGTCTTGCCCCAGCTGCAGCGGTGGGAAGCTGGGTTCTGCTGCAGGCTGATACCTGCTGGGGGCTGCTGGGCTTTGGGGCTCAGCCTTGTTCAGCATTCTCACACAAGTCGGAGCAAGTTAGCATGCCATGTTGGAAGTGACTGTTGGTATTAAACACACCGATTCAGGAATATCTGGTGATACGGAATATGGGATATGAAAGGGAGGTGACATCCCCTCTATTTCTCTCCAGCTTTTCTCCTCTGCAGGCTTTTGCTTTTCTGTTCAAAAAGGAACGTGAACTTTGCCATGTACAAGCAGAAATACCAGTTCAGCATGAGTTTCTGGGTCTTACCAGACCCTGTGCTTTCCTCACTCCAAGTCTAAGAGGTTGATCTTTCTAATAGAAGTCTTAGCTTGTATTATTTTGACAGATTAAATACTACAGATGACTTTTTGAGATCCAAGCTAGGTGCTCTGGTCCTCAAATTCAGTGACCAGTATCTTAATTTAGTGGTCGTATGTATTTTTTTATTCTTCCCGTACAATACCTCCTCACAGATGGAGGCCAACTACGCAGCCTTTAAAGGTGTATTAACTTCTGCAAGACCTTTGAGAAGAGTGTATTAAATCAAATTGCATGTGTTGCTTTGCTTAGGGAAGGCTGTTCGCCCACACAGAGATACTCATGTGAAGGAATGGGTGCTTGCAGGAGATGCAGCAAGTCTCTGTAAGTCACCCAACAGCAAAGCTGAGGTGAAAACACCATCTGGGAATGATGGGTGTTTCTGCCAGCCATGGTAAAGTGAATATCTGGTTGAATGACACAATGTCTGGCTCAGTCATGCTGGTGGTGTTGCAAGTATATTCTTGAAAGCTGGACTTGGCACTGCTTGTTACCACCTCACCAACATGACTTGGTGTGCTCCGGCTCTTGGCACTGCTACTGGAAATAGGGTGGAATAATGCTGCACAGCAAATCTTTTATAGCACAGTAAATATAGGAGGTGGAAAGGTCCTTAAATGGCTGATTGAACTTGTCTGGAACAGTCATGAAATTCTGCTTGGAGCCAGAGCAGGCTAAATAGCCTAGGTGTCCATTTTTCTCCCTCATTCACTTGTATTTCTGGAGGGGAAATTAATTCAGAAATCTTTCAGACTAAACAAAACTCTTTGACCTCTTGTTATAGCCTTTCTTCTCCCCTTAAAAAAAAAAAAAACCAGTTTGGCTATGCAATGATTCACAAAAGCTTTTTGCCGTGCCAAAACTGTGTACTCCCCCCCTGCTCCCCCAAATTCACTATGCTCCATTTAGTAGAGTTTGTTGGCAAAGATAACCTGACTTCATGCTGTGGAGAATATTTGTTTCTTAATAGAAGATGGAGCAGAAGTGGAATTGTGCTGGTTGTGTATGTTTTGCCTTCTCAAGATTAGCCCCAAGCAATTATCTGACTATGGACTGTGCCAGAAAAACACAACAGAACAATTTTAGCAGTGCCAATGAAAACTCCAGAATGCGCTGCACTCAAGAGTGTAATTTTAGATTCTGTTTTCAAGTAGTATTTCTGTGACATCATTGACTTTAGGAAAAATAATACCCCAGGGCTTGTTTTACAAACAGGATGGAGCTTTATGATTTGGCAGCTTTCTGTAGGCAGAAAGACAAATGCTCATCACTTAGAAACCCCTGTATGACAACGGGCTTTGCTTCCTATCAGCAGTTAAAAGTAATGAGAAAAAGTAAAAACTGATGTGGAAAGGGAGTTGGTAGGCACTCGCCTGCTGCCCTGAGGGCAGGGATGCTCAGATCACCTCCAGGAGAACCTGAGCTGTGTGAAGATTTGTTCTGGGATTGAGAGCACTTCTGGTTAAATCCCACGTGCAGAGTTGCCCCGGGCAAGATTTGGGAAATACAGTTGTTTCTGCTCGTGCTGCCTCTGGTCTCGGTTCACGACACGGACTCAAATCTGGTGTCAGGATGGGAGGGCTCTGCTGGTCCCCTGAGCAGGCTCCAGCTGCCTCCTGGAGCTCTGTCATTCATACACAGCCTGTCTGGTGTGTGCTTGAGAGATTGGGATGTCGTGGTGACACTCCCTGTGTGCTTCACCCAGAGCTCTGCCATCAGGAAATGCTTTGAATTTCTTCACCACTTGTTTTCAGGAGTTCTCTGTTGATTGTAGGACTGGAAGGGACCTCCTTTTCTCAGCCTGTGTGGGCCCATGTGCACTTGGGCAATGCTTTGCAGACCTCCAAAGCTGAGGTGCCATGGCATCTCTTTTTCACAAATTTTGTTCTTTCTGGTAGAAGGAGTTTTCTTCATTCTAATCCACATTTTCCTTTCTGTATTTGTAAGTCCATCACTTCTGTGTTCTGCACATGCATTGCAAATAGGAAAAGGATTTTCCAGCCTGCAAAAGTTGCTCTGTGTTTGACCTTTACTGGGACTCTCCATTCTTCCCCTACCCATTCTTGCCCATTCCTGAAGAGTTTTTGTGCTATTTTCCCCCCTCCCTTCTTTTCTCTTGTGGGCAGATATTTTAGAAAGCTCTCACAGTACCTGCATCAGACACTTCCAGGCAAATTCAAAGTGGACTAAAGAAAAGATAATGCTTGTATTAGCCTTTATCATGCTGGAATGCTCTGTAAGCTCAATGGGTGCCTTAAAGTCAGTGAAATAACTTGTTTCCCTTCAATAAAGATTTTCTTATGAAAAAAAGGGGTTCTCTGGCCCTAGGGCAAACTATGCTGCAGCTTTGCTTCATCCTGTGCCTCCCAGCACATGCAAGTGGAAAACAGGTTACGTTAACTGGGATGAATCAGTTGTGGCTTGAAGGCAAAGTGATGACACCGGCTCTGTCGGCAGCTGGTTCATTCAGTGTTCTCTCAGGAATTCAACAAGTTCATAAAATCAGTCAGATTGCACACAAATTTCTTTCACAATCAGCACCAGTGACCAACTCCAGTGGAGTTGCTCCCAGGGGGTGTTGGTGCATCTGGCACAGGATGGCTCTTCTGTTGCTTGACCACAATCCCGTTTGGCAAGTTTGGGCACAGCAACCATGATCCGAATGAGTAGGCTCATTGTTCGCTGTCGTGGAGAGATTTAGGCATCAGGTTGCCTCTGATTGTGTGAACTAATAGCTCTGTTCCAGAAAAACACGTGTAACTCATGCTGATTTCCATGCAAGTGAGTAATTTGCTATGAGCATGAACCCTGTCAGGGAGGGGCTGCATCATCCCCTGAATGTGTGCAATGTCCAAAAATCTTGGGCACAGTTATAATATAAATAACAGATCCTCATAGTCTCATCAGCTCCTAGACTCCCTGGGGGAGCTTTGCATTCTTCTGTAAATATGAGCTTTGTGGGAGAAGTCTGATGCTACACAAGCATGTGAGAATTTCCTTCCCAGTTGGCATGAAAAGACTATAAATCTGTGGAGACACGAGCCCTTCCCCCTAGCCCTTCCTATAAAATTAATGGGTGTTCAGTTAAGCCAAAACAAAGAGTGGTTTCCCTCAGGCAAAGTTGTCTTTAAAAAAAAAGGACATTTTAACATACAGATAGAAAACCTTGTTTAAATCCATGTTTAATAATGCAGTAAGTGTCCACGGAAAGGAATTGTATTTCTTGCCCTGCTTTGGGCTTTCAGCTTCCTGGGAGTAAAGGTTGGAAAATAAACAAGGGCTGATGCTAATGGAGATTAAGGGTGACCTTGGCCTGTGGGGTGACTTGTATGACCCTGCAGGGATTGAGTTGTTGGATAATGGAGCCTTTCAGACTACCTCTGTCAGGCAGGGAGGTCAGCTGTGTCACTTTGACTGTAGTTTTTCTCTCTCCTCACTGCCTACCTCCATGCTGTAGAGATGTTTTAAGGGATAGTGGCAGAGAGCTAAGAACAGAAAGTCATGAAAACTTCAGTTCTCCTCTAAAGTCCCTTTGGCCAAAGTGGTGGCAGCTGCCAGCATGGCAGTGTGGTTTTTTTCTGGTCAGATCCTGAAGAAGGTCATGGGAGGGTGGGGAGGTAACCACCTGCTCTGCCCCTCCTTGACAACAGATAGCTGGCATCATCTCAAACTCATCTGGCCTTGAATCCTTCCCATCACTAAATTCTGGAGGAGAAACTGTGCATGATTCTTCCTTTCCACTGTACCTGGTTTTCTGTTCCTCAGAGTCTCAGAAGAAATCAAAAGATACAGATCTCACTGGTTAGAAACTAGATGAGGCTGATAGCCCTCAGTACAAAAAAAGCAATTGAAGAATATTTTAAGTTTGTATCACTGCTTGGCAAACGAGTCAATGACGGCTGTCTCCAGCTTTGGTGGCAATGTGAAGCCTGCAAAATACAGCCCACGCGGAGAGCTGAGATGCAAAATGCCTGCAAGCATATCTGGATATTGAAATGATAGGAGTTGTGAGCCGTTTCTTATGGTGTGGGTTTGTGTTTAATATCACAAGGAATTTTTTAAGGCTTTGTGTAAATTTTGTTTGGTTTTGGAATATTCAGGTCTAAGTGGATGTTCTGATGGAAAGGGGTTTTATTTATTTACTCATTTTGGATACGTGAAATAATGCCTTCCGGGGCTTCAGATCCTGCTCAATAATTTATAGCAATGTAGAGGTACAAACAATTTCCTAATAGAACTAAAGGCAGCTTGAGGGCAGGTGGGAGCACGGTGAATGAGGAGGTAACTGCACCCAGAGGATCAGAGGCACAGCTGCATTTTAGGCTTGGTAATGCTCCGGGGATGTGATTATCTTTTGATAATAGCACTCCTGTGTGCCTCTCTGCCTGGCAAGGGTTGGGAAGGTGCTGGAATAGCTCTTCAGTGAGCAGGTTTCCCTGCAGAGGATCCTTTTGAAAACGTTTGGGAACCTGAAGCAGCTTTTTATTGTCTGGAGAGGTGGACAGGAGAGGTCACGGTTCTGGAAAGCCCAGTCTTGTGACCCTGCTGCCCCTGCTGTGTGGGTGGGAGAACACCACCGTGGGGGGCTGCCCCATTCTCTTGCCTTCTCCCCTTTTCCTGGTTACGAGAGGAGAAGCTTGTCTGTTGTGCCTGGAGCCAGACAGCTCCATATTTCTTATGTGGTTGCCCTTGGGCCATTTCAATTCAAAACCCCTTTCTAGGTAGAGTGTGTGTGATGATTTTCTTCTCTTTCCCTCTCTCTCCATTTGCTCTGCAGCTGCTCTAAGCGCAGCTCGCTGCTGGAAGTAGTTGCTGAAAGCGACGTGATACAGCCAGGGTTTCATTTTTGCTGCTGTAACCTTCTGTACCCTGCTATTGATGGAGTTTTGATGTGTTTGACTCCAAGTATGGGATTCTTCACCTTCAGGCACCAGTCCTGCTGGATCCCAAATGTGCTAATGCTCATTTACAGCAACATCAATTGGCACATTGCAACGGAGCTTTGATCCTACAGCAAGGGCTTATCTGCTAAATGACTGCAAGGGTGTGAGCGTCCCTAAGGGTTAGGCTCAGCATATGTTTGCACAGGAAAAGGGCAGCTATCTGAAAATGTTTTTTCAGTGTTTTCTTGGGTAGGTTAAGAAGGGAGACAATATTACACATTGCTTTTGGAAGAAAAGAAAACCCTTAAGCTCTCAATCTGTAACCCAAGGTTACAGATCCCTTTTTAGACAGTTCTGCTCACGATCCTGGGAGAGGAAGCAAGAGGTAAGGTCGTCTCCCTAATTTTTCTTTTTTGTCATCCTCTCGCAGTGAGTTTTTGCGCTAGCCTGCAGACAGAGGGAAGAGCTGGGTGGGTGGTGATGAAACAATCATCACTTAAAACTATTTGCTGATAATGAGTCACTCTTCATGGAGTCCCAATCTGTTCTCCCTTCTGTCAAACACGAGTGCAGCAAGTCTGCCTGCTTTGCTGAAGAGTTTTACTGGTTTGTTGTTTTTTTTTTTCCCCTGAAGGATGGATTCTAGCAGGAGGATTTGGCGAGAAGGATGAAAGAATGAAATGTGTTTGTGCGTGAATATTAATCAAGAGGTTTCTTTTTGTGCCAAACCTGAGGATGAACCTCCTAGCAGCTCAGATGAGGAGCTGTGAGGGTTACCTGCAGTCTACAGGCTCCCTCTTCTATCTGGCAAAAGTCTTGCCAAGTCCCCATGGCTGTTACTCCGCAGCTGAAAGTGGAGTTTAATGCAGAACCTTCACCTCAGGTGGTGAGGCACAGGGTTTCTCCTGCTGATGGGATGGTATTTAAAAAGAACTAAGAAAATTATTGAAGACAAACCTAGGGATGACCCAGCATAAAATAAAATAAGGCCTGCATGACCCAGCATAAAATAAAATAAGGCCTGCATGATCCCAACAGGCCCCTAGGCCTTGCCTTCTCCTGCAGTTCCATTTGCAATGATTTATAGTCAATATCTTGATAAATGCCACTCAGTGTGTTAAGAGCTGTCTGGCTTGGGTTGTGTTTGGGTGGCTGTGATGTCTTCCCTGATACGGTTCCTGCAGTAATAGGCCAGTCCTGTAGATTTCGATGAAAACTCAATTTTCTTATAACAAGGTTTAACAGAAGGTTTATTGAAGTATTGATAATGGAGAATGCAGTAGATACATGTCCCAGAGTTAATATACTGTAAGACATTAAAGAATACATTGCATGTTTATCACTGTCAAATCCAATTAAGGTTTTAATTATAAATAAAAAGAATTGGTCATTCAAGCAAGGGAAATTATGATCAAGGAAGGGCTAAGCATAGGTTCTGGGTCAGATTGGACTGAAAAGGGACCAAAATTAAGAGAATTAAGAGAGTTTGGCATTTCTTCCCAGAACTACATGGACTTCTGCTATAGACTAAGGCATAAGTTTTGTTCAGTGACCTGTCAGGTGAGTTGGGGGCTGGCAGTGAAGTGGGCCTGTGCCACACGCTGAAATCACCTCTAGGAGGTCTGGGGCCCTCTTCCGATGTGTGAATGCATTATTGTTAGTGCCAGAGTGATACACAGCTCTGCATCTGCCCTGTCACAAATCCAGTGAAACCTTCCACCAGCATATTACTGCTTTTCAGTTCATCCTGATTGTAGCGAGCCCGCTTCAAACACAATAATCCTTCTTGCAGATCAGATATACAGTAATCCTCCTTTACAAGCGAGAGCACAATGGGCCTCTGCCGTCAGACATGATGTAATCCTGCTGCATCAGATAGAGAATTTCTTCCCTGTACCATGTGAAACACTGTCCTCTGTCTTCGTATACCAGACTGCAGCCTTTTTCCATCAGGTGACCTTCACATCCATGCGCTGTGGTTCTTCTCTAAGCTCTAAGCAATGAATTCCCATATTTCCCTGTCATGCTCTGCTACAGCACAGACAGTCCATGTCCCTGGGAATGGTAGCAATGGGTAAAATGGGAATCTCTACGTTGCATATGATGTGCTCTTTTGAGTAGGGGCCTCTCCTGTCTTCTGCTTGTGCAGGACCTAGTGCAGTTAGAGGTAATGAACCCTGGGTGGTAGGGGAATACACAAACCGGATGACTGCAGGTTCTCTTGCTTGCAATTCCCTACACTCTACAGGCCTCTTAAAAACTGTGAAGCCTGTCTTTGAGCTCTGCTAAAAACAGGTGCTGTGGTTTTACCCCAGACACTGTGCAAATGGAGCAGCTGGCAGCTCCTCCAGCTGCACCTCCTCTTCTCCTGGTAGCTCAGGTTTGTTTGCCCTGTCTTGCACAGTGTTGTTTAATAATTCTTCTGCTGGGGATGATACAGGAGAGTTGTCTTTTGTATGCATGTTCTCTTTAACCTTTCTCTAATCCTTCTTGTGGGTCCTGAGCATTGCAAATCCTCTTCTCTTACAGCCTCTGCTAGTTTCTCGATTGGGGAGGGGAGAAGAGGGAGATGCTGTCATGTGGAAGGAAAGGATGTATTCTATCGCTCTCTTAATCCTCCAGTCTGTTAGAAAGCAGCTACACATCCTGCCTGATTGAATACCTGCCTCGTAATTCAATCTCGGAGTTCCGCTGCCATTCATAAATAGATTACGCTGCTGTGCTGCGGGGCCGAGCCAGGGTTTGTGTATTCCACCGGGCAATCCATGGCAGGGGGATTTACCCTCTGCTATGGGGAGGTGAAGCATCTGAGCAAGAAGCTGAGTTGGGGTGTTAGAGGGCGGGCCTTGTCAGCTTTCTTGGCTTTGGGGCATGCACACCCAAATATTCCCTTTACGTGTCTTGGAGCCACGTAGATATTTAGATATGGGTGGTGAGATGGATGCTGTCTTTTAATTTGTGCTGTTAAGTAGATGTTTGGTGACTTGCACTGTTCTGACCCTCTACTTCCCCAGAAATGAGTGCACAGTGAAAAGTGGCTCAACTCTTGTGCTCTTCTGCCTTGAGCATCCAGTGCAGTATCCATCAACACTGGCTGGCACTTCTTTGGTAGCATTAACACACACTTTGTGGCCTAGTGGGACAGAGGGTAACGGATGTGGCTTTCTCACACATGCACAAGCTCCACTTCAGATTGTGTGCTGCCACTCTGAGAGACAAAGTGATCCGCGTTTGCGAAGTGCTCGTCTCTGTAACCTGAGAGAATGCAGTTCAGAGCTGATAAGTGATAAGCAGATAGCAACCAAAGAAACTTCCCAGTGTTTTGCTGGGATCAGAGCCATGAAATGGTGTTTGTTTGTGGACTCCTCTCGCATTTTCAGGATCTTGTGCTGTTCTAGGGGCATGGCACAGTGGACGTGGGAACTGAACAGGGGAAGATGGTTATGTGGTGCTGTCTTTGTGCCTCCTGGGTTGGAAAGTGGGTGATGCTCATTCCTGGAGCAGAAACTGAGTGGTTCCTTCTCAAGAAAATTCTTCCAAGGCATCTTTGTGAGCACAGTGAATGGATCTGGCTGAAGTGTTATTTTTTTTTCTGCTCTTTTTCTGTTCATTAAATGATATATATTCTCATGGAGGCTCTAAAATAAATTGTTGTTGCAGAAGCACCTTTTAAAACTTGTCAGCTGTGGGTTTTTTCCCCAGTACCTTTGCCTCTTAGGACCATAAATGGCTTCCTAAAGCAGGAAAAAACCATTATTAATTACACTGCCTAATGAACTCATTTGGCTTTCTGCCCAGCTTCCAAAAACAGCAGTAGCACCAGGCTGGATACTGTTGTCTCACTGTAATTATGTTTATATGGAAAGTTAATTTTTGTTTTCATAAATTGATTTGAGGCTTCTGGAAGCTATTTGGAGATAATTAACTTTGCCCACACAGACCTATATAAGGGCGTTTGTTTACAAGGTAGCGCTTGGTGCTGGAGCACGGAGGTAGGTTCCTGGGATCATCTGGAAATATTCAGTTAGCAGCTCAGGGCAGCTGTTTTCAGACTCGATTCCCTCATTTTGGGCAGCAATGGCAAGCAAACACCACAGCCTTGAGATTTTTCAGGCTGGTAACAACCCTCAGGGTGGACCTGCAGTCCCTCGCTGCAATCCAAATGAGCTGCAATCCAAATAATTCAAACACTGCAAAAGCTGGTGCTAGAATCACAAACTCCCTTAACGTGAACGACAAACATGACAGTCCCAAATGGAAAAGGCCTGTAAGGAATGAGACCAGACCTCCACAAATAAGCAGTTGTGAAGGCAAAAGCAGTTCCCATATATCTTTTATAATGGTGAGGATGGAGAACAGGCAGCAGCAGCGCCAGGTGATTTAATGGGGCCTTCACCAGCAGGATGCCCAATGTGATACTGCAGAAGTGACATATTTGTTCAGTCAAAGGCGTGTGTCTTTGGGTTTCTGGCCCCTGCAGTGAACTCTTCCTTCAAATCAATTCATTAATGAGCTAATTTATTATGCATGGAGATCCATTAGAGAAATGTGTAATAACCTCGGGATGCAGAGCCCTGCTCCCGGCACACGGCTACTGAAGAACAAAGGAGGGAGGAAAAAGCAACGGCTCCTTGGCAGCTCTAAGCCTGTTTGGGAGCTCGTCTGACCCCTTTAAAATGCAGGGGAATATGTAAAGCACTCTGGGTCGTGTCTAATAAAGAAGTGGATGGCTTGGCTGAGTGGAGCAGCTTGTGTAGGTCAGTGCCCAGGGTGCTCCTTTTAAAGCTGCATTTTAGAGTTCCTGTGTCAGTGCTCTGTGGGCTTTCTTCTTCAAGAAAAAGATTGTTCCTCAGAGGCCTGAAAATGTACTAATTTCTTACTGCACACTTCAAAACCATGGACAAAGCTGCATCAGAAGGCCTTCAGGGTAGGCTGGTGTAAGATATGTCTCTGCTTTTGCTGGTGGAGGGGCTGGATGGCATTTAGAATTCATAATTCTGGGTCTACAAATGTTGCTGGCTGTTCTGGTCTGTCTTGCTCATAACAACGAGTTTTCTCAGCCCTTGCAGAAGACTGATGTCCACACTGTAGCCAGACTGCCAGCAAGCCCATAAATTCCAGCTTTTCCTGTTTGAGTCTTTGCATTCCCGTCTCTTGAGCAAATCCCCAGGGTCAGTGTTTTGAAAGTTTTATCTAGTGCGTCGATCAGGATCAGGAAATTTCTACAGATTGAAGGTCAGCATGCTGGAACAACAGCCCTGGATGAGATCAGAGAAAAAAGGAACTTCCAGAAGATGCTTGTGGTGTTTCATCTGGTAATCCTGTTGTTGTAAAAGAAGAAGCAAAGCAAAGTGTTGCTAGAGATGTTACAGGTTTCCTAAGGTAGTTCACCATCTTCCTCCTCTTCCTTTCCCCCCACTTCCCCTCTTATGCAGCAGCAGGGTTATAAGTTTTATTCCTGCACTTTCTGTCAGTTAGACTTAGGGTGCAACCTCTTTTAACCTGTATCTATGACTCTGAGAAAAAAAAGAGTATTTTTCTGTAGAGGAAACTTGCCCTTTTCCTTTTATTGATGGATGTTCAGGCCCCTGCAGGCCAACCCTCTTCTCAAATTCTGTCCTGGGATTAACCAGCACCTTGAGAGATGTGGCAATTCAAGGCTGACAGCAGCTAAAGTGGAATTTCCTTTTGGATCCCGTGGTTTGGACACCAGATGGTGAAATGGGTCGAGTACACGTGCACTTAAAGCACTAATGTTAAAACAAAAATCCTGGAAGCAGGCGTGGATGAAGGGCTGTGAATTGGGAGGGCTGCCCCTTCCTTCTCCGTCTGCAGAGCTCTCCCAATGATAGGTGAAGGGTTTACCCTTCATCTCTCCAGTTATTTGCTTCTGTATTTTATGGAGACTGTTTATTGTGCACTACAGGCTGCTCCATAGCTGTGTTCCCATGCCAACCACCCTGCAATATGGTGTACACGCTCAGTGAAACAAAGCAACTTTAATCCTCAACCTTTGGATGTCTACTGCCCATCGGGGCCAGGCCTCCAAAGAGGAACCCTGCTGCTTTCAAAGTGGAGCTCCAGGTTCCAGTTAATTGAGCCCAGTCATTAAAGGAAATTCAGTTTATGTCTACTGGGATTGTGAAGGGAGTAGATTTTTTAATAGCAAATATCTACAGTGTGTATTGGTTGTCCTCAGGTTAAAAAAAAAAAGCAAGCAAACTCCCAGCAGAGAAGAAATAATTCAAATTGCTTGCCGTTGGCAGAATGGCTGCCCTGCTCTTTAGAAGCTGTATTTATATCCTGTAAGAACCAGCTCATTAGCTCTATTGCTCACACAGATAATCAACAACATAATTAATAATTATTTATATGACACCTATGGCACAGGGCTTGGGATCACATAACAAAACATCATTTCCTTATGATCACTCAGGCATTTCTAAGTGTGTTTTTTTTCCTTTTTTCTGTCCATTCCTGACTTTCTCTGGCTTTTTTGTGCCAGTTTTTAATGTTTGGCACGGGTTTTTTGGTTAGCTTTCCACCAAGTGTGTTCTTCTCTATTACAAACCTCTCTGAAGTCCCACTTGATCCACAGAGTTTTTCAAGTGCCAGAACTTTGTCACCCTGTAGAGCAACCTGGATTGGCATGAACAGCCGTAGCTACGTTAACTTCAATTGCGTCTCTTTGTGGGCTGATCCCTGTCTGCACTTGGATGTCAAAAAGCAGGATTTCTCTTGGTCAAGCACTCCACCTGTTCTGCATTTTCCCAGGCCAAAGCAGGGCTGTGGGATGCTGTGTTTGGGCTACACCCAGGACGTCTGTCCTGGGGAGGATTTCTGAGCAAAGCGTTCAGATGCTTTTCCTTGGGTGGGATTTCATCTATTTTAACCAAAGATTTTATTCTCAGACAAAGCTAATCTTCCTCTAGGTTTCCCTGGCAGTGCTTTGACTCACATTATGCAAGGCAGCTCCCACACCCTGACCTGCGGGGTGACCCATGGGGCGGCTTTCATTGTGTTTTGCTAATGCAGGGAATTGTTGCAGCTGCTGGCATCAAGGGGGACACGCCTCAGAAATCCCGCAGTCGCATCCCATAAAGCCACTGCCTCTGCAGTGCTGTCAGCCTGAGCTGTGTCAGGGCAGCGGGGGACGGATGTGGGACAGCACAAGTGAGGCTCATTCCTTGCCCAGCATAGCAGAGAAGCTCCAGGAAAGGGTGTAAAGCTGCTCTGAGCTGAGCACTTGGGGACAGACTGGCACTAAGAAGGGTGAAGGGGCTCACTGGGAGATGAGAAGGAGAGCAGGAAATCAGGGAGCACCCCCGTAAAAGGACATTTGTGAGGTGTAGCTCATGCTGTAGAGACTTATTTCTTACGAGCTTTGGAGAGCAGGTCAGGTGTCAAAATGCATTTGGGAAAATCTGAAGACATGTTTTGGACGGAGAGAAGGGGGAGAAGCTGGTGTCTGACTGGGGATGTACTCCTGTGCTCTAGGAAAGGTGCTCTTGCACAGAGGATCCTTGTACTGAAGGAGCAGAGGAAAAGGGTGCATCTGAATAGGATTTCAGAAGATTGGAGGTCCTAAAGCATGCTGCTGCTGTCTGAAGCTGCCAAAAGGGAAAGAGCTGTGCCCTGCTGATGGCACTTGCCTGCTGTGGGAAGGCCACTCTTGCCCTGCCCCCTATCTGGATGCCTGTCTGTGGAGTTGAGAGCCCAACGTGCCTTTGCCATATCTGCGAGCCTCAGCCCGAGGCTTGGAAACTGTTTGCTGGCACCATGTGTTGCTAAGCAGATGGGCCCCTGCGTTTGTACCCGCTCAAGTTTTTCAGAGAGGGTGGCTTTGGTGTGGCATTTCAGGAATTGTTGCCAGCACAGAAAAACAGAAGGAGAAGCATCTCCAGTTCTTTACCACCTGCTTCCCCTTCTTCCTTGTGGCCCTCATCCAACACCTATGTAGGTACTTGCCCACAAAATGCTCTGGGAGGAAAATGAGAGAGAAAAAAAGCCCCACCCAGGTTGACTGCAAGATGCAACAGGTGAAATTCTCACATGAGGACATACCAGGAAAGCCTTACCTGAGCATGCTAAAAATTAATGAGGGTGGGGCAGCTGAGTTATAGAGGGGAAATTTGAACTACTGAAGGAGAATTCAAATGGTTTGAGTGTGACTTGCCGAGGCATTTGCTGATCTCTTTCTCTGAGGGCAGGTACCAGCTGGGGTGTGTAGGTGATGGCAGCACTGTGGGACATGCCATCCTGTCCCTGCCCATGGAGCTGGGTGCTGCAGGCAGCTGGCTGGATTTTCCATGCCATTTTCCTTCTTCCTAGCAAGGCAAGGGTTCAGTTTCTTTCCATGTTCTGGTTCTGAGTTGTATAACAAATGACATGTAGGGTGTTTTTTTGGTTAACCACGAGGTCCATTTGAAGTGGGATACAGCAGTGAAGCTGCAGCCTGTCTGTGATGTCCTGTCCTTCTTGAATAAAGTGAAAGGGTTAAGAACAATGCTTCAGAGTTAAAATACAAAAAATTACCCAAAATGTTTTGAGAATTCTTACCTTCCCTCATTAAGTTTTCACCTCCTTGGTACTTGTGGCTTCTCCCCCTTGGTTAAGGGGATTATTGCCCCTGAAAAACGCATTTTGACAGATTGCCCAGGCCTCATCGGCCGATTGGATACAAGCTGACTCGTTTCTCTCCGTCCCAGTGAGTGATCCATCTCTCTTACCCATTGATTTTTCTGTCCTCGTGTCTTGAGATTTATGGAACTAGATGTATCACAGCACAAATTCTGTTCCCAAACCCTTGAAAGATCATAGTGGTTAGTATTTCACATCTTCAGCACCCTGCTCTTCTCCCTCTGTTCAGTAAAGAAAAATAAACCATTATGTGTTAAAAACATGTAGCGACAGATTTCTTCATCACCCAAAGGCTCTACATACCAAAACTGGTCTTTGTTACTTTTTTGTGTGTCCATCCACCCCTTGCCATGGCAGTTAACACGATTCCATGGTTTGTGAGCTAACAGGCACTGAGCATATGGGAGAATCGTGAGTTACATAATTTTACTTTTTTTTTTTAAATGTAAATTAAATTTTTTACCAGATCTCTAGCTGGTGAAGAAAGAGACATATTGGGAAAGAAGGTGTGGGTGAAACAAGGACAACATTATCCTTGTGCTTGGCCACATGGGTTGGTTTGTTTTTTGGAACGCCCTCTCTTGCAGATGATCTGCCCATAAGTATCTGTTGCGCTTTTTGGTGATATTTTCTCCTCAGCATTGTTTTTCCTGCCTCTAACACAAAAATGCTATGATTTTTTTTCTGGTGTGTGACCACATTAAGCACTTGGATCTTTTCTTCCCAAGGGGAAAGAACAAATTACCTTCTCCCTCCTCCTTTGTTGTGACTACTTCCGATTATAGCACTAGGGTGGAGATTTTTTTGCTGTGCTGATGAACGGGACTCCTGTGTCACTACAGATGTTGCCGAGAAAGGGCCTGATTTAAGACATATTTTAGAAAGTAAGTTCTGCCTGAGAAGTACCACTATATCTCTGCTGCCTCTGGGAAGTTTTGTTGCCGCTGCTGCGTTGCTGCTGGAGGAGTGAATGCACACCCTTTATCTGATCACCACTTCACCCTTCCTCAGTCCTTCATGGCAGCATCCAGTGAACACACTGTGCATAGCTGGTGTCTGATATGTTCTGCTGGAAAGCTGAATGATGCATTGTATCGTTCAGCAAAACCAGTTGGTGTGTTTATTGTGAGCGTTTGGAGAAACGGAATCAATAACGTTTATGTAACTCTCCTGTCATCCACTTCAGCCTCTCCCTTGTAACTGTGGATGCCTTTCCTGAAATGAGTAATGAAATGTAGTTAATTGTACGCTATGATGGTCACAGGACAGCAGCTCCAAAGCTGTTCTGATCACCCCAATGTACAGTAAATACTCCAGCAATTTTCACGTGCAAATGAGCATAAGTTAGTGCAGTGCCTTGTTTGTAAATGAGCACAAATAGATGTGCTGGGTTCATATTTTTACTGTCAGGATTATTATCCCTCTGAAGGCATCGAGCTGCTTGTTGCAGCTGTTTTACTGTGCATTCTGCAGAAAAGGTCCCTGGCTGAGCAGAGCAATCCTGTGCAAGGCAAGACAGTTGTGCTGCCACCGAATCGTGGCGTGGCTTTTTGCTTTTTTTTGTGTGTGTTATATTACATGCCTCAAAAAGATCATCTGCCTGTGTCACTTTGGACTTGCAGGGAGGAGGTGACAAGTGGCTGCAGTTCTTGCTGTCCTGCACAGAGAGGGCCACGCTGGGCTCTTACAGTTCATCTCTGCTGTGACAGAGAGCAAATGGTAAATAATTTTTTCTTTCCCCGTGAGGGAGTGCACCTCCAATATTGTTCAGTGGAAGTCTCCTACTTTAAAAAAATTATTAGAAATTTGTTTCAATCTCAACTATGTCTTTGGCATTGTAGATAGTGAGGAATGGATGTTCAGGTAATAGTTTACTGAGTGGCTCTTTTCCCTGAAATAAACAGATCACCCGTCTAGAGTGAATTTTTTTTCAGTGACCTGTAACAAAGTGAAACTCCTTCATAAACGAGCTAATGGATTGGTGCAGGTCAGTGATGTAGGCCTGTAATGAGTCTCAGCCTGCCCACCAGTTTGCTTCCCTTGGTTTGCTCAGAAGTGATCTGTGTACCACAACCTGACACCCACTGGGTAGATCACCCTGAGTTCCAGTGACAGGTCAGGGAAGGCAAGGAGGCAGGGATGCAAACAGATTGCAAATATTCTTGGCAGTCCTCTCAGCTCTTTAAAGAGATTGCTGCTCGTCTCTTTACTACTCATTTTGTCTTCTGCTGCCGACTGCAGTGTAGGAGCATCTGATTATTATAGAAAAGATGTGGGATTATCATACTGAAGCAACTAAAACAGTGAAACTTGTTCTTGGCATGATCCAAAGCCTGTTAAAGCTGGTAACAATCTCTGCTTTCATCGCTCAGCCTTTCCTAACTCTGTCCTCCTTAAGAAACACTGTGTTGGAGCATCTAAAGAGTCTGGTGGGTGCGTGTAAAGAGCCACAGGCTAAACAAGTCTGTGCAGTATTTACCAGAGGCACTGAAGCTCCTTGTGTAATTTTAGTGCAGTCAACCTGGCAGGAAGCAGCGTGCTTCCCTCGATTTGGTGGCTCAGCTGGGCACTGTCCTGTGCTTCAGCCACTGGGAACTGTTGCTGGGATGAGGGCAACAGCGCAGGATCACAGGCATTTGGGATATGCTGCACATCTGAGTCCGAGGGGGCCCAGGCAAAATGTCCTGCTTGTAGTCCAGACAGTTTCTGGATTCCCTGACTGGAGGAGCTGTGGTCGGAGGGCTGGGTAACAGCAGTCCTGTGGCTGGTGAGGCTGGAGGGGTGCTGGAATGCTTTCCCTGACTGCAGGCTGCAGCACAGAATGAAGGGACTGTGTGGGGGAGAGAGCTCTGCATCCCATCTCTGCAGCTTCACCCTGAAGCTGTGATGGGAAATCCTACAACTCATTAAGGACATTTTCCTTAGCAATGTCCTTAACCACTTCTCAGGATAATATTTTTTTCCTTCCCTTTCTCTTCATGCTGAGGAGGCAGCTTTCTTCTCAGTGGGTTATGCTAAGAGTTTATCCCATCCAACTCAGCTCTATCCACTCCTCGGTCTGTTCTGAGTCAGTCCCTTCCTAGGAATGCTGTGATAATTGTTACTGTTAGAGACCTTTAACTCCAGCTGGACAAAGCTGGCAGCTTTAGGCTTGGAGTCGTGTTGTCAGGGCTGTGAATACAGCAGGGCGGGAACCTGTGCCAGATGTTGGGATCTGCCGGTGGTGACAGCAAGAAGCTCAACGTGACTGGGAACACCTGCCTGAGCTGCACGGATGGTCCCTAGAGACATCCCTTCTTGCTGCTGGTGGTGCCCCAGCTCAGGGTGTGTCCGTGCTGTTTGGTGGCTGTGGCTGCTGTGGAGGTGTAGGTCTGCTGAAGTGCATGGCACTGGAAGGGCCATCTCCACAGAGGTTTTGTGAGAGAGAGGTCACAGGGCTGCAAACGATATTTGGGGCTGTGTGTGTGACAAGCCAAACCAGTCTGTGCTCGTATTTGCTGAATTAGCTGCAGCACCCGAGGTGACTTCTGGTGCTCCTGCACCATCTGTGGAAGGACAGGCTGAGCTGGGACAGAGCCAAGCAGCACAGCCAGCCTGTCCTCACTGCTGTGGGCCACCAAGGTGAGTTTGTCCTGGATCAGCAGAACGAGGAGAGGAGGGCTGAGGTAACAAAATCTCTAAAGAGCTACCTTGCCCTGTGAGGAACTGAGCAGTCCTTGGCATTATTTTGTACAAAATACTGATCATGACAGCTCCTAACTGCAGGGGATTTTCAGAAGCCTCTGGGGGTTTTGTGTGAACATCTGTTTTTGGTAAAGCAGCTCCTTCTAAGAGAACAGCCATGCAAACAAGCTATTCCTGAGTGTGTAGGATTACACTGCTTTAACTGCTACGTTAATTGGCCAGGTTAAAGTCTCTGTTCTATGTGGGTACTGGAGAACACTTTTGAGATATTTCTTTGCTGCAATCTTTGTTCTTCCATGGATCTGCAGCCTCCTGCTAGCCTTAGCTGCCTGACACGTTACAGACTGTCACCTCAGCCTTTCCCTAATAAAGATGTTCTTTGCCTGTTTGCTCATGGGTCTTCCCTGCTACTCCAGAGGTTTAAAAGAAAGAATGAGTTCAGGTTAAATTACATTAATGTGCAAATATGTACTGATTTCATCTACAGAACACTCTTACAGCTTCCTCCATAAAGCTGTACAAACAGCAGTAATCCTTCCCTCCCTGGACCCCATCAGTCACCAGTGTTCTCACACTGAGGTGGTGAACTTTCTGTGGCACTGCAAAGTCTTGCCTGTGGGCATGTAATGCCCTGTTACAGGTGCTGCAGAGGTAGGTATAAGGTGTAGGGTGCTGGAAAAAATCTCATTCCTTGTTTCCCAGGCTTGCTCTCATCAACTCACTGAACAACATCAGCTGTGGGGCTTGGTGTTCACTCCTTCGCTCCAGGTATCAGATGTGCAGGAAGGAGGGCGGAGGCTCTGATGATGAATAAGGCAGAGCCCAGTTTAGCTGATGAGACGTTCTTTGATAGACAGCTTTCATGGCATAAAAGGCTTTTGGCATATAGGAAAGGAGTAGCACCTCAAGGACACCACTGCCACGTGATGCTCCTCCTGTGGTCTTCCCAAGCTGAGAGCAGCAGGTTAATTTACTGTGGCTCTCTTTCCCCATGCTGCTCACCATCTGGCAGGGAACCCCTCTGCTCCTCTGGCCAACACAGACCAGGCAGGTACATTAAGACCAGGCTTCTGCAGAAGCTCGAGCAGGTCCTTAAAAACAAGGCTCTGTCCGAGATTTACAGCAGAGATGGCTTTCCTAAAATACAAGGCTGTGAGTAAAATAGGGGCATCAGTGGAGATGATCACAAAGCACCTCCCTTTTGGTGTGGAAACTGCTAAGGCTGCACTTGCCAAGGCACAGAACTTGTTGATCTCTGCAAAACCTATTATGCCCTGGAGGCCTTTCATGTGTCTGTTTAATACTGCAATTACACTTGTGTCTTTGCAGGTGAAGGCCGAGGGCTTGTTGCACTGAACTTAATTATATTAGTACATGATTTCTCTTCTCCAAGCCCTCTTTAAAGATGACTGTGTATTTCATCCTTGGTGCCTGAGGAAAACCACTGTCCGCTAAAGATGATTTTAATGATGGAGGTGAACAGTTCTTTAACAAGATGGGACCTTCCTTGCTGAGACACCAAAACTGGTGGCAGATGTTGGAGGGTATGATCTCGGCTCTAGCTCAGGCAGCCAAGTCAGTGAAATGAGCTTTGTAGACTTTAAGTCATGGTATCTTCTTGGAAGGTCCTGTTCTCTGTCTTGCTATCCTCTTGTGCATGTGTCTGCAAGCCAGTGTAGTGGTAAATCCCCTTAGAGGGAAAGCTGTAGGAGAGGATCACCTGAAGCCCAAGCTGTGTGGAATCCAGGATGAGGTATTTGTTTAAGCATCTCTGCTGTATTTCTTATGACCCTTGACTTGCTTAGTGCTGTGTGTGACCCTGATGGGTAAGAAAAGCCACTTAGTGAAGAAGTGCATTTCTGGAGAGCGGCAGAAAGATTTCTTCCCAGTTTGGCTCTTGTATCTCTGCACTATCTGTAAGCTGGATAAAAGCCTCGGAGGAACGATTGTCTGAGCTAGATTGAATCTGGAAGAGAGGCTCCTGGATCCCAGGAAGAAACTGGCTGTCAGAATGTAGTATTGACTTGAAGAAAGCAAGTCCTTGGAGGCACTATTGACTGTCATTACTGATGTAGTGGAGACTGCCTAAAGTGCCATTTCTTGAGAGTGGCATCATTTTTTTGCTGTACTTTTTTCTTTTTTCGTCTCCTCCTTTTTGCTTTTGAACAGAGGGTTGGCAGAAAAGCAACACTAGCACGTGTCATGAGTGAACTGACAGCACATGCTGAGCTGGAGCCTGCTGAGGGACTTGTTTCAAAATGAAGGGCAGAGAGGGGGTCCTGAGGGACTGGTTCCCCTCGGCGCATACTCAGGCTGGAACTGGAAGTGTTTCCAGCCCTTGTTTGCAGAGAGCAAACTCTCCCCTGGACTCACCCAAAGGCAGCTGTCTCGCAGCAGGAGCTGTGAGGCTTTTTCTTTCGCCTGCCCACATTAGATTTTGCCCTCGAAAGCGGGGCTTCCATTCAGGAGATGCAGTGCCAGGTCACAGATGACTTGGGACAAACCTGTTGTCTGTGGCAGAAAATGTACAGGGAGGAGGGTGAAGGATCTCAATATTATTTTAAGGCTTGGCAGAAATAGGCTTAGGGAAAGTGAATACAGCTGCTTCCCTCCTGTTTGTCTCTGGTATTCCTCCACTTACTTGCTCTCTCAATGCCGAGCCTAAAACAATAGGGGGAAGAGCTCATGGCCCTTTGGGAATGTTGGCTGTTCCCAGCTCTTGCAATTAGGCTGGGCAGAGCAGCACTAATTGAAACAACGCTGTCCCAGCCCAAGGGGCCTTCTTGGTGTTTGGGATGGAAATTTCAAAGCCACTTGGTGGACGTGTACTTTTCTTTTTAATTGTTTTTTTTGGTGGTTTGTTTTTCTTTTTCCCCTCTCCAAGGAGGCCCATCCACATTGCTTTGGTGGCATGCAAAATGTGAGCTGAAAGGTCTCTGGCTTTAGTAATGCATTTCCTGAATTTCAAAAATCCCTCTTTGCAAAAGTTAGTATTTTTGGTTAGGGTTCTGTTTCCGTTTGTCTGCTTTCAGACAACTCAACAACTCCTTCAGAATATAATGACTTTGGGCTGTGCATTCCACAAGGCTGTATCCAAAAAGTCCTTGAGAAGCACGTGGACATCTATTGAAGCCATACAGCAAAATTCCAGTTTCTCATGTACTTTCCTAATGGCACAGCCCGAGGATAAGGAAAGGAATAATGTAATAGGCTTGTGCATGTTAATGCTTTCCTTATCCAGCATTTAACTTCATACTAAATAAGTTCTAAAGTCCTTCACCGCTAAATGTGGTGCCTTTGGGAACTGAGTACCCTGTTAGCAGCCTACTGACCTGTTGTGGTGTCCTCATCTAAAACTGGGGTAGGATGGCAATACCTAGTCAGCTACAAGTAATCTGTGCACACAGATAATTATTCTAGGGATGCTAGATAAAAACAGACATGCCCTATTCCCAGAGCAGTGTGGGAGGGATGGGAAAGGGTTGCTGGCCAGGCTGCTGGAGGTGCTGGCTAATGTGAGAATGAAAAGGTAGGAGAGATTGAGGAAGGGTGATGGAACGTCCCACCTCTTATCACAGATCCTCACTCTGGTTGGCATTGCTCCGAAGGGGCTCTGCCCCACAGGGGCATCTGGCATTGCAGGGTGTCCCAGCTGAGTGTCTGACTTTTCTCCCTCAAGGACACATTGGCTGGGATACTGAAGTGACTCAGTGTTTGGATGTCTGGACATTGTTTCAGGCAGAGGATTTGCTGCGTTGTCCATGACTGAGATGGTTTGGATAACCCTGTTGCCCAACTGTCTGGTTAAGGCTGAGATGTAGGTAGTCCTTGTTTTGTTCATCTAAGGAGGTGAAGGAAGCATTTTGAGGAGGCTGTTAAAATCACATTCTTGATTTGAGATGCTTTTTCTTCCCTTTACTTCTTCCAAAAGGAAGATGCTTTTTTGGAAGTGATTTTACTGCTTATCCTTGAAATCTCTCTTCCCTTTATTTCCCCATCTGGATGCAGTTAGGCTTTACATCCTCTTCCCTGTGACTCAGCATGCCTCTGTGGCCTCAACCCCCAAGGCTCTGCTCCAGGGCTCTCTTGGAAGCACCATCCCCTGTAGAGTGTGTCTTCCTGGCTGCTGTGACTTGGCTTGGGAAACTGGGTCTCACCGACTTCAGCAACTCTATCTTATCTTCACGGTACCTCTCAAGGTTTTAACTCAAAGCCTTGGAAATGGTCTGGCATCCACGTTATCTGCACAACTGACTGCTGCCATGGCAGCTGAGATCAGCTGGAAGGTTTAGCTGGACAGGATTTAAAAAAAAAAAAAAGGCAAAACTATTTTGGTCCTAATTAGAAACACTGGGGGAAAAATAATTGAGGAATATGTGTTAAAAACTTAACCAGCTCTGCTCATGGCCTGTCTGGGAGTCAGGGAGACATTCAGTCAGAAGGCTGTTGGCTCTCAAATTCTCTTGCTCCCTGGCAGGGGCTGTAGTGACCAGCCCAAGCTGTGTGTGGGTAGGAGGCAGAGCAGGTGAGCGGTTCTGCGGGAGAGGAAACCAGGGCACCCAAGCCAAAAGGAGTTTGCCAAGGTCAGAGGGTGGGTTAGTGGCAGAAATTGAACTGAGTCATCTGGAGCCTTTTTTGGGGGAAAGGTGGGCTCAGTTCCAGAGGTGTCAGAAAGCAGACACAGCATCTCGTGGTGCCTCAGTCCTGGCTCTGGAGGCAGAGAGGAGGCTGAGGCTTAGCACGTTTTAACAGCACCCGATACAAGGCACTTGATTCTCAGGGAAGTTTGCCAGAATCCTGGCAGTGACTGAAGGTAGGAGTGAAAGTAGGGATGGGGTTGTTTAAAACAGCTCTACTGTTGCATTCTGGAGAAGGCCACCAAAGGGGGTTGAAGTGGACATTTGCAGGAATTGGATACTTGACTCCCCTTTGTGTCTTTAAAGAAAAATGTCCATCCTGGATTCATTTTTCCCCTGAAGGGGAAAGCTGTGTGCTGGACTGTCCCATTATACTGCAGCAGACACGGAGATCTAGTTAATTTAAGTGCCTCTTACTTCAGCTGAAACATATTTGCAATTGGAATACCATTCCTGCTCACTGAGCAGAGTCCTGGAAGCCACAGGCTTTTGTGTGAGAGATCCAATTAAAATACAAAGAGAGAGATGAGGTGAGTAAAGCTCTCCCCACAAATTCTGGGAGGGATTTCCTGCCTGAGGCCAGCCTTGACCTTGAGCGTTCCCAAGTCCTTTCCCTGGGATGCTGACCCAGTATTCATAAATCATTTGAAGCATGAAGTGATCTTTTTCTTTAATAAATAATAAAAAAAAGTAATTGGATTGACATAAATTAAAGCTGAGTTAACCTGTCTGGAATAATTGGATTGGTAATAATGGGCAGCAGTGTGGATTGAAGTAGGTCACAGTTTAACCCGGAGGCCTGGAGAGGCTATTTTTTTTTTCCACCCCTCCCCTCCCTCGCCTTTTTTTCTTTTTTTCCCCTCTGAGAGCACAAAGAAATGTGATGGGAGGGAGATAACCAGTGTGTGCCATGTGCATGGGGCTGCTTATAGCTGGGGAATCACTTTTGGGGAACTCCAGTTCCAAACCTGGATGTTCCTGGGAATAATGTTCCCTGGTTCATTGCTGGGAAGTGACGGATAACTGTGACAGAAGCTGTATTGTACATGGTTGCAGTGATAAATCGTTTCACAGGGATTAACCCTCCATCCTTTCCGTACTGTCCTTACATACCACTGATAAAGAAAAGGCTGGAGGAGCTGCTCGTGAATCGGGGCTTTCCAGTGACAATGAAATGTGTAAGCCACTGGGGGTTGGGGTTGCTCTCTTCTATTATTAGCATATTTGTAAATGCCCTCCTAGGTATTCTGTGTATTTAAGTTTGACTGGACTCTTCTTGTGTCCTTGGGTGACAGCAACAGCAATAAATAACCATAGTGTTGAATAAAATCAGGAGTTTTTAACTCAAAGTAGCTTAAAGCTATTTTACATTGCTCTACTTCTGACTTGAGACCTTCAACACTCTTTAACTACTTGTTAGAAATGATGAGGACTGCTGAAGTGCATCCAAAAGGAGTGATTCCTTCAGCCCCTTGAAAAATATCCCAGGCTTGGGAAGTAACTCTAGGATATTGCTTCAAAGCAGTTGCATGGTCCTCTCCCAAGACCTTGATTGGAAGCATTGCTGCGTTTGACACCATATCCTTCACTCCAGTGAAATCCAAATCCACCAAGGCACAGATGTTACGCTAAGCACATGAGAAATCTCGTCCCCATTGGGATAAAAACATTTCCAAAGGAACCACTTCCCTCAGAGTGGCAAGAGGCCAAGAGTACCACTCAGGCAGTTGAAAAATGAGCTGTGTAGAAATCCTCTTGAGATGAAACCCTCCTCTGATCGTGGAGCAAGCAGGATATTGAGAGTATGTGCTAAGGAAAGGTTCATGTCCCTGTGACGTGCCCTGGGAAGGGCTGGAGAAGTGGACATGCTGCACACCATGCTGGAGGTGTGGAGCCAAGCAGGGATGAGGAGGCAGTGCAGGGAGACCAGCCCTTCTCCTTGCTTCTCACCAGGGCCGTTCAGGTCTTGTTTGCTTTATTCTGTTAGAAATTTATCATGGCTCTGTGGTTACAATAGGTGCTTTGTTAGGTGAAGTTAACTGGACTGTGTTCAGTTCCTGTGGCCAAACCCTGCTGCCTTTCCAAAACTGCCTAAGTAGTTCTGATTGTCATGTTAAAACCACTTGCTGCAAATGGCTTATTTGGAACAGTAGTCGGTGTAAAACGTGTCCTCAGCCACGCTGTATCACCTGCTTGGCAGGGAAAGTAGGTTTTGAAGAATTACACTGCCACTCTAGAGCTTTCTGTCTGACCTCTGCAGCCACACCCTGACGCTCAGTGGTAAAATTCCCCGGGTTTTTGGTGTGACACTTGGTACATTTTGCAGCATTTTGCTGTGAGCAGACAAGTGCATCCATGGCAGGGAGTAGCTGGAGCAAGGGCTGCCTGTCCGTGCTGTGCTGGGGCTGCTCCCTCGCCGCCCCATCGCACTCTGTGCTGGGCAGCTCCTGGGGGAAGGATCATCAGTCCCTGTGCCCTTCCAGACAAGGGAGGGCTGAGGGAAAGGGAACACTTCCGAGTCACCATCTGCTCAGGAGCAGTCCAGCTAGACACTTTTCTTTGCCTAGAGCTTATGATAAAGTCACAGCGTGGACTTAAATAATTAGGAGATGCCTGGCTTTGGAGCAGAGAGTCACTTCTTTCCCCGCTGACCTTGGCTGATTAGCAAATATTTGGTATTATTTGTAGAATCCTATCAAAGCAGCCCAGAGGTATTCATCTGCTTAAAAGCCTCTGGGAGATCTCTCTCCCCCATGGGGGTATTGCCCATCCTGGCTCTTCAAAGCAGGTTTTTTGATTAGCTGACGGGAGATGCATGTTTAAGATCTTGTGGTTTTTTTGATGCCTTTTTTTTTTCTTCCCACCCCCTTTCAAAGAAGGGAGAAACTTAACATCACACTAGTCCCTTTGTGGCAGTTTGGAAGTTAAATTTACCAGGACCATTATCTTTAACAGCTGCTGCTGTCTGACAGATTGAGTTTATAGTCGGTCTTATAGGCACTAAAATCACTTTTATCCTTGTGGGTCCAATTTCAGAGCTATTCAGTTTATTATCTCTAACAGCTTAACAGCTGTTCTCCCCACTCCCTTGTACCCCTCTGCCCCTCACTCCCTCTGGCTCCCCAAAGCTCAAACCTAAGGGTCACCCCTTAATCCTGGAGGCAGGAGCAGGGATGTGCACGTGCTCTTCCAGCAGCACCTGGAGCTTTACTGGAGACAGGCAGCCTCCACTGACGGAGGAGGCCCCTGCTCTGGCAGTTTCTTCCAAGCGCAGCACCAAGCCACGGCCACAGCAATCTCACAAGAGCTGTTCCCGTCTCGTTACCTTGGCAGAGCAATCTCCCAGTCCGTGCCTCAGTTCCCTCTCAAGCAGAGGTGTTAAAGCTTTGTCTCTACAACTGGTGAGGCCACCGTGCAGCTTGGCAGCAATTAGTCAGCTGTGTTAATGGGCCAAAGGGAGGCTTGTTCTTGCTGCAATTACTCCCTGCTCAGCAATGGCACACGTTTCCCCTACCACCTTTCCCACCCGCCCCATCCCCTCATTTTTCTCGCCGCTCTGCAGAAGCATTGATTTATTGTGTGAGTAGACACTGTGATGATGAGATATATTGTGAAAAATCGCTGAAAATTAGTAGTGAGAATTCTAAGATGGATTTCCCTTATTTCCCTGTAATGGTGGTACGTGATCTATTACACCTTGGCTGGGGCTGAGTTTCCCTGAAGTTAATGGGAGGCTTCCTGTTGACATATGTAGTCTTTGGATCAGACCTGTGGAGTTTTGGCACTTGTCAAGGGATAGCAAAATCTCGGCAAGTCTTGTGGCACAAAGGAGACTATTCAGACCTGTCACTGAGTGTCTGTTTCATTCTTTTCATCTTCTCCTCGGTTCTATTCAAGTTCTTATGCTGCTCTTGTTCCAGTGGTGCCCGAGTGCCCTCCAATGGTGCTAATGCTCCCACAAAGAGATGATAATGATACCCGGCTGCTTCAGAGAATCCCTTTCTGCTCTGCTTCATTTCCCTTCCACCTTGCAGTCAGTCTGATTATACCCCGTGGCTATTCCTACTCTCTTGTCAGCTTCAGAAAGGAAGAAAGAAGTCATTAGAAACTAACAAAAATGTTAATTGTATCATAAATCTCTGAACAGAGCAGCATTTCAGCAGTTTATTCTGATTTGGGTGTGTGGCACTGCAGCTAAACCTGCTTTTCTTTTTCCTGTAAGTCACTGAAAGGCTCAGAAAAGATGGAGGAGACAGCCTGCTTTGCCAAAGCTGTTTGCAACATCAAGAAGGGCTGCACAGTCTCAGCATTTAAGCCTTAGACCTATTTTGGAAGCAATACTTAAAGAAGTACTGAATAAATTCTGTATGGCTTTTCTTTTTATTAGGCTGAAATAAGTGTTTGCATGCCTTTTTTCGCTGTGTGTTTCAAGAATGGCTTTAAAGGCACATGGGACTGAGAGCACATCCAGCACAGTAGCCTCTCTTCAGAAGAGTTGGGCTGATGCATCTTCCTAACAGAGGAAAGGCATCAGTAACAATGTGACCGTGTGGCCACGGGAATCACTCGTTGTGCCAAAGAAACTGCAAAATTGGATTTAAAAAAAGAGGTCTGGAACTATAGCAAGGAGTGGTGGACGTGGAAGAAAGGCTCAGAGCAGAGGGTGCTGCCAGGTCTCCTTGCAAAGGCTGCTGGAGCACGTCATGGAAACAAGCTGGTGACCTTGGAGAGACTTAAATCAATGGTGCAAGGGGTGTAACCAGGGTGTATTCAAGGGAAGCCACTGAAGTGATTTCAAATGGATAAAATGGGTAGGTACGATCTACGCAAGCTCAGGGAGCGCTGTTTGCTGTCAGCAGTGGGATTACAGAAGTAGAGGATGCCTTTCCTTCAGGCCAGTGTCCATCCAGAGCTCCCAGCCATGCTGGGACTGTCCTTCTTTGGTGTGGCTGTACTGGGGAGCCCCACATCCAGCCTGGGCTGCCCTAACTGAAGCAAATTACCTTAGACTGATACCTTCAGCACGGATATGGCAGAGCCAGGAGGGATCTCGGGGCTCACGAGTGGCTCACACCTTGCAGGCAGGTGGGTGGCAGCCCAAGGATGAGGGACTGCAAGGTCTGTGGAGAGGCACAGCCACTGCTTTGCCTTCTCCACCAGGTTCTGATGAGTTGAGGTCCAGCTGCTCTCCACCATGTGCACGTGTCTGTGGATGTGCTTTGTGCATCCAGCCTTTTTTGCTTTTCTCCCTGTGTCAATCCAGTTTGACTGCGGCCAGTCCCTGGTAGAGGGGAGGGAGGGAAGAGGAGGGTTAATCCAATCCTTTTATCTTGCCCTTTGTCTAATTAAAACCACAACAAATGGCACAGTTTAGGTTTAAATGTAATTGTGTTTAATGAAACATTAAGGGCAATTAAAGGAGTTACCGTGGCAGCCTCTCTATACCCTCCAGGGTTATAATGGTCTGATGAAGTGCTCTTACTGGCTCTCTTGGCAGGGGGCTGTTAATTGCTTTAGAAACTGATAGTGGGTTTCTTTTAATACTGAACTTTTCTCTGGGTATCCATCTCGCAGGCATTTGCTTGTGATCAGTCTCTGGAAGTTGGGAGCAGCACATGGGCACGGTGGCTGCCCAGGAGGATGGATGGGGCACTGGGGGCTGAGGCATCCCCTCAGCTTTGGTCTGGACAGTCACTCGAGGCACCCACTGAAGCCCTGAGGCCTGAGTTCCCTTTCTGGCCTAATATTCTGCTGGCTTTATTGTTCATGGGAGACAATGCCTTATGTTTTCTCCCTGGGAAAGGTTGTCCTGATACAGTCAAGTTAGTTTGAGAGTTGTCAGCAAAAAGGAAAACATATTGTGCAAACTGAGATGATTCATGCTTGTAAATATTATATAGTTACTATCAATCTCAGGCTTTTAAAAGAAGCACCTAGAGGTCATTGCCGGAGATTTCACAAACACAAGAATTTGGCACCTTCCTCCTTAAAATGCAGCCTGAATTTAAAGCCGGTTCCACACATTTTAAGACTTTGACTCATGCCTGACTCATGCTGTTCTTAAAAACACAGATGGGAGTTGGCAAGAGTGTGATAAACTGAGGCATGGAGGGAGAGCAAAGGCAGCCCCAGCACTGCCACTGAGGTCAGGCTTCCCCCACACCATCCCCAAAGGTGACCCAGAGGGAGCCAGGAGCAGAGCCGGGAACAGGATGCCCAGCTCTAATCGCTTTCCTGCATCTTGAAGAAGTAAGCACTGCCAGGGCAGCAAAATAAATATCAGTTAAAAAAACTGGTGGTGTAAGTAGACAGCAAATAGTCCCCTTGCAGAAGAAGTTGGGCAGACTGGGCTCTTTCTTTGTCTCTGCTGCCTCTGCATATAGAAACTGTGGCTTGAAAACAAGGTTAACTGCTGCCTCCTGAACGTGGGGCAGGTTTGACAGCAGCTTTGTGGCAGCAAGGCTGCCTTCACATCCCTGACAGGATGACTGCTCTGTAAATCTTAGTAAAAGATGTCACAGCAACACGTGTCCCCCAGAGACTGGGAGGGGAAGGGAATGATATACGAGCGAAACCTGTCTCTAGAGTCCTGCCATCTATTGCTCAAGTCTTAAGGAAATGCTGCCACTATGCTGCCTCCATTTATCTCAAGTAAATACGGAGGGAAACTTCTAAAATAAGAGGCCTTTAAATATACATTTTTTTAAGGGAGAGGTTATTTTTTGACACAAAACACATTTTTTTCCTCTCCTCAGCACATTTTCCAGTTGCTTTCATAAATAAATAACTTAATGCACCTCCTTGTCTCCACCTGCTTCCTGCCCCATTCAGCGGGTGCTTCCTGAGGCCATGGGGAGAGCCAGGCAGTTATCTCAGCCTCCAACAGCTCCTCGGGATCCTCTGGCCATGGGAGGGAACAGATGGACCCTTATCTTCATCTTGCAGCCCAGGAGCCAAAGCCAGTGGAGATCTGGGACTTAATCATGCTCACTCAGGAAACCTGTGGTTGATCAGGAGCTAAATCCTGTTCACATTTTTGGGGGGGTACTGTGACTTGGACATAACAACAACTGTATTTTTGGGTCGTGGCTTCCCTTACCAGCCATTGTGGACTGACTGGGGAGGTTTGTTTCCCTGGGGTGTGTTTGTGAGGCTGTGTGTACCTCAGGTGACAGGTGCCTGTGGCTCGTGACGGTGCCACACAGCTCCTGGTGAGCCGAGTGTGCTGTGGTGAGGAACTCTCAGTAACTTGCCCTGGTCCTCAGTGGTGGGATCCAAGCGAAGGATCCTTCCTCTTTCCTGGTGGTGAGATAACCACGGAGGTATATTCGGGGCTGTCAGTGTTTTTCATTAAAAGGGTTTTTTTTCCCCAAACACAAAAGTATTCTGAAAGTGTTTCTACCCGAGACTTCTGTTAATTCTTTCCAAACTTCGTAGCTGCTGGGTGCCCAGACTTAGTATCACCCATGCCTACTTGTCCCTAGCAGTAGAAAATCAAGGAAAACAGAAGTGTTAACCTGAGGTTTTCCTGCCATGGCCCTTGGGGTGCTGTTGGGTAGCTCTGCCCATGTCCCGAGGAGGTGTTTTACATAGAATATGAAGAGTTTTTCTCCCATTCCCCCATCCTTTCATGCTTGAAGAGCTGTGTGGCAGCAGGAAGCTGTCTCTAAGGCGGATCGATCTTGCCCTTCACTTCACAGGGATTAAGGGCCTCTCCTTGGTCTGGGATGAACTCCCTTGCTCCCAGGGAAACTGCAGGGACTGCTGTGTCTCACTGTGATTATTCTTCTTTTTCTTCCCCCTCTTGTGGATCCAGAAGGCTGTTCCACAAACCCCTCACACTTTGTGCTCCAAGATCCCTCAGTCCACCTCTCCTCGCTTCTCCTTGGACCACTGCTCTCCTGATGATACCAGCCCGCAGAACAGTGGGCATGTGAAAAAAGGATGGGGAGGATAAATTACATCATCCCCGCTCTGGATACGCTGATCCTCATCATCTCAGCTGCCCCGTCTCTGGCCGTACACCATTTCTTCTGTGTGCTGCTGGAGTGGTGCTGCAGGAACAGGGACAGGGCATTCACACTGCTTAAGTAAAACATAATGATTTAAGTTTTATTTAATTTAAACAATAAAATGGCCATTAAACAAGTTATGCATTGACCACCTTACCATGCCCTCTAGTGCTAATCCTGATTAAGTGTCTTTATTACTTGGCTCAGTTGGCCTTTTTTAAATGACAACGGAACACTTGATAGCACGAGTGCAAACTCTTTCCCTCTTGGCAATTATCTCCCTTCCTACTGAGTTTTGCAGAGGAGGAAGGAGAGGGGGAGAGGGAAGGAGAAGGGAGAGCGGGTTGGCCAGGGGAGAAATCCAGCGGCACCTGATCCGTTTATCACACAGATATGCCATAGTGGAGGCTTAATGGAGATTTAAATAATTCAGAGCACTCAGCCCTGCTAAAGCTGTATAATGAGCCTTCTGCACTGTGAGCCACTGCTCGGCTGAGCATACGAGCAGGGAGGTCGTGTGGTTTTTCCATGCATAATTAAAGGGATAAAAGGGGATTTAGAGCAACAGTGTTACAATGAAGCATGCGGACCGAGGCTTCACTTTTATTTAACTTGGAAATGCCAAACTGTTTTTGACTTGCAGAATAAGCTTCCCCCTTTCCTTTTATTTTTTTTTATAGCTATAGAAAAAACATATTTTTATATATATTTCTCCCGTTCCTTGCTGACCTGTCCCTGCTCCCCTCTGTCCCTTGAGCAGGGGGTTGTCTCTGAAGAGGATTCACAGTGATTCTTGTTTCACACTGGGACAGAAGCTCTCAGCTCTGAGGCTATTCAGGGTGGAACAAGCAGGCATGAGCTGAGAAGCCTTTTCCAGCATGTTTCATGTTCCCTTTGTTTCTGCCAAAAGGAATGGCTCTAGATGAAGACAATGAGAAGGAAGATGGGAAGAATACTGGGGATCACTTTAACAGTGTGATTTACCATTTTCTACTGCGTTGTTTACAAAATCTGGGGCAAAATGTGCTGCCCGGGTGGATGGCTCTGAGACAACTTGGTCATTCCTGGGTTTTACTGCTCCTTTCTGCTCCTCTGCCCTGTTCTTTCAGGAGCAACCAACCTTCACAGCCCCTGAGATGCTTTGTGGGGCACTTGGGTACCTGCCTGCTGCACAGCTGGGCCAGGAATGGTGTTTCTCACGCTGCCCTTCATCAGCTTGCTGTATCTGATCTGCCCCTCAGCCCCTGCTGTTGACAGAAGGAGAGAATGGCTTTGCATTATCCTCCTCCTAGGAAATGGAAGAGCATGTTTTTGTGCTGAAAGTTGCTATCAACCACGTCTGGAAAACTCTGCAGGTCTACAGTGGTGGTGGGTGATAATTAACACGTCTTTCATTAACCCCGATCACAGGCCCAATCTGGTGTGGGAGAGCTTCTCAAAGCGCACAGGTCTGGTTTCATCACAGCTCTTCCCAGCTTGAAGGAGTCCCCCTGCACTTCTCCCTGTGGAGTGGGGGCAAACTGGAGACAGCTCCAGTGGCCTGGGGGATCCTGAGAAGGCTGGGGAAGTGAAGCATAAACTCACCTGTAGTAAGATGTTGCCCCAGGTGACCAAGGAAGGTGAGCTCAGTTTGGCATGGCTGCAAAATGAAGTTTATGTTGTGGGTGGAGGTCAAAGGGACTAAAGGGACATTCAGGCTAGCAAGGCAGAGGTTGAGAGGGGTTCCTGCTGCTCCTTGTACATAGGGTGGAGAACCATTCTTGCAGGTCAAGATCAAGACAAAACACAGAGTGGTGAGTGCCCAGTGGGAGTGGTGAGGTCTAAAACCCAACTGGTTTTGAGGAGGTATGTGATAACTTGCAGAAAGGGATTCTGTGATGTTTCCGCCTGCAGGGTACCTGGATCATTAAATCAGGAGGTCCTTTGTGCCCTTTGATCTTTAATAACCCCTTTGCCCAGGGCTGTGGGAAGCACTGCAGCAGCTCATGGCTGACTCCCTGCACAAGTGTGTCCGTGTTCCTTGGGTCTCTCCTGCCTTCACCACTGTCCCCAGGTAGAGCTTGTCACTGTGATGTACAGCCAGGAGCACAAGCTGCTGCCACACTTAATCCCTAGAATTAATTCATTATTTTCCTTTAGATAAAGAAAACGAGAAGGAATCTGTGGCGACTGCATTCACCTTAATGGCGTGTGTCTGTCAGTTATTTGTTGCTGGGTGGGAAGCCAGGGCTGCTGTGACATCCTGCACGGTCACCGTAATGGAAACATCCATCTTGTCTCCCTCACTGCACACTCTCCATTTAGGAATTTCGAAAACACTTCTGTCAAATATCACTCTCTGCACAATCCTGTTAGCAGGGCTGATGAATGGAGTCTCAAATTAAGACCGATCCCTCTGATAACCACAGTGCTGTAGGAGAGTCATCTGCTCAGTCAGAGCTATTTATTATATTTGATTAGCTGGGATGGCAATCTTCACAACCCACTGTAAATTCTATTAGGGGCACTCTGAGGCCCAGAAATGCAAATTAGACTTCCCAACACACAAATGCATACATATCGCCTCTCTTAGCAAATGGGTAATTTCCTCACATTTATTTCAGTGTTGTTACAAGAGAGATGTTGATGCCTTCCTTTTGCCAGGAGGGAAGGGAGAGGGATGAGGGGGACACTACTGGGTGGTGAGACAGCCGCACGTTCTCTTTTCTCTTCATTGTGACACCCTGCATGGCAGCAGCTCCAGCAGGGATGTTTTGTGAGCCCACGGCTTTCTCCCTCCCAGCTCCCACTAGCCCACATCCTGCAGGCATCCCCATCCAAATGGGTGCTCAGGAGCACAAGCCTGTACGATGCTGGATAAACCTCATGGGAGACTGGCCTGTAAAGACAGGACAGGCCCTTCACTCTATTTCATTGTTTCTCCTTTATTTGATGCAGACAGGCCCCAGGCAGCTCCAGCTGGCTACATGACACAAAGTCAGGTTGGAAGCTTGGGGCTGGCTCTCCTCTGGCACGGTGGTGGCAGTAGGAGCAGGATAGGGTAGGTTTGCTGAACCGCTTCATAAATAATCATTGGTCAGGTGTTCTGAGGCCTGTGCATAAAAGGCACATTTTAATCAGCTTGTTTTTTTGGATGATGTTAGTGCAGGCCACTGAGGTGCCTTTGACTCCAGTGGAGTTGGCATTAGGTGCATCCCTTCAGGAAGGGAAGGCTCTGTCCTGTGGGCAGCTCACAGAATAGTGCCTCCACAAGTTACATTTGTTTGTGGTGATTAATTCTGCCAATAACTGGAGGAATTTATTACGGGCAAACAAAGCAAAGGTTTATTTGGGAGCCAACAAGCGGCACTGCTGGTGGTTTGCTTTCTTCTTCTGGTCATATTTTATTTTAAGAATCATTCTCATAATGGCTCATTAATGTCTGCATTACATAATCATTTACTAATACACATTATCTAGTAGTGTACTATCCATTGATCTAAGGGTTAGGTTCATCAAAACTGGTTATTCTGTGATTAATAGGTTTTTAATAAATCCCTTTTCTAAAGGGTGACTAAACTTCTTAAAGAACAACACTGACATAAATCTGATCTTTATCTTTTCCCCACCTTAAGTTCTTTTACCTGTTTCAGTAGGATGCTTACAACATCTGTGTCCCTTTGATGTGCTTCCCATTGTGTGTGTTTCCCTAGGATTTTTATTAAGGCGAGCTGCTGCAGTGCTGCATGGCTAAAAGAAAATCCTTATAGAGCTGGAGGTACCTGGCAGTGTATTTGAATCTTCTTAAGCAGTTAAAAAAAATAATTCCCAACACGGTGAATGAAAATCTTATCTGGGCATGATAAGGATCCCTTGGTCCCTGTAATATAATGTAGTTTGTTTCTTCCAGCCTCACAAATGCTTTTGTTATCTTTGCTTTGATTTTTTTTCTTCTCCCCTCTGTATTGCTTTGATATTTTTTTCTCCCTTCCCTTTTCTCTTTCATCATTGTTGCTTGTAAATCCTTCCCTTGGTAGAGATTAGAGTAGGAATGAGTGATAGATGCTGTCAGTAACAGGAGCTAATTTTACCCCTGATAATGGCTCTGTGGTTTGTACAGACTTCACTGTGCCAATGCAGACACGCACCTGGGGGCCCATCCTGTCTGTGCCCCGCTGGGCACCGGGAGCTGAGCTGCTGGGCAGGATGGGCTGTGCTGGCAAAGCCTTGTACTGGGAAGAGTCTCTGCCAGTGCTTCTCACCAGTGAAGGATTCCCCTCCAAGCTCACCAATAAAGCAACAGCAGTTTTTGAGTTTTCCTCGTTTTACCTTCTGCGGAAGAGTGTGCATGTGGTTGGAGTGGGAGAGGCGGTGTTCTGGGCTGGGTTCAGCCCCACGTCTGGGGAGAGGATTTCCTTGGCACCCACGCAGCTCCCAGCCCAGCAGGGAGATTTTGGGGTGTCATGGGCAGGTCCCATGGCAATGGCCCTGGAAACTCACGTAGTAACGCCACCAAGCATTGCTCAGGGTGGTACTACTCACTGCTGAGACCTCCTTTTGGAGTTAGGACCTGCATGTGGCATGATGCCAGCTCTCCCTGTGAGCCACTGTTCATAACACTGAGGACTGGGAGTTCAGAGGTGCTGCTGTCCCAGCCTTGTCTGCCCCACAGAGTGGCCCAGTGCTCTCTGGAGTGCTCCTTGCTGCTGCTTTGTGCTCATCTTGTGCTACCAACAGAGAGGGAGTGCCAGGCCATGGATGATGGGAAATGCCCACATGTCAGGAGGGACCAGAGCTAGGAAGGAAGAGGGCTGCAGCAGTCCTTAGACAGTGGGGGAAAAGCTCTGCTGGACTGGCTCACCAGTGCCCTTGGCCTGCTCCTCCCTGGTCATGCCCTTCGTGGAGGATGGTGTTGAATTTGGCCCTGCTCTTTGCCCACATTAAGTCAACACTCAGCAGGTCATTTTTCCTGGTGTTCTTACAAGGGACTGAGTTCTGGGAGGGGATTTGCACAGCAGATGAAAGATGGCTGAAAGGATGTTGGAAGTCTGAAGAAGTCTTGAAGAACAGCTGTCACAGCCAGACCCCAATGCAGATGGTTGTGCTCTCCTCGTTTGAAATTGCAGCTGCAGTTCCCATGAGGGTTATTCACTCCTCTGGCCTGGACTGGTGAGTTTGATTACAGTGGGTCACATTCCAGCCCCAGAACGGTTGCAGTGATCTTGGTTAACTGCTTGTGCTTGGATAAAGGCTGAGTGAAATCTTTGCTTTATTTGGTGTGACACAGCCGCATCAAGCCCCGGCACCTTTTAATACCAGTAGGAGTGACTGAACAGATCCAGTAAGGCAGCTTGCTGTGGTGCTGTCCCCTCTTTGCTGCTTATGAAGCAGAGCCAGCCATCCCTTTATTTTCAAGTATTTCAGGTGTAGCAAGGGCTATTCTTCATGAAGCTGTTACTGGTTAGAGAGGTGGAGGAAGGATAATGGTACAAAGCTGTGACACAGCTGTTCCAGCCCTGTTCCAATATGGGCTGGGAGCAGCTGATGGCCTCTGATTGCTGGTGATTTTCTTAATTATGGTTGGAGATAAACAGGGGGTGGATAGAGAGCAGATGCCATCTGTGAGGCCAAGTCTTCTGCTACTTGCAGAGTCTGTGGTAAGGAGAGTTCTGCTATGAAATAGTTTGTGCCTGTTGGGAGTGTTTGGGTGTTAATTCAGTGTGGTTTTGCTGCCTTTTGATGGGGTAATGGTAATCTGTGTAATTACAGGGTAGTTTCTCGTTAATAACTGCTTCAGTCATTTCTCTCTCCTGCCTTCCCCACCAATTTCTTTTCTTCTGCAACTTAGAATGATATTACTCATAGAATCATACGTATTTATTTTGTCTAATGGAAATACATGTATTCCCATTATTTCCAGGGGTATGTAAATTAGGTACAGGACCTGAATGCTCTAATGGGTCTGTCACTGGGACAGTCATCATTCACCCCTGCAGTGTGGAGTCAAATGGTGGCTGTGGGAGAGGAGCTGCAGGTGTTTTCCAAGCCACTGGTCTTAGCAATTGCTCTCCTCACCCCTCTGGAGCACCACCAAAGGAAAGCGGGTTTGTGCACCTTTTGCTCTTATTGTGGTTGCTTTGGACCCAAACTTAGAATCACAGAATAATTTATGTGGGAAAAGACCTGTAAGATCACCAACTCCCACTGTTAACCCAGCACTTCCAAGTCTTTTGTTAAGGGAAACCCAGTTTTTGACCTCTTTGGCTATGCAGGCTCTTTTCTCCTGTGTAATGTTCTGTCCTTCATCTCCTTTCTTTTTTTATGGCATCTTTGCATTTTCATTCATATTTTCCCAGTGAGCTGAAAAGGAAATCAAGAATCTGCCAAAACATTCATCATGTCTTTTCTTTTCAAAATAGCATTAGAAGTCAGGCCTGTTTCAGGGCCTGTGCGTTGAAAATTACGCAACCCAGAGCTGAGAAATTGAAAAGTCCTGTGAACATTGGTTTGAATTTTTAACCAAATTCCTGTCAGCTGCATTTCTTCCTTTTATATATTTTCTTTCTATTACTATTCTAGAGAATGGCTTTACAAGAAACAATGAATTTTAAACAAAGCATGGAGGACTTTTCCAGAGAATGAATTTCAAGTCAGAAATGTGCATATTCTCGCTGGGCTCTGAGAAAAACCGCCCTCTGCAGAACGGAGATGTGACATTGATTATTACATCCAGAACCAGCCAGAATATCCCGTGGTTTGAATACACCCAGCAAACAGCTTAGGAGAAGATGGGTATCTTCTTCTCTTGTTTTGCACCAGTAAAACCAAAAGAGGAGACAGAATTCACTGAATCGTGTATAGGGAAGAGACTTTCATGTAACTCAATTTTTGTCATGAAAAAACTCAGTATCCTGACAGATTGTGAAAGGGCTTTCTGCTTCAGGAGGAAATGGTAGGGTGTCTTTCTTATGGAACATCTGGCCTGTATTTGTGAGCTTCTAGGTGACTTACAAAGCTAAAAACAAGTTGTCTTTAGAGGTGCTCTGCACCTGCAGCTCCTCCTGGAGTCGGCGTGAATCGGGCTGGTGGCACAGAGTCTGCTGTCATCTTGAGGGATCTCCTTTTATTTTGCTTCTTTCTGGTTGTCTCCTGATGAGCTTGGGAGTCTGTGGTTAGATTTTTCTGCTCGGTTTTCATTTCCTTTCTGCAGAGGAACAGTTTGTGGGTTCTACATCCTGCCTCTTCACCGCAGGTTTGTAACAGATTGGTGTGGGGAGCCAGCATCCCCAAAGGCAGGACTGAGCAAGCCTCAGACTGCCGTGGTGGTCCTGGCACAGACGTGTTCCAGCCATCACCCAGGCTTTATTAATTTCCAAACATCTCTGCAGATAATTGTTTTCCCCTAAGGCAGGAGGTGTCAGAAAGGATCGAGGGTATAGCTCAGAGGAAATCAGACTTGTTAGGGAAGAAGGGCTGCTCAAAGTCATCTCCTGCAGCAGGAGGGCTGAGGTCACCTGCTGGGAGGCAGGGCAGTGGGGCATCCTTCCCCAGAGCTCTGTGCCCTCTGCCTGAGCTGGAGACAAAAATAAGATGCCTTTAGCCAGAACCATGACCTTCATGAGTACAAACTTGCATAGACCCAGCTGTGGGATCCAGGGTGAAAGGGTGATGAGGAGAAGCAATTACATCCTGACACAATAACAAATGAGAGAGGCTCAGCCTCTCCTGAGGCTGTGTGGTGGTTGACATTCACTGTTCAGCTCTCCCATGGAAGAGATTGTGGGTGAACAGTCCGGCTACTTCCCCAGGGTCCTCTGAGGGTCTCTGGGCTGCAGAAGGTGCAGGTTTAACCTCCTCTACCCATTGCCTTTCCAGGCTGCTCTTGTCTTCTTGAAAACAGGCACTGCTCCTAAGGAGAGAGGGGAAAGTTGTGTGGGAGGAGACCTTTCCTCTGCTTGAGGGATGAGGTGTCGTGAATCTGTGTGAAACCAACTCCTTCTGGCTCATGCAGGTGGATTTGGGCAACCCCCCCCTTCCTTTCTAACCCCGGCCTGCCTCCTGCTGAGCCAGCCAGGACCAAAGGCTCCATCCCCCCTGCCAGCAGAGGCAACCTGTGCTAATGTGATGCAGGTCCCACGCTGCTGCTCCATCTGATTTGCTGGGAGTCTCCCTGCTTTGAAGGCAGCTGTTGTGTTATCGTGTCAGAAGGTAATTAAATAGACCCCAATTCTTTTAATTACTGCTCTCTCCTCGGTACATGCCTGCGTACAGGGGTGAAGTGAAGGGTATGGAAATAATCGCTGACAGATCACAGCTGGAAATCCGTGGCACCTTGGATAAACATTGAAGCGAAGGCACCGCGCAGCCCAGGCGGCTCGGCTCTGCAATTACTGTGAAATCTGTCTAAAGAGATTGGGGCATGGAATTGGAAAACACAGCAGGCTCGCTTCTCCAGAGAGCAGGATGTAACGAGGGGCTGGGTATGGCGATGAGAGGTGTACCTGATTCACGGGATGGGTTTTGTTGCTGTTGGAATCTTCAGACAGAGGCGAGGTGAAATAAGCAAATTAGTGAGATGCACCTCATTGGATGGGGCAGCAAGGTGAAGGAACACCGAGACCTGGCAGCTTGTTAGAGATACAGGTCACCATCACATCCCTTGTCACTGTTGTGCTGACAGGGCTCTGATGCTGAGAAGGTGGATAAGCCCTGGGCTGGGTGTCTTGGTGCTTTCTCTGCCTGGAGACCAGAGCTGGAATGAGACAGAAGTGACACAAGATCCTCCCATGTGCTGGCCTTTATGCCAAGTGGTATGAGATGATAAAAGCATCTTTGGCTTGCACCCGTGCAGCTGTTCCTCACATAAGGTGAAAATGTTGTTGCCTTTGAAGCTGTTGGAGGTTTTCCTCCTAACAGTCAGGGAGAGGGGTTCTTCAACAGTCCAGCTTGTGGTGAGGAGTTCCAAGGTGCTGGATCATAGAGAGTTGCTTTGGCAAGACGCAAATGCTCCTGAAATGTCTTGCTGCCGACAACGTGGTGTGTTGCCTCTTGTTCTCTCACGTTTATGCTGCAGTCTTTAGAAAAGAATCAGCTGCTGGTATCTGAATGCGTTGCTATTGCAGGGCTGGTGGAGGTGAGGCAGGCAGGCAGCAGAGCCATAGCTGGAATAAATGTTTCAAAGATACGACCAGAAGCGTCTTTCTGGGGACTAAAGCTTGGTTGTTTGAGAGCCAATTCTGCTTTATTACCTTTCTCTTTATCTGCCGTTCTGGTTCTAAAAAGGTCTCCTAATGCCTCATGGGGTTAATAAAGCAGGAGTGGAGGCAGGAGACTTAATTTTGAGTCCTGTGCGATTTATGGGCTGGGGAAGTTGCTGCTTGCCAGGCGTCCGGAAGGCAGCAGAGCAAACGGTGCCAGCAAAGGGCTGCGTGCAGCTCGTCTGCTCTGCTGTGCTCAGTGGCACCAGCCACGGGGGGGTCTGAAGACGTGTCTGTGGTGGTTAGAGAAGGAGAGAGAGAGGAAAGATGGGACTGTTTTCCCCCTCTTACTTGTTGTTTTGTATAAAGGATCAGGCCTTGATAAACCCTCTACTAATTTGTTGCCTCTCTGCCCTTCCTTTGGAGGATGAAAAAGCCTGTCTGAGCCCTGGGGCTCATGGGGTTCAAGTAGGACAATAACTGAGAGCCAGTGGTGCCAGAATGGGCAATGAGGGCAGGTTTAGCTCCTGAGCCTGCTGACCAGCCTTGCTTGCACAGCTCAGGTGGCCCAGGCCAGGGGCAGCAATCAGCTCAAGCTCTCACCTCTGGACTGATACCAGAGCCTGGGATGGGTGGTACCAGCCTGGCTGCTGGTGGGCAGAGCTGCTGGCGTTCAGGGATCGTGCTGGCAAAAGCAGGGCTCTTCTCTGTGGGGTGCTGGTCTGCTTCCGGTGTTTCACAGGAGATGCTTCCTTCCCTGGGCTGCAGTCACATTGCCTTTCATTCTTCTGGGATTGGCATTACTCATGTCCTCAGAATCCACTCGCAGAAAAAGCACGTGGGGCAGTTACGCAGGAAATTGTTCCATTTTCTGACTCGTTTTTTGCTGTGTTGATTGTGTTCCCTCCAGTGTTGTTTGCTTGCGGCAAGTGAAACGCAGTACCTGAGCCTAAGGGGAAGGTATCAAGGACAGAGTTGTCTAATTCCCGTGGGAAGTCAGCTGGATACTATGCCTTGGAATCCTGCTAATCTTAATGATCTCTCTGGGTTTAACCTGATCTGAGGAGATTAGGGCTTGTGCAGATGGTGTTGCTGTGTGCATAGCAGGGCCTTCCTTCACAAGCTGCCCCTGCCTTTTGAACCTCCACCCACCCCACCCCAGTGCATGGTCCCTGAGGGGCCTGCTATCTTGGTGAAGGTTCTGCCTCCTTCAGAGGACCTTCTGGGATCAGGGTGAAGAATTCTGAAGCATGAAGAGTCATGAAAGCAAAACCTATTTCTCTCTCCTAATAGACACCACATATTTTTTAAAGAAGCCCTTTTTGGAACAGTACTTCTGGTTCAAACCATTTGGGGTTATACCAGTAGCTCTGGCAAGAGAAGGAATCCTGCATTTTCTTTCTGCCACCCCAGCCCTCCCTGGTTTTCAGTCTGAAGGAAACAGCCTGATTCATGACAGTGTCACAGCTCGCTGGTACCAGCCAGGACCCTACGGGTGACCCTGAGTATCTTGGCACTATTGAAAGAACTCCACAGCATGGAAATAGAATGGAGCCTACAGACAGAACATAGCTTTAGCCTGTCTGACCTCTCACCCCCTGTCTAATTTTCATGGGTATTATTTACTGCTGCAAAATACTACATGCTTAAGTTATAAGCTGATTTTAAATCAAGGCAATTCCATGGCCATCTGTGGAACTACATCAATTTACACCTGCTGGCGATCCCAGCCAGTGTTGATATATCTTCTTGGGTTCCATAAAAAATGATTTTTTCAGAAGCTGACTTGTTAGCTAAAGAAGCAGCAATGATCTTTTAACAATGCTATTAGGCTGTTCGATGCAGCATTTTCATTGATCAATGTCCTTAACGTGGCAGAAGGATGGCTCCATTTTTCCATTACTTCAGTGTATCCAGCCTGGCCGGCCAAGCACTTTGGTGCGTGGCAAGCACTCCTGCTTGCCAAAACCTGTTGTTACGGTACAGACTGGTGTGCCCATGGCAATTGTAGGTTGAGGGTGGAGATTTCCAGTTGTGACTGTGCAGGAGCACAGAAGTAAAAGCAACCATGGTGTGATGACCCACCCAAAAGGGGAAGGAGGTGCTTCCTTCCCCACACATGGTAACTCTTTTGCTTCTGCTGTCTCAAAACAGACAGAAGATGTGAGTCTTCATCACAGGGATGAAGAGTGGATGAGGATGGGGAGGGAAACATTTGCAATAATGTCCCTTTGCCTCACCAGTGAAATGGAAAAATGTTTGGGATACGTAAAGAAAATTAGGGTTTTTATCGTTTTGGGCTGCCATTTCAGAGGTGATCAGTTTTCAGTGGAAAGATTGTTTATCCTGTCTGGGCCTTCATCTACACACCAGCTAAATGAGTTCAAAAATGGCTCCAGCAAGGCCCTTACAACACTGTGATGTTTTCAAAGAGCTTTGAGGTCCTCATATGAACACACAGCATGGGAACGAAGTGCTGCTGCCTTACAGCTGCTAAGCCACTTCTGCGTTTGGCTCCAAGGACTCTCAATTATTTCAAGATGCTGAGACGGGAGTGTGTTCTGGTTCAGTGCAGTGCACGTGGACATCAAATATCCTCTTGTGTCAGAGCAAGAGGTTGTAGACAGCAAGTGTCTCTGAAAGGAAGTACTGCCTATCCTCTCCAGGTACAAATCTCGGGGAAGCAGCTCTGTGCTTTGGGTTAGAGGCTGTGATTAGAGAGTAATGAGGCCTTCCACACTGGCAATGCGTTGTGGTGATGCTGAATTTAATGGATTCCTTGGGGTCTTTGCACTCTTTCTGCAAACATTTCCTCCTCAGCCAGACATTCAGAAAGCACTGTATGTTTCCTCCATCCCTTTCCTGCTCTGCAAACGTGATTTTTATATGGTTTTGATGGGTTTTGCTTAATGGTTTCTTCATGCTGTTTAAAGGATTTATGTGCCATGGGCTAATATATCTTAGTGTTCTCATGGATTTATACCAAAAGGGCTTTTGTTCTCATCCCTGGACTTTAGGAAGCCTCTTTGAGTAGCTCTCAAATGGTCTCTTATATCTTGTTGGCAAACAAGCTCTTCTGACTCCTTCAGCTCTGAGGTTAGACCCGAAAGTAACAGCACCTTACGGAAAGGCTGGGGTCCTGTTATGGGCAGCATGTCCTTAGGTGGGGGCTTAACTCTCCGGTTAGTGAAATGCTGGCAGCCCGCAGTGACTGCAGAGAAGCCAGGTAACTTAGGAAAGTGAGTGTGTGCTTACCAGGTACAGCAGCCAAGTTCTTGAGGCCTGAACCTGTGGTAACACGTCCTTTCTCGAGCGGAGAGAAGCTGGCTGCCCACTTGCCAGCATATCTTGCAACACCAGCAGACTTCATCTATTTTTCTTCTCTTCTTTCTCATCTCGTTTTTCTTTCTCCTCTCGTCCCAAATTTTCATCTCTCTGCAGGGAAAGCATTAGCTGGTGTGAGAAGTGCCAGCAATACTCCAAAGGGTGTCCTTCCTTTAATAGCCCTGCCTTAATGCAGAGGAACATTTGCCTGCAGGTTGGGCGGTGATGTGCAGACCCATTAAGGCTTGTCTGTTAGCTCATGACAGCACTTTAAGCTGTTTCTTCATGTAGAAAAGGAATACTGAGCACTGGAGGGACTGAGGCAAAAACAGTGAACCCAGAAGTTACAGACAGCTTTCAGAAAAGCTTGTATCTGCAGGAGGCATCTGCGGTCTCTCTCTGCCTCCGCTCTCTTTCCCGTGCCACCTGCTGACAGATGCAAATGGCAACGGTGTAGAAATAGCCTGGGGAATAGTAATTTTATATTTCTGCTCCAGATCTTGCAGAAAAGCTCTTGGATGGTGATCAGGGATTAGCTACCCTTATCATCCATCTGTCCTTAGTGCAATAACAAATCAGAGCCTTGCTCTGACCAACCTTGCTCGTAAACTGCAGGAGTGGCACCGCTCTGTAGCGGGACAGCCCCAGGGATCCAGATGAAGATGATCTTCTGGGAAGATGATTGTTGTTCTTGATGCCAGAGATACAGTCTGAGCCACTTCAGAGGGATCCTGTTGGATTCTGTCTTCCTCCACTGGGATACACGCGGAGATGGGATTTACTTTGCAGTTGTGATCTGAGAGTTGTTAGAAACCTCAGCTTGTGGTCTTGGGTAAATCAGAAGGCAGATGTCTCTCTTTCCTTGGTGACTCAGTTATTGCTACTGGAAGGCAAGCAAAGCAGGAGCAGGTAAAGTGACAGACCTGCCCATCTGCGTGTATCCATGCCCGTGTCCTGAGTGTGGGACCATCTCCTGTCAGCTGATACTGATGGTGAGAAGAGGTGGCTTGCTCCAACGATAAATCCAGATCTGTGTCTTTTGGGTTATTTGATTTTAATTTAAAGGATGTAAGACTATAGCTCCAAACCTTCCCCAAATTTTATACCTACAATGCCTCTTCACATGCTCTGCAGAGGAACCCGGTGAAACTGGGTGCTCCTCTCCCAGTCCTTGGTCGTTCATGGTCTGATTTTGCAGCCTGGCTTAGAAGGTCTGAGATCTGGAGATATGCCACGAAATCAGGAGCCCCTCTGAAGCCAGAGACTGACCAGGGCTGTGCAAATGGATGGAAAAAGGCTTGCAAAGTGGAGACAGTTTCTAGACAAAGGCGGCATGCAGTAATCCCTGAAGAGTAAATGGAAAACAGATTACGTTTGTTCTCAGATCTGTTCAATAATGGAGCAGCAGGCAGCTGCTGGCCTGCCTCCCCTGGGTCCCTGGCAGGAGCAGACAGCCACTACATTATTAATTGTCTGCCGCTGGCAGTCCAGCGGGACGCAGCGGGGCTTCTGGAGAGGAGCCTGGTGCTTTGGGAAGCAGCCCCTTCCTCCTGCCTCCAGGGCTCTGTTAATAAATGTGTCTCTTCCCCTGAAAACTCTTCCTCATAGCATGGTGTCCACGTGGCTGTGGTCACAAGCACTGCTGTAGCCACGAGGCAGGGAGTTCACCCAGGAGTCTTCATTTACTGTGGCACTGAGCACCTCCCCTGCTCTGGGCATCGGGTGCCACAGCCCGCAGTGAAAGGGACTGTGCCTCAGAGAGCAACTGGACAAAGCCAAGCCTGTAGCCTCGTCCTGTGGGGGGGAAACTGAGGCACAGTTACGCTGTCACATGGACACAAACACCACGGATGTGCAAGACACATCTTCTCATAGTATTTCTTCTTGGTAGAGCTTATCCTGGTCATTGGGAGGATGTCTGGGGATGGTCACTGTCTCAGGTGGTTTTTTAGCAGGGATGCACCAAATTCCCTTTTTTTTTCACTGTTCCAGTTTTAAACTGGAAAGTGTTTTCCTGCTCATGCTCCAGGCCTCTGCCAGCCAATAGTTTGCCTAAAGAGCTCTTTCTTGGGCCACTGTGTTCCCTCTTGCACCGAGTGTCTCTACTTCATCTTTTGCTCCCATGCCCAGTATTTAGTCAGTCACTTTGGCTGCACAGGTGATTCTTGGTCTGACCTGCAATGTGGTTGTGTCTTGGGTGAAGGACAATTTATTTCAAATCTCCAGTCTGTAATGAACATTAATTGCTTTATCTGTTTATCTTGAAACAATCCCTGCTGATCTTCCAGCCAAGGAGTGTGCCTTGGCCTCTGCCCTGACCTTTGTGGGAGCACCATGGGCTCACCTGATTTAAAAGCTCGCTTGTTTTAACCAAGTACATAAGTCACACAGGGGAGTCTGTGACCCCAACATGAGCTTAATTATTGAATTACAGGTCAAAACACACATTTGGCGACTTTCACATTGTGCCCCTCAAAAAGAAAAAGCTTTACTAGGAGATGTCCAAACAGAACAATGAAAAATTGTTGTAGAAACTCGGAGAATTTTTTGGCTTTTTCTTTTCTTGTGTCCCTTTTTGCTTTTGCACAGTCCCCAAGCTGGTAACTGTGGTATATTTGTGTGAGGATTCTTAATTTCCTTTCCACAGAACTTCGCCTGCCAGTGCTGCTTTCTTTTTTTTTTTTTTTAATTTGTACTTTTTCAATATTATATCGCCTCACAGTGGCTTGCTTGATAATTTTTGCATGAAATGCTGGAAGGTGCCTCCTGTGAAAGTTGGCCTTTGTTCAAGAAACTGCCTTGTTCTGTTTTTTTTGTTTGTTTTGTTTAGGTTTTTTTTAACGTGAAACCAACAAAAGAAAGTGTTATCTTTTCCTCTAGGACTGGGTGTAATTGGAATGTTGCTGTGCTCATAGTGGGATGTGGACTGCCTTGGATTACAACTATACCCACACGTATTTTTGACTGCTTCTCACCTAAGCAGTAGCTCATATTTAGAAAGCCACCCATAGATTTTTTTCCAGCTGGAAAAAAATAGTTTTCTTCTTCTGTCTTTTTAAATTGAGAACGTTTTCCCTCTGGAGAGGGATTTTCTTTCATCATTGTGCTCCTCTCTCATCATGAAGTGACAGAACATATCCTGCTGCCTGTAGCAGAACTGCAGCCAGAGGGGAATCTGTTGGGAGCAGGTATCCATGGAGAAAGGATTACCCCAAAGAAAGGTGGTGGAGACCAAGTTATTGATGCCACCCTGGCAGACTCAGAGGGGCAGTGTTTTGTCATCTGCAGTGTCTGAGGGTTAAACCCCAAGATGCAGGACACGTCCCACCAGAATAGGACAGGCCAATATCCGGGTGTCCTTGTACGCCTATGGAAGGTGCTGTGGCAGCCTCAGGAGAAAATCACACAGAGGCTACTCAGCACTCCCCACCTCGGGAACCCGGGAGTTACCAGACAAGATTTTATCTGCTCTTTAGTTGTGTAAGCGGGTTTTTTCTTTCCCCCCTGTTTCCTTGTTTTTTCCCTTTTCCTCCAGCCTGCCATCAATCTCTTGTGCCTGCAGCTTCCCTGCAATGGAAGGGGAGGCAAAGTCAGGCTCTTCTGTTGGAAAGGGGAAAGAGGATCACTGGACACCACAAGGATGCTTGTGTGCTTCAAAGGGGTGTGCAAACCCATGAATGTCCCTGAACCCGAAGGCTGGATGATCCATACTCCTTTTTATTTACTGGAAGGGTGCAGAGTACAGAAATAGAAGTCAGAGCAGTTATACCCACTGAAGAAAAGTAATCTGCTGTTATGATAAGCACTACATTAATGATATGATAAGAAAGTAAGGGCCACTCATTATTTTCAGCTCTGCTCCCACCCTGGACAGATTACTGGGCTGCAGCACGGACTTTTTAGGAGCAAAAGAGATTTTTACACAGCTCCCAGTTAACCCAGTGATGGGGAAGGGAAGGAGGCAGCTCAAATGCTCATCTTTCTGCTGTGCAGCTCTAGGGAGAAACAGTTAAATGGAGATGTGAGGGCTTGCCTTGCTTCACAAGGAAATAGTCTCTTTTATGTGTATCTTGCCTGTGTTGATATTTGAAAGCTATTTTGGGCCACAACGGCAAATTTAATCCACAGTTTGTTCTCTCTCTAAAGTATTGTACCATAAAAACTCAGATCAATTTTGACAGCTCCAACTATTTAGATTGGAGAGGAAAGCCAAACAATGAATCACTCTGAATATTTACAGTTGAATTCATCCCAGGGTACCTGTACCCACCTCACTGAAATGAAAGCATTATCTGAGAGATGAGCAAAGGCTTGGAGGCTCCCACCTATTTTCCCAGCTTGCATGGAGTGGTGTATCCAGGGCTGGGATGTGAGGAGCAATCCAGGGCTAATGTTGCAGAGGGGTCGATGAGTTCAGAGTGGTCCACACGTTCCCTTTGGGAGGCTTGGGGATTTATGCTACGCTCGCTCTGATGAGAGTCAAAGCACTTGAACCAGAGTAAATACAGCTTTCTCACTTCCCTGGAGCTGGCTGAAAATGTGGGAAAGATGTGTTCACAAATAATTACACAGTAGTCAATTTTCAACGGTCCACAGGAAAAAAAAAAGTCACAATGAAACAAAAGCCCTCACAGTAAGTTATTGAATGAATTCCCTTGGATAACTTATCATGTTATAGCCGATGGCTATGACTTGATCGGCAGGAATCGGTGTTCGGTTCTCAGCTCTGGTCCTTTCCTCCTGTGGTCTTTACCCGAGATGCTCCATTTCCCTCCTGTCTCAGCTGGAAAATCTCTTTTCAGGTTTTTGCCCGTCGCCCATCACTGCAGCATCTTCCCTGTTAAATTGATGGCAATTGCAAAGTCCTTTGCAGCTTTTATGGGCTTCATAATGCTTCCTCACAGGGAACTCAACAGTCTATATTGGCTATGACTGTCATTCTCTGAAATATTGCTGTCATTCACATATGCAATGTCCCCAGTCCCAGAGGGCCTGCAGCCACCGTGCTAACTACAAATAAGTGCAGGGATTGCTTTGCCATTAAAATGCAGCTCTGTCCCAAGTGTAGAGAAGGAGCTGCATGGCCGAGGTACCAGCAAACAGCTTTTTGCTCATTTCTTGGAGGAGATGACCAGCTACTGGTCAGAGACAGAAGAAACAATTCCTTTTACAGGCTTTCTATGCCTAATGAGAGCAGGATGTGCTGATTTTTGGCCAGGCTCTCAGGGCTGTGTTAGGTGTCGTACCCCTAGTTAGGTCTTGTGGTTTGCTGTGTGAATTTTCTCCCCTCCTCATTTTTCTGCTTCTGTTTCCTCTCCCAGCTTGTCCCCGTGTGAGCTTCTTTGGGGTTACCTCTGTTTGTGTCCATCAGTGTCTCAGAGTGCGGCCCTCTGAGGTCCCTGATACCTGAGGACTTCTAAGCTCTGGCTTGAAGCAGTCGTGTAGGACCTTTCCAACTTGTCTCCTGTGTGGCTGAAGACGTCTCACCCCAGAGCAGGGATTGTAATGGTTACGCTGTGAACAGACAGACTGTGAGATGGACAATAGTAGCAAAGCTCCTGGCGTGCTTCTCCTTTAATCCAGTGCCTGCCTGCAAATGCCATGGATAGCACAGGCAGGACAAGGGGGAGTGGGCCACTGGGAGGGAGAGTGAGAGTGGCAGCTCAAATGAAAGGAAAAGGTGGGGGGGAATCCCTGAAAGCGTGGGTGAATTACTGCTCTGCTTATTCTGCACTGTTTATGTGGGGAGAGGGACTTGTTCAGCTTCCTGGTGTTGGTGGTTTATAGGAGCTCAAGTCTCACCTCTGCTCTAAGGTGCCAAAAGGGAGACATATACACGTTACCAGGAAATCATAAAAGCGCCAGTAAAGGTCTCGTCTCTCACACGTTGTGGGGGTGGGAGCGAGGGGAAGCATCAATGCACTGTGGGCTGAACAGGGCTGAAGGTGTTTGGATGGGGAACGGGCAGGGTGTGATCCCACTCTGCAGACAGAGGGTCTGTGGCAGTGCCAGCTGGAGGGCCGGGCTCACTGGTACCAGTATGAGGGATGGTGGGGGTGGATGTTGCACAGGTGAATTCCTCCCTGGGGAGGGAGTGCCTCATGCCAACCACTGTGCCACTGACAGCTGAGTGTGGAGGCAGTGGGAGATGCAGCCTCTGTGTCTCCTCTTTTTCATGCTCGGAGCATCCCCGCTTCTTCTAACGGGGTTGGGGCGGTGATGAGAGAGTTTCTTGTCTGTCCCAGCCTCAGCAAAGACAGCAGGTGAGCCTGGGACTCGATGGCAGAAGCTTGTCCCCTTACGCCTTTCCACTTGCCCCACTGCTGCATTCATGGGGATCCCGTGTGCTTTTCTGTGCCCTCCCAAAGGCAGCTGGAGAGAGGCAGAGAAGGGACAGACTTACCACTGTCCCTGGGAGCCTTCCAGCCGGCACTGAAACGTGCACATGCCATCACAAAAGGGCTAATTGCCTGGAGCAGGAGCAGAGCGGGATGGGAGCAGTCCCGTGGGTGGATGTCCCCATGCCACAGTGCCTCGCAGGGTGGCACAGCTCCCTCACCAGCTCAGTGTGCCAGGCAGCTTCTCTGGGCAGTGCTCACTGATGCTGGCATTGCATCCGGGGAAGAGCCTTGCTGTGTGGAGAGTAAACAAAATGCTTAATTTACAGCCATTGATTTATTGTGCTGTTTGCTGAAATGATATTACAGTTGGCTGCAAACTGTTTTTCATCCTCTGATGGCGAGCTCCCACCACAACAGTGCTGCAGAAGCTTTCGCTGCCCACCGAGAGCGATGCCAGCAGGAGGCTGGGAAATGCCAGCTGCAGCTGGAGAGGAGGGGTCACAGCCTCAGCTGGCACAAGCCAAGGTTGCACTGCACCAGCTGGCATTTGCCCATGCCTGGTGTGCTGCAGTGGCGGGACCTGGTCCTTGCACTAGCACAACACACTCGCAGGCTGTGGGCTGAGAAAATTCAGTGTAGCTCCTTTCTGTTGATGGATACTGAAAGAAAATAATCGTCCTAAGTGCAAAGAAACCTAGAGGAAAAGGCATTTGCATTTCAGTAGAGGTTCTCTTTCTAAGGTTCATGGAGGGACCTGCTTAGTCCATGCCTGTTCCTTGCTCTTTCCAGTGTGTTTCTTGTGTTTCCAGTGTAGCCTGTCTATCACTGAGGGAAGGACTCCATGGGCAGCACTTTTTGTTTCTGGTGCCCTCATCACTGTGGAATCCTAAACCTCTCATCCACCCTGTGCATACAAATTAAATAAAGAAAAAAACCAACCCACTGTGTGTGGTTGGTGATCAAAGGTAGGGAGCTTGCAGCCCAACAGGCATTTAAAACAACAACTGAAATTCTCATTGATCTTTTATCACTGCTGGCTGAGCCTGCCGGCTCTCTGGAAAGCTGTGGTCTGTGTATTACATTTATTGTGGCTCCATTTGTGACAGCTTCTTGGAGACAGACAGGGAACTCGTGGGGCAAACACTGGATGGTGGCCAGAGAAAGGCAATACACACCAGGAAGATGCTACAACTCATTCAGAGTAATTGTAGCAGCAGAAAAACAGTGGTGGGAGAAAAGCTTGCTGAGGTCAGTAATGAGAGATGACTTGGCAAACAAGGTCCAATTTGGAGGCTGTTTCTTCTCCCCCTCTCTGTGTGGGTGCTGCCCAGGTGTGTGGATCTCTGAAACGTGCTCTTCTGTAACATGACGGATTTGCCTTGAATGGCTCTGAAATGGGATACCTTGGAGAAAAATGGCATTATCCTTTGAAGCACACAAGGCTGGATTGCTCAGGGGAAGTCCTTGAGCTGCATCTGCTCTCAGTGAGCATCCTCCAGGCAGGTGGGGAGAGGCTGCCCTCCTGTGAGTGAAGCTGGGGGGCTGGCCAGGCAGAACCCCTGCCAGCAGTGCAAACTGGTGACAGCTCCGTGCTAGCAACCCCAGCCCGGGGATAACTGAGTTCTGCTGCCTTTTTACGAGTCTGGTAAAACTGGACTTCACCCAGGAACTGATGGAGAATAACACCTGAGCATTAGGGTGTCCTTGGTGAATGGAGCGGGGTGGGAGGGCAGGCAGACCCCTTCCCTTGTTGCCTGCAGCCTGCACACTGTGCTGAATCCAAGTGTGGGTGGATTTATCATCTGGGCAGGATGCTACCTTGGCATTTAGTCGTGCAAACCTCAACGAGATAAATTACCTCATGGCCTGTCCCTGTCGGTCACTGTCCCGGCTGCTGCGTGGGGGACCAGAGAGGCAGAAAATGTCTCCTTGCCTGTCAGAACGGGCTGCTGTGAGCCAGCACCAGCAGGCCTCCAGAAAGCCGCTCTCCCCTTGATGCCTTTCCCTCCCTGGGAGGCAGGTTCATTAAGTGAAGGAGCTTTGTGGCAGCAGGGAGCCTGGCTGCTGCAGAGAGAGGATTGCCTGGCACTCGGCTGCGCCGTGCAGGCTGCTGCTCTTAAATCTCTGCCCTGTTAAACGGGATTGGCTTGTCTGAGAGCAGGCAAAATGCCCTCCTAGCACATGGGCATTAGTGAGAGAGGGTGAGGCTGCCAAGACATCATTGCTGATCATTAAGTGTGTTTATAAAGGCAAGGCCAGGAGCCAGGCAGGCCCTGCTGATCCAGCCCCGCTGCTGCAGCAGAGCCCGTGGCAGGGGATGCGGCCTGGGTAGTTCTTCCCCCAGCTAGATTAATTTATAAACTAAAAACGCCTGGAGCGGGTCAGGTCTGAGCACTGGCTGTGCTGGCAGCATTCCTCACTGAGCTCCTGGAGAGTGCTGGCCATCACCGAAGCGGGGACAATGTCCTGGTGTCCTCACAGGGACAAGGCCGTACTCACAGCATCAGTGCCGTGGCACAGGGCAGCAGAGAGGTGCCTTTAGCCAGCGCAGAGATCCTCTGCCTGCCCGCTGTGATGTGCATACCAAATGCAAAGTTATTTCTTATCTCGTTGCAAAAAGGGAAGAAAAAGCACTTGTTTCCCTCTGTGACTGGCAGTGGAAATCAAAAGCTCCTTGGTGAGGAGGTAGCGTGGCTCTGTGCTAACATCTGTGAGTGATGGATGGCACTCGGAGAAAAGGTGTCACAACCCATCACATGCCTGAATCGTGACAGCAAAGGGGTTGTTCTTCCATGCCTGTCTTCTCTGCTCTGGCAGTGCTTGCACACATCGTTCCTGAGGTTGAGATCATTCATGCTGGAATAACTTATAAAGCATCAGTGTACCACTGGGATTTAAACTTCTCTTTCTCTGCAGCCTTAAAAGGAAGGAGCTAAAGGCAGGATACACAAACTGATGAAAATTACTGATTTTATTCACTATTTTTACCACACTTTTTTTTCCAGAATAAAATTGTATCTGGGTGATTTAATAATCTTGAAGTATTCTGGGCGGGGAGGCAGAGCTGAAATGCAGTCTGCCCTCAGCACTTTGGAGAACTGAGCTGTATTTCTGGTGTCTAGGGACTGGTTTAGGATTGTAACTTTAGATGATTAGACAACTGGCTCCAACACATTGCTCCTACCTAATTTTCTTCACATTTTTCATAGCAATTTTTTTTCTGCAAGCATTGTAATGTCAGCAAGTTGTATTCTGCTGGTTTCTGAGAAGTGAACTTGCAGAAATGAGACTGGAGCAAAGTGATCCTTCCCCATCCCTGCCTGAGCGGACAGTGTTTCCTCTACATAGAACATCTGGGGATGGAATGGGGCCAAACACCTTTCCTGACAAAGTAAATTTCTTGTGGTAGAGCCTTGTGGGATGCCAGGATCTAACTAAAGCTTCAGATCTCCTAATTTGTGTTAAAAGAAATAGGACAATAAACTCAGAGACTGGTGCTGTCTTAGGCTGGGCTGGATGGTAGATTTCGGGCAAGTGGGCTAGCAAGTCAGGAATCCAAGACAGGTGACCAGCCCACCTTCATGGGCTCCCAGCCCAAACCCAAGCCGTCATTTCCTTGTTCCTCTTGCATGTGCTGTGTTTTGTCACTGCCGCCGCTGCTGAGTGGTGTTAAATGCTGCTGCTTCAGAGTGAGTGGCTTGGCCTCTGCGGGGGGCAGGCAAAATATATGTTCTTCAAGACACACTTGCTGCCAGCCAGCTTCCCTGAAGGTGGACATTTGTTATTATCGCAGGAAGGTGAAGGATGTGCTATTGTGGGATGTAATTCACCCCAGCAGAAGCCTCCTGCCAGAGCCCTCACCCCTGTGCTGCGGCAGAGGAGGGAGCACAGTCCTTGCTGTAAAGGAGACTGAACCCTCAGCCTCTTCTGGGGGGCATCGAAACAGGGCAGTGCCCCCTTTGTGCTGACTGTGGCTGAGGTGAGAGGATCCAGGGGTGTGCCTCGATCTGCCTGGCATGGCTGGTTCTCAGAGCCACCCTGCTGTCACCGGAGCAGAGACTTGCCAAGGATGATGGCACCTGATAACCTCAAAGTCAGGTTTCATTGGGATGACCGTTCCTGTATGCCTGAATTGCATTTTAAAGTGTGGCTTAAGTGAATAACTAACGTCAGCACTCTTGCTCCACGATAATCCCTGTGTCTGCTTGATTAGCAGAGAGGAAAACAATTAACTAGGAGATAATTTCCCATCATATGGGGGTTTTTTTTGGGTTTGGTTTCTTCTTTCAAAAGTCTGGGCCTGTGGATTATCCTGGCTCTCTCAAGGGCAAGCAGTTTCTCATGTCCTTGAGAGTAAATGCCAAACTGCTCGGGCTTGGCTGCAGCATTGGCTTTATTTGCCAAGGACTTCAGAGCATGCCTGAAGAACAGAGCAAGAGGGAAGAGGGAAAACAGACAAGTAATTCTGACACACTTTAGTATTCCTGGCGGTGCTGCTGCCATCAGCTGTTCTATCAGCTTTCACAGCCCATGCTATAATTAAGATCTGTCAACACTGATAAAAAGGAGAACATTCAGTCAACTAATTAAGTATCGCTTTAATACTCTAATATTTAAATTCAGGTTCCTAAATCAGCAGAATAATAAAATGTTTGATGTCTGCTTAAATGGCAAGGGAACAGAATGTGAGTATCTCAATAGTGGATTTAATTATCAATCTGCCTTTCCCCCAGTGGGCCTCGGTGCCGGTGCAGTGGAACCGGGATCCCTGGCAGCTGTGGGAGGAGAGTGCAGAGCAGGCCCTGAGCTGGAGGGAGCTAGGGAACCTCTGCAGCATGGCTGGGATAGCCAGGGCTTAAAACCAACCTGGATGGGACGCAAGCGTTTAAGTGTAGTGTTGAGAGAGGTCCTTTCCAAATGTGCCGTGGCTGGCAACAACTCGGCACGCTGAGGAGGAGGCAGTGAGGCACAGACATGGATCAGGGCATCAAGGGGAGCGTCTGGGAGTTGGGATGCTTTGGTGTATTGTCCATGGCCCCAGACATGTGAAAAGAGCTGAGAAGGAAGCAGGTATTAAGTTGAGCAAATGCTTCAGCAGGCCTGGCTTCAAGATTACCTTTCCTTTGTCCTTTCTGTGTTAGCTTGCTGTGAATATTTTAGTGAGCACGTTTACTGGCAGGAGTATGTTCACGTGGAAGGGAAATATTTGTTCAATTAATCTCCAAGAGGACTGCAAACTGAGATATTTGAAGTATTTGCAGTAGAAACTTGATGGTGACTGCTGCACTCATCCTGGCGAGGAACACAGGCAGCCAAGCAGCTCATGAGCACCATTAAACTGAGCAGGGGAGTCGGGGTTGTAGTGAGGGGGCTGCTGCTAATGATGGCTCAGGTCTGGTGGGGAGCTCTGGCCAGGTGAGGATGCAGTGCCTGGAGTTCTTTTAAGACTTAAAGTTGTTCTCAGAAATTACATGGGATGGAAAAAGGCTTGGGGAAAAAAAAAAAAAATCAATTTGGAAAATCCAGCTCTGTTCACACATAATTTGCAAACTGGAAAAGAGGTGAAATTCATCAAGGAAATGAATCGTTACAAATGATTTGTTCAGCTGTTGTAGGGAGACGATTTATGAATATTGATCTATTTGTAATTGTGAATAACTCCCTGTGGAAGCTGTGTGCTGTAGAAGTGTTGGGTATCTGAAATCGACTGAGAAAGTGCGTATTTTTTTAACATTGCAGTTACTCCAAAAGGCTCTAGTCAAGATTGCAGCCTCCTCGTGCTGCTCTTTGTAGAGGTTACTGTCGGAATGAATGCTTGGCCAAAGAGTTTTCAGAAAATACCCTGACTTCCATTTTCCAGCAGGGCCCCTGGAATATAAAATGACTTGCCCAAAGTCAATTAAAGTCTGTAGCAGACTTTGGGAAAGAATCGTAGTTTATTTTGGTTTGCTTTGGTTTATGGGAAGTTGTCCCAGAGCAGGAATTATTGGCATGTCTGCCGCAGAAACCCAGCTTTGCAAAATCAAGGATTTTTGTCGGAATGCTTGAGTTTTGAGGAGGTGGTGTGAAATCCTGTGTGTAATTCCCTTGCTCTGCAGGAAATGGAGTGTGGGTCACCCCCAACAGGCAGCTCAGCTGCCAGGGAAATGTGGGAAGGTGGGATGGATGCATCTCACCCGGAGGGTAGGCACAGGCACCTGCAGGAGTTATTTTGAACTGAGCAGCGAAGGAGAAAGCATCTCTGGAGCAGAAATGCCACACAGGATTCACAGCACAGCACTGGTGTGCAGCCTGAGGGTCGTTACCCTTTCTCCTTCTGGAAACTTCATTTCACAATTATTCTGTGGGTGCTGTTACTTGTGTGACTCTGGCATGGTGCTTTATAGCAGGTGATTTTCTGTGCTGCCCCGCGTTTCAGTCCTGAGCATGCCACTTGCTAAGTGGAAAGGGATGACCAGCAAAAGCATGGATTATTTGTTTTAAAATAGAGAAATGTGGCACTTTCATACCCTGCGGTTCCTTCCTGACAACTCATCCTCCCGCATCACACTGCAGTGAGTGACAGCAACCAGAGGCTATTCATAAGGGTAGCATCTCAGCATGTAATAATCATAATTACATGAAATAATAACTATCTAAAGGGCAGCACAGTGAGTGACAAGCCAGAGAATATACCTTGACACCTGCCAAAGATGTACTAAACACACAGAGAAATTTTCCCCAGGATCCTGTCACTTTGTCAACTAACAGAACCAGCCAGAGTTAATAAAATTACTCCAACAAAGTCAGGCAGGGCTTCTTCCCTTGCTGTCAGAGCCTCAGGTTCACAGGTTCACAGAATCATTGAGGAGCCTGATCTAGGTCTGGCAATGATCTTGTCGTTACTATTTCTGGCTGTAATTAATTGGAGAAGTTTCTCTGCATGGAGTTTAATCTGATCATTATTAAAGATAATAATTGATAAAGTGCAGGTGACAGCAGGCTTGAGGGACCCGGCTAACAAAAAAAACCCTGGAAAGGTTTGACATTTCCTTTGCTACCATTGCTTCTGATATTTAATTCTACCTGTGTGTAAGGGCTACACCCCGGGATGTGGAGTCGTGCGTGGCAGCTGATAACACTTACAGACTTTATCCTGAGGTGCAGCAGCAGGTGATCTTATATTGTGCAGTGTCTAATCCTTTGTGTAAAGCAAACATGGAAATTGTTTGGACAGACCCCCTTCCCTGACAAAATGGTTATGGAAAGGCAGGAAAGGGGGATAGAAGTGGGAGAAGATAATGGGTGTAGATACAACATCCAACCACTCCATAATAGGTAATGGACCTCTTCAACTAGAGTTATTGTGTGTCCTCCACAGGACCTGATTTTTTAAAAATCAGCTGCAAGTTATCCAAATTAAAATGAAACAAAAACTGTTGGCTAAGTGCTGGCCTTCCTGCCCAAGCTCCCTGGCTTGTGTTGTGGGTGGGTTTGGAACAGATATTCCCAATCACAAATATCTAACAGGAGTCATAACCCTGGAGGTGGGACTGTGCTTCCCTTCCAGAGCGTGGGGAGCACCGCAGGAATGGAAGATGCAAGGCTGCTTTTTGCAAGGCTCGTTATAATTAGATTATGTGCATTCTGAGCGTCTCTTTAGTGCTGTTCTTTGACACCTAAATAACAATTAGAATTGGTGGCAGGGCTATTTTTGTCCACTGTGGTTGTGAGATGTGGTGTTTGACCACGTGTTACATTCCCTGATGCGCTCCCTCCTTTCCCTGGGTTCCTGTGTGCCCAAGCTTGGCTTGTTTTTAGGTACAAGGGGGAGCAGCGGTGTCCATGCACCACAGAGAGAGAGGCACCTGTGTCCCTAATGTGGGTGTCAGACATCACAGCTGTGAAACAGCACGCGGGATGAAGTTCATGCGAGAGGTTTATTTATACTCCTGGCGGGATGCACCAGTGGTTTCCATGGGAATGGGAAGGGCTGCACAGTAGGACGGCTGCTCTTACTGCACATGATAGAGAGCTAATGGGGAGGGCTGCGGCCTCCCCGTGCCCTCATTAATCCAGCCCCCTGCCAGCTTCCCAGCTCTCCATACCCTGCACCAGCCCTTATGGGCAGGTCATGGGGCATGAGGTGAGAGGTGCAGTTTTTAGGAAACAAATGCGAGTTCCCGTGACAGTGAAGGGGTAAAAATAAATTTTCTGTGCAGCCTTTTCGGGGGTTATTATTTTGGAGAGTAGAGGGTTTATTTGTTTAGTTTTATTCCCATAATGAAAGTTCCGTGGGGACAAGCAGAACTGCGGGTGCAGTTTGCTTTGTTATCATGGGGTCTTGCTGCTGTGTGGCTGCACAGAAAACCTGGGGGAGAGCACAGGTGAGTTTGGCATCGGCTGCCGTGTGCTGGTGGAAGCTGTTTGTCCTCTAGAGGAACAGCTTTTGGCCAAATCCTGCTCCACACTCCCTGCAGGCATTTTCCAAGTCTGTAGCACAACCTGCCCCGTGCCTGGTTTTGCAGGGAAAGCATCCTAGAGGGAAGAAGTGGTCCTAGGTGGCCACAAGCTGGCCTGTTCCTGCATCCCTCCTCCCAGTGCAGTGGCTGTAACACCTCCCCTCTTGGTTGCCTTGGAGCTTTTGAAGAAAAGTATAAAATTCACCCTTCCTTGCAGTCAGACACAATTCCATAGCTCAGGCTGGGCTCCATGGAGGATTGGGGTGACTGCACCTCACCCACCCAAGACCAGCAGCCCTCCTGACAAGGGGGAGCTGCAACCTCAGCTTTCCTTGGATAGCCCTGGGGGGCTCCCAGGCTTAGGGTCCCCGAGATGGTGTCAGCCAGAAACAAAATCTCAATTACCCCACCATTTGCTCGGAGGGCAGGGATTTCTGGGAGTGTGTGGGTTTCCTGGAGCCTCTGAGTGCCATCTGCTGGGCGAGGGGATTTGGTCAGGGGGCTGTGGCTGCAGAGAAAACATCCACGGGGAAACCGAGATTGGCAGGGAGAGGCCAAGGGCTGTTAATAATACAGGAGGTAGGGGAAAGCAGAGGATAGAACACACCAAAAATTGCATTCAGACAACACAGATGACAGTTATTTTGATTTGTAAATGTCTACCTAGTTGGAAAAGCTGCCATAAATAATACCCAGCTGTCAGGCTGTCCTGATCCGCAGGCTGTGCGCTCAGGCGTGGCACTGATGGGGGGCTATATTTTTCTCAGTGTACGTACAGGATAAACACACACTCTGCCTGCACATGTTTGTCATTGAGAAATCCCTGCTGCACCTGCCGTGTTCAGTCACTTGAGTCTTCAGAGGCAGAGTGTTGTTGAATTTAATTTTTTTCCTTCTATAATTTTCCTTCTTGTCCCTCATCTAAGGCAAGAAAATCCCTCATCCCACGGCTCTGTTTCTGCTCTAACACAAATTGGCTGCTCGCTTCGGATTTTCTGGAGCAGGCAGCAGCAGCAGCAGGGCCAGGTGGCAATCTCTGGGTACCCAGTGCTGCACTGCACCACGTTTCTTCTCCCCAGGCTGGGGAAGCACATAAACCTGAGCCATTTGCAGGAAGGTACTTGGCTCTTGCCAAGATTTCACCTGTTTTTTGGATAAACAGAGCACTTCAGGGCTATCAATATTTATGGATTAATCTGTTTGAAGGCCGAGAGGGAGTGTTTATCACTATCCACTCTGCCCAGCGTAGGCTGTGGAACAGCATCAGCCCACCTGCAGCCCGGCCTCTCCACCAGTGCCTGTAGGCAGTGCAAACAAACCGTACTTGCTGTCGATCTCGACTGCAGTTTGGGGTGTTGGGGTCGATTTCTGGATTGGAGCAGGAAACAGCAACAAGGACAAGCATTTCCTTGGTGGGGTTTGCCTGAATTTAATATGTCTGATGGCTCTCAATGTGATGAAGGCAAGCTGCCTCCCTCCAAGAGCTCCTCACGCCAGCACCACAACCACCCATCAAACGCTGCTTGGAGCTGCCAACTTTTTTCCCAGGAAGCAGCAACAACCTGCAACCAAAACAAGGCTTCTGTCCAACAGCATCAAGTGGTTCCTGAAATTGCCTCCTGAAGGCGCTGGTCAGTGAGCTGGATTTATGTTCAGGTAGTTGGTGAGAAGGAAGAGAGAGTGAGGAGGATTTTTGCTTTTCCCCATCAGCTCTGAAAATGGCTCAGGAACAAGCCCAGCACCCTGAGAGAGTCACCTTAGCTCAGCTGTGTCCTGTGTTTAGAATCCCATAAATAAATAGCTGAAAAGTCACCTGAAGGTTTGGGAAACCTTTGGGGGCAACCCTGGATGGATTTATAGCTTCCCGTCAAGAACCACATGAGATTCATGGCTGTGTGTGGCTTTGCCTGAATATTTGACTGAATTCTGCTTTGCATTCTGGGCTCAGGCGGATTTGCAAGAGAAATCAGGGGGAGACCAAGTCTGCAGCTTGAACTGAGCACAATGTTCACATACCCTGGGGAAGAAAAGCTTCTGGCTGTTTTGCACAGCTGTGACCTCCAGATTTAGAAGGAAATTTCCCTGTTGAAGATGCACAAATCCTTTAACAGCCCCTTCGTTCAAGGTGCAAACTGCTACCAGTAAATGCCACATCCTGAAAATGCATTTTGCACTGTGGTTGTCTTTTGTGCCCTGTTTCAGCTGGCCAGCCTTCCTGGGATCACCAAGCAGAATTTGCTGTTAAATCATAGCGTCTTTGTATTTTCTTTGCCCCGTGATTGATCTGTCTCATCGTGTCACAGAACTATATATAGCTTCTCCCTACCGGCCGATGGAGTGGCTGCCTCTGGCCGTGTCACCTCAGGTCGGATTAATTAACCCTGACATCATCCATTTCCATGGACGGAGATCCCATTCCCTGCTGCTTGTCACCAGAAGCAGCTTAGGGGTGAGTGCAGGCGGGAGGCGATGGGGAGGCTGTGTAAACACCATCGCTCTGCACCGAGCCAAGGCATTTCCAGTGCCTACTTAAAAGAGCAGAAGCCAACTTTTCATCTCCTTGTTTTTCTTAGGGCTTAGCAAGGAACCAGTAAGTTTGCAGCAGCTCTGATTACAAATATTTGCTCTTTTCTTTGGCCCCCGATGACTCTGCTGTTGGCTTGGTGACAAGGTTTATCCGGTGCCGGAGCTCCAGCCGTCCCGGAGCACTTGGCTGCGCTCTCCCAGAGCCAAGCTGTCCCCAGCGCCTTGTAGGAACAGCTGGGATTTCCTTTGTAGGGGCTGTTTTGGGTGCAGTGCCAGCCGGGGAACGGGGTGATGAGCCCAGTGCCGGTCCAGCCCCCAGCTCTGACAGGCTGTAATTGCTCTCCCAAACCTTCTGCGAGGGTGAAGGCCCCAGAGCAGGGCAGGGGGCAGCTCCAGCTCTGCAACACCCCTGTGTCAGTAGGATCCCTCCCGTGCAGCTGCAGTCTGCAGCACTGCTGCTGAGCCTCGCGGGTCACAATTGTTCAAACCTGTGCTGCTCATCTGTACTGGCACTGAGTGGCTCTTTTCAGGGCAAAAGAAAATCCGTGCAGTTCCAGAGCGAGCTCAGGCAGCTGGGGCTGGGGTTTAGATCTGGGTTGGTTTGCTGAGTCGGCCCTTGCTTGCGTGGTTGACCTCGGGATAACTCCTGTATTACTAAGCTGTGGCTTCAGACTTTCAAAAATAAGTGTTTTTTTAAAATTTGGAGCACTTATTAATGGAAGCACAAGTGCTTCCTTTTTATTAGAAAATACTGCTGAAGGATGGCAGGGGGAGAGAGCATGAGAGATTAAGTCTACTCATGGGCTGGATCAGAGTATGATATTTTGTCTCCCACTGTGTTACCAGCTGTACGAGACGAAAACGTCAGAAATCCTGCAGCAGGCAATTACAGTCCGATGTGGGCTGCTGCTGCCTGACCCTGGGTAGCCTGCGCTTGGTTTCTATCCTGAAACAAGGAGTCTTTCTCCCAAAGCTCTTTGCCTTATGCTGCCTCATTAAAAGTCTGCACTGCCTTCGTGTCCCTCCGTATGACCCGTGGAAAAGCCGGGGATGGTGGGAGGAAGGAGAGGGCTAAGCAGTGGTACTGTGCTGGCCCTTGGAGAACACGGGCTTGTGTCAGCTCGGAGTGCTCCCCTTTCTGTGCCTCACCAGCATCTTCCTTTCTCCCAGACTGCTGCACGTGAGATTTATTCCTCCAGCCTGCACGGTATGCATTAGCTCTGCTCATTTTTTTGGCTGGAATATCATTTTGCTACTTCATGCTAATATTTTGTGAACTTCACCAGGCCTGCTATTTTTCTTAGATTTCTCTTTGCAACACTTTCCATTCTGGAATGATCTGAACTTAATTCATGTGCCGTTTGCTCTGTGCTCTACTTTCAGCACATTAATAAAAATAATTTAAATTGTATTAGGCTCCAGACAAATCCCTGTAGTATCCCACGGGTCTCTCCCTTCAAGCTGATGCATTTCTGGTCCTTATTTTTCCTTTGTTCCTTGCGCTTAAGGCAGCTTTAGACAGGGATGGAGGTTTGTGTAGCTGAGCCAAACTGGAAGCTGATGAGTAATAAAAAATTGCTCTGCATTTTTGAAGCGAGGAGTAGAGTAAAATAGCCTAAGGTGATGAGGAGAAAGGATGGCTCATGCTGAGGTCACTGAGTACTGAAGGTATCAGTCCAGCACAGTTCTGTCCCTTTTTTGCTGGCTCCAAGTCCATGTGGCCATGCAGGAGGGCAGGGAACCCCACTGAGCCTGCGCCACCGCCAGCCCCGAGCGTGGAGAAGTGTATTTTTCAATCAGCATGTTTTCTTTGTTTTCACAATGTACTTCACGGAAAACTATTACACCTAATTTGTTCTGGATTACTACACAAACAGCATCCAGAGATCACTTGTCACCTTGGGAATAGCAGATGATACACAACGAACCAGCAGCAGCATGCTCGGGCTGAAGGGCCTTATGTGCTTGTATGTTTTGTCTTCCTTTTGTTTCTAAATGTGACTTGCAGAATAAAAACACACAGATTTTGAGCAAGCACTTCCTTGCACAGATCTGTTTTGGTTTAAAACATTTAGTGTGTTCCTTTAGCGGATCAATGTTATTTTGCTGCTCTTCTGATGCAGTGCCAGTAGTGTTTATTTTCTTAGCTGAAATTATTTCCTCAGCAGATTTGCTTTTGAAAGGACACTGCTCTGTGCGTATCTTGTTTAAACCTAAGCTCATCCAGATACTGTTCTCTTCTGGCAGATTTCTTGCAGACAGGGAACAATATTATTGGAAGGCAAATGCTCATTTCCAAGCCATCTTAGAAGTACATCAAAATCTGTATGAATCAGACTTGAAGCAAATGAACTTTAAAATCTTGGGCTTGATTATCTCAGAGAATCCCTGCTGAAACTAATAAGGCGGCATCATGCAAAAGACATTCCAGGCTCAGTGTTACCAAGTATTAATTATTGTTATCTCTTTGCTAGCTGATAGCAGTGGCTGCAGCCCTGCAATTTACCTTTCCATCAGAAAGAACGGTATTGGAACAAAACTAAAAAATAAAGCTCAATATAAACATAGCAGACCTGAAACAAAAGCTGTCGTGGTGCACTGTGGTTCCTTCCCCAAACCACTGCCTGGTGTGCCTCTGCTTTAAAGTGGCTTTAAACCCAGCCAGGGAGCAAACTGCTGCTGCTCCCCTTGTAGAACCTTCTCTTGGGCTGCTGAGGGCGAGGAGAGGCCAGAGGGTGGGCAACTGCAAAGTTTGTGGTGTCTTTTCAAGTCTGCCATGTGCCTCTTGGATGTCTTTGTACAACAGTGACATCTGGTGATACCCATCAATATTTACTGTTTCACTCTGCTTTTTAAGAGGGTGGAGTTGAAGTCTGCAAATTCCTTACTGCTTGAGGAAGTAAGTTAGAGCAAAGCACTTGGCTGGGCTGCTCCTGGCAGCCGGCTGGCCCTGTTTGGCTCAGGAATGTGGGTGCTTCTTGGGCAAGGGCTGGATGCAGAGCCATAGGAGGTGATAACATATCTTTCCTCTTTCCCAACTCAGTGTGGTCTTGACTTGCTGCTTGGTTTGCACAGTGGATGTGACCTGGGGAAAAGAATGCATTTCCACTAAATGGTGGTGGAGAATGTTTGCTGGCCCATCTGTCCTCATCTGGAGGTCTGTGTGCCACAGAGGTGTATGTTTCCTCTTTTCCTCCTTCCTTACCAGTATTTGTGCAAATTATAACAATTTTAAAAAAGGTTTCTATGGGTTGATTCAAATATGTGAATTGCTGGAAAGAAATCAGGTTATTCTCCCCTTCAGGGGATTCTAAGTGGTGTCTGGACCGCCTCCCAGGCTCAGTGCTTACCTGAACACTTGATGCCTGCTGTTACATCTCTTGAAAGAAGAGAGAGCTGTGCTCCTCAGGGCAGGGACTGGGTACTCTCCTGTGCTGCATCAAGCACTTAAATGATGCTTAACAAGAACTAATAAGAAAAACGATGGTTTGGATGTGCACACGTGGGGGACAGCAGGAGAGGTCTGTGGTGAGGCTGAACTCAATTTCTTTATTATTAGATATTATACATGCACAATAAGCAGCCTTAGTGTGATTATTCCATACCTATTTCTTTCCAAAGAACTAAATCACCCCTCGGAGAGCAATAGGAAGGTAATGTTTTCACACCATTAGTCAGATGCTAAAATACCAACACAATTTTTCTTTTCCCTGGTAACATAAAACTAGAAACAACAATTAAGCCTAAAGGTAACACCTCATATGCTGCCCAAGGAGGTTTTTTTCAGTTTTGGGAACTTTGCTGTAGTTGAAAGCTGCAGCCACTGTATGTTTGTTTCCAGAAAGTCCTGATTCTTCAAAGGAATCTAGTTACGGTTGGGCTCCTCACAGGGATTCCTTGTAGAGGCTTTTCTGTGAGTTTTCAGCAAGGACCAGAAACCTTCAGGCTTGCTCGGGGGAAGATGGGGAGAAAATTGATGCAACTTCTTCCAATAAACTCCTCATTTATGAGAACTCTATCCTGCTGCGAGCTCTTGAGCATCCCCTTGACTCCAGTTTATCTCACTGGCCCCAGGCCGCCTTTCCTGAGCTGGGGTCGAGGTGCTTTGGCAGAGCTGCCCTAAAGAGCTCACACCCCCTGGGGCCCCTCTGCCATCTGCAGCACCAAGGCACAGCGACTTTTTGTACGAGTAACCCTTGTACCTGGATTTCCTCGGGAGCCTCCAGGAGCTGCTGCTGCTCCTGGGCCTGTCCCACAGCCTGCGCCTCCCTGTATTTCATCTCTGTAAACCCACTGCTATGCTGGAAACCAAAAGTTCCCTCATAGTCCCTCAGGGATCCTTACTGACTTTTATGGTCTTTGAAAGACCTCTGCATGGATTTGTAATCATTCTACGTGTACGCCGAGAAACACTAACATAACTGGTAATTAATTTGTTTTAATTGTTTTTATATAATCCCCGCGAGCGACCTCGTGTTTTGTTTTGCATCTGTTATGTTTCTGACTCAAATTTTAATGCCTTAATGGGAACAGTGCCAACTGCTGTTACTCTGAGCTATGAGCAATCTCCTGGCACACTTCCAGTCCTTTATTGTGGAACTAACTATACAGCACTGTAATTTAACTAGCAAAATGTGGCAAATCACTATTATTAATAACAATAAATCTATTTCTGCAGGTTGACAGCATTAAAATAACAAATTATTCTGCAAGGAAAGCTGGTAATTTTGGGTGCTTTCCACTGTGATCATTGCAGAAGTATAATATCCATTATTAAGAGCCTTTTGGTGTCTCGTGAAGGAGCTGTTTGCACATGACAGTGCATCACGGTATTTACCGTGGGGGAGGATACAGAGGCCTTGACCACAGCTATTTCAGTAATTCATCATGTTAATTTAAATGTTAATGGCAGGATGGGGCAGGTTAGGGAAAATTGCTTGCCTCCTCTGCTTACCATTCCCACTTTTTTAATAACCTTGTCTCATTCAGTTAGTCAAATCTTAAAGCCCAAGATCTTAATTTCTGCTCCTCTCTTGCCTTCACTCTCTCCTGCTCTCTCCGTTCTTGACTCCACAGTGCCTTGCTGTCCCCCGAGGTTTAGCTGAGCGCTTGGTTTGGGCAAGGTTTCCACTGTGAGAGCAATGCCCAGCAGGCATTGGTGGGATAGGCACTCTGGTGAGCTTAAACAGGAGATAAAGGACCCTGGAGATGAATACCTGCCTCGTAAGTTGCAGGCACTGAAGTGTCCTTGTAGAGTCTGTTTGCAAAGTTACTCTTTGTCCAAGAATTTGTAACACACCCAGGGGTTTTATTCACTTTCTGGTTGTCATTTCAGGGCAGTTTTTATCCAAACCCATGGCAAGTCATGGAGAGGTTGTTACTGGCCGCTGGCTCAGCCCCTTTGCTCATTTGTAGAAAGCTTCCAGGTGTCATTAGTGAGGAGGGAACGGGAGACAGGAGTGCCTGTTGCTGCTTTCTGCCAGCTGATGATCGTTCCCTTGCTCAGTGAGCTCTTCCACCCTAAGTGGGCAGGTGCCTGCAGGGGCTGGAGTGGAACTGTGCTGGAGACCTGCCCAGTGTCTTCTGCAGTCTGTCACCTGCTGTCAGCTACTCTCTAGGTGATACCAATAAACTCCTCTGCAGCTTCAGCAGGGGTTACTGTTAGTGGGTAACACGGGTGAGCTGTAGCTCACAGCTCTTTAAAATCCAGCCTCAGGCAGGGCAGCATATGCTCAGAACAATGTCAAGGAGAAAGGGGACAAGAGGCAGGGTCAGTAAGAATAAATATGTGATGTGGAGATAACTGGATGCAGAAAAATAGGAAGGGAATAGAAGCAAAAATAATGTAGGGAGTGAAATTAAGAAGACACGTGCAAAGTTGGTTTGATAGAACTGCTAGAAATGTCAGGAGCAGGGAATCAGGGAAGAGACCAGGGTCCAGAATTTGGTCACCAGGTGTTTCCCTCTGCACCAGAGTCCATGAGTGTGGAGCCGGGGTGCTGGAGAGTCTTGGGTGAGCAGGTAGCTGGCCCAGCTTGTGAGGTGGTGTTTGAACAGAGCAGTAGTGAGCGTGAAGAAGGAGCTGAGACACCTGAAAACTACTCATCGGGGCAGCTGCAGAAGTCTCTGTGGGGTGGTTTGCAGTGAGCTGCCGTGTTCCTGCTTAACTCCTGGCATGTGAAAGAAGTGGCTTAGAGCTGCTGCAGCAGGGGATTGCTGCAGTGTTTTGGTCAGTGGTTTTCCTTATTTTCCTAGTTTCAGTTTTTCAGGGGGAACGAGGAAGTGGGGAGATTGGCAGTCTGACTCTATGCTTGTTAAAGCTGGAGGGGATTCATTTCCTCACCCAGCTGGCTTGCAGCAGGATGGAGCCTGCCTGCTTCTCCACAGAAAGCCATGTCTGTGTTTGGACGTCTGTGTTTGGATATCTGTGTCTGGATGGTGGCTGAAGGCTCCCTTTGCAGGCTCCTCGCAGTCGCTCCAAGTGCTCAGTCCGTTTTCTCAGAGATTAAAGTCTCTCCTGGTATCTGAGTGGGCTGTGCAGGGTTTAATCTGCAGCCAGGGCACCCGCCGTGCCATCCGGAGCTGTTTGCAGAGGGGCAGCCCCCTGAGAGCACCTAGAGTCCAACAGGGCTCCGAGCTGTAACCCAGCCTAAGCTGCCAAGCAGACTGTGGTAATTCAAGTTTAGCGAGTTCGGCACCAGCTGCTGCTCTCCCAGGCAGCTCCAAGGGTGGCAGTAGCAATGGGTTCCTGAAGGGGGTCATGGTCCCCCATTCTGCTTTAAAAAAAAATTTAAATCCTAGTTTATTCTCTGCTATTTTTGTTCTTTGCATCCCACCCTTTGCTTTCAGCCAAAGATCCTGTGGCACTTGACCAGCAAGAGGAAGGCACTTGACCTTTTTGAGTGTTTGCGTCCTGTTGATTTGCAAGGCAGCCAAATTCTTGGTCCAGTGTGGCGGGCAGTGCTGACATCCCCAAGCCTTGCTCCACCACTGAAGCAAGTTTTCTGTGAGGGTTTTTTAACTTGTTCACTTTAGTTTCCGTTGCAAGTGATCAGAACAACCAACCACTGAAAATTGTCCTTTTTAACTTTGTGAGAAACTGCTCTGAGAGTGCAGGGCATGGTCATAAACAGACACAGAGCACTAATGTGCAGTGGTGAGAAATGAACCACTGATCTGCACTTGTCTGGGAGTAGTTGCCGTGGGTTGAAGCAGCCTAGTTGAAAGTGGAGGGGTGAGATAGCAATCGAAGTGATTAAAGACTGGACTCTTTCATCTGTAGATGCTTGAATAACTTTCCATTACTTTAAATTGGGTTGCAAATGAACATCCCCTTTGATCTATAATGGGACTTTCCAATCAGTGAGGCCTGAGCTCAAAACATGAAAAGCAGTTTACATTGATGAGAGCAGTAGGAAAGATCTGAACCCTGAAGAACAACCTGCTCCAGCCCTGCTGGAGATGAAAGAAAAGTGGAGGTGGCTCTTGGGGAGGCAGGAGGGTCGGAGGAGTGACCTGGACTCTGCCCAAGGACAGAGACACCGCTGTGGTCATTGAAGCTCTGAATGACCCTCATTCCAGGTTTAAATCACTAGTGGGAGGGTCTTAGCCCGTCTCCTAATTTGAATGCTGAGAGTATTTTGGTTGATAGAATGACTGTTTTGTGACTGTTTTGTGGGTGGGGTCGGAACACTGGGTGGGTGTTTACTGCTCCTGTTTTCATTGGGGAACTACTCATACAGAACCAAAACAGGAAAAAAATTTAACCTATTTCTGCAGATACTGACATTATACTGGCTTTATTTAAAAACATCCGAGTACCTAAATAGTGTGGTTTATTTTATTGGTCGGTTAATATCTAGGTGATATTCCTTATCAGGTTTGACAGGTCAGCTTCTTGGCCTGAGTTACTTAAAAGCATCTCTTTATTGCTGAGTTCCCAGCTTTTGTTGGTCTGTCTCACAGCCAGGGTGTTATCTAGCGTATGGAATTTGATTTATTTCTGTGCTGGCATGTCCAGAAGAATCCGTGTAAAGAAAACAAACTGCATGTTCCCTTCACGGGAGATCTTGGCTGCTATTTCTCTACCCACTAAAAGCTTTATCACTCAGCCTTGTTATTACCATACTAAACGGAACACTTCAGAGCTTAGCGGCTTAACAAGATAAAAACATGCTTTGTGGTTAATGTGGTTACTGCAGGCACGCACCGGGGCCGGGAGGGGAGCTGCTCCCTTCCTGCTGGGGCAGCTGCGCAGCGCCGGGAAACGCCTGGCCTGATAAATCCTGTGCAAGCAGGCAATTCGAGACAGATACTGCAGCTTTATCAGGCCAGCGTGCCGCAGGCTGACCCGAGGGACAGGGAAGGATCCCTTCCTCCCCCGCCACCCGGCTGCGTCATTTGTATCCAAACCAGATCTGGGGCTGTTTCTGTAATTCTTTCTCTAGTCAGTGCTGCTGAGTGCAAGGGTGTTTCCCAGTTCACAGGGACAGACTGGGATTCCCCTCCTGATACCAAGTCTTGGAAATAATCCAGAAGACCTTTTTCCCCTCTGAGTAGCGGTTGTCTTGTGTTGTCTGAAATGTGCAAATTTTGGAAATTTCCCTATATGAGTTGCTTTTGGGCAAGTTGTGACTTTGGGTACAAGGCAAAGGGAGAGGTCTGAGTTCCCTATTGCTAGAACTTCACAAGTACTTAATTTCTGGTATTTCCTCTTCCCAGAGATCCAGTTTTACTTATCAGGATAACATCAAAACACACACATTCTCCTGAAATACTTCTGAACTAAATTTGCCAGTGTAACTCTAAAAACCTTTTCGTGTACCTTCCAGTGTATCTTGGTTTTATTTAAAGCATAAAAAGACAATAATTAGACAAATCTGCAGATGATGCCCAAAGTCAGCTTTCTAGCTTAAACCCAGAAAGCAGGACACTCTACGTTTTGTCTCTTCTGGTGCTGTTTGATCCAGTGTTCAGGAGGGATCTGATTGTTTCTTACAAGAGCACAGTCAGTCCTTCTTTCTCCTTCCCAAAACTTTCTGGACCCAGGCCCCTCATGAGATCTTTTTTAACCTTCCTTGTCTTTTCATTGTTGTTGCTGTTAATTTTCCACTTTTATTGCCTCCTTTCTCATCCCTACACTTTGTTCTCTCTTTTTTTTGTACTGAAGGATGAGCTGTCCTCCCACAGTGCAAACAAATTTACTATGCTGAGGCTCTTTGCTTAGACAAGGACCCATTTTTAACCAAATGTTTTGTAAGCAAAAAGAATACTCGTTTTCCAGGACACTGCTAACAAGGACATTTCTGTGGCTGTCATTGCTTAGTGACTTCATATCAACTGGCGTTGCCGTGAGCCCAAAGAGAGTCCAGACTGTTCATGGACTGCACAGCATTGCTGCTCTGCTCGTGCCACCCCTTCTCAACCTGGATACAGGCTAAGCAAAAATCCTGAGCACGAGGATGGGAGGGGTGGTGACAAATTATGTCACATCATGCAATCACCTCATTTCATGTGGATAAACCAACACCTTCCCTTACCAGCCCTTGTATTGAACACTGTTGCTCCTGCTGACAGCAGCAGTGAGTTAGATATTGCACAGAAGTGGTGTTTAAGTGTATGAATTAGTACTTGGAGCTGTAGTTCAGTTTGCTGTGGAACATGCTTTTCATGCACACAGCATGCAATAAAAAAGCAGTTCAGCAGTTCCAGAGCACAGTTCCATCCCAGTGGTCAGGGCAATCTTGCACGTACCAAATGCTCAGGCTCATTCCTAAAGGTTCCATTGTAGGAGTAATAACCAATTAAAAAATATTATTGATGTTTACAGAGAAGGCAGTGTGTGTGCTCTAAGCATCAGGAGCAGGTGTTGCAGGTAGGAGGAAAGGAATATTGATGAGCAACCTCTTGAATCTTCTGCCTTGTGACCTGTCTGGGAGCTTTAACTAAATTTGATTAGCGCAGCCATTAATCATCTGTTAGTGCTTTTGATTACACTCCCTTATATAAACAGTTTATAAAGTGTATTCAGGTGTTTCATGATAGCTCCCATGCAGTGCCACGATCCTCCTCAGCCTCTTCTCCTGTGGCGTGGCCTTGGTGGGCTGGCTCAAGCTGTGTGTGTGATGGCCAGAGGTGCAGCCCAATCCCTTGGGTGGTTACAGGACAGCATCGTCCCATGTGGGAGATCCTTGGAATTACCCTGTGTCACATGTCAGACTGCCTCTCTGTCCACTCACCTTTGTACAGCTGCTGTGTTTAGAGCTTTGGGGTCCTAAAAACACTGATAAGTTATGAAGGAAGACATCTGCCTGCATAACTATGAGCCAGTTTGAGAGGGAGCCCCCATTCTCATTCTGGGAGCTCCATAGCACCCATTCCTTCCTAGGGGTGTAGGTGAGGAAGTGGTGAAGTGCTGGTGTTCCTCAAACCTGCCCATAACCTCCAGCACTGTCATGCTCACCCATAGCTCTGCAGACCTGTTGCAGGCCTGCTGGCATCACACATGAGGAGCAGGGGTAGTTTGGGGAGGGACATGCTCTGCTCGCTGCTTGTGGCTCCAGAATTCACACTGACACGAAAGTCCTGCCAGGGATGTGCTCACCACATCAATATTTCCAGTTCATGCATTATGCAAATTGTTTGCAATAGAGAAGTGCTTAAACAGCTGAAAAGATTTGAGTTTTGTGCACAATGTACACTTTGCTTTACCTACACTGATAGCAGTGTAGCATATTTTAATTAAATAAGTATGGAATGCAAATTGTAATACTAGTTGATTTGCAATATTTATGTAAGCCTCACATTTTGTAAGTATTTGAATTTCGTATTAATTTTGCTTTGGACACATTTTTCTGTATACTCAACGAATTTGTCTCACTGGTTGAAAACAGAGCTGGTCTCTGTCTGCATTTAGCTACAGAAAAATTATTTTGGTATCCGTGGAACACCTTGCAGAGAATGTGTGCAGGAGTCAGATGTTATCCTCTGCTCACACAGGGTAGCATCCCAGTTAAGCATGCAGGAGGGTGGTCTTTGGCTGGGCACTGGCCTGATATTGCAGGGGCTGAGGTTCAATTATCAAACCTGCACTTGAGACCTTAACTGTGTCCCTTGTGCTGTGCTAAAATTTCCATAACGAGGTGCAGTCATCTTATTAGGCTAAGCCAAGTGTGACTGTAGATTCTGTGATTGATCTGAGCCCACCCCAGCTCCCATCTCCTGCCCAGTGGAGGAGCACTCCAGGAGCCCCTCAAGGCACCATCTTTCCCTGTGCTTCACTCCCAGCTCACTCAGGGCCTCCAGGAGCTCCTGCAGAGAGCAGTGCGATGTATTCAGGTGGCATTGAAGGTCTGGAAGTCCTTGGTGGGGTGTCAAAAGGAGTTTTGAGTCAGAATCTGAATGTTTAATAAAATAGATTTCTCAGGACAGGGAAGGAAAAAAAAGGCAGACAAAAATAATATAGTGAAATAATTATTATCTCTGGAAGTTTCAATTATCAGTCAAAATATCCTGAAATCAAAACCTTACTGACATTCAGGCTCAATTATATAAAAACCATTGGGGATATGGAATATGTTCATATAAATGAGGTCTCTGATAACTGAGGGAATTTTCAATGTACTTAATGGATGTCAAGAGACTTGACCCTGTTTTGAATACCAAGGAGTTTTGGATAATTGAAGTTTGGATAATCTAGGTTGAACTGTAGAATTTAGCAAATTAAGATAACGTTGAGAATCTGTGTGAGTTAATTTTAGTTCTGACAAATGAAACCAGTTTAACTAGCTTGGAGACTGGAGCCAGCAGACAACACTCAGTGTGCCACAAGCTGCAATTATCCCAGGCATCACATGCAGCCTCGTTAACGCTCTCCTGCCCAGCCCCTGGGAGGATCCGTGCGCACAGATGAAGGATGGTTTAATTTCTCTGGGCTGCGTTTATCACACGCTGTCAGGAGGGCTTTGGGTTGGTACGAGCATGGCTTCTGTGATGAGGATTTGTGTCTGCTTGGAGGTGAGCAGAGCTCAGTGAACGCCAGCAGAACGGGGGGTGTGCAGGGGCTGTTGGTGATGGTTTGGCTGACGAGACCCCAGTGCAAGGCAGAGAAGGGCAATCCTCCCAGCAGTGCTGTCTGATGTCCCCAGTGCACACGTGCTCGCCCTCCTCTCCTCTCTTCCCTCCCATTCCTCAACATGCAAATTTTAAATTAATATTTTAATGTATTTCTAGGTTTCCAGGAAGGGGGAGGAATAAATTATTAAAAATGAATTACAGTGGTTTAAGGATATAAGAGCTGTAAGGTTTGTGGGGAAACAGACCGTCCTGCATTAAATCAGCTGACAGCACTTACCCAGCTCTGATAAGCTGGCAGAAATGTCTTTATCTGACAGGTCTGAACAGACTCAGTGCCTGGAAGTTTATTTTCTCCTGTTTCGTCATAACAAGAAGCAGTACCTCCCTCTCCTTAACACCTTTGGCTTGAGGACTAGACCCTGGAATATTTCAAGAGAGAACTGCCCTGGGGGCAGGAGGGATGTCCATGAAGTGACAGTCCAGGAACTCGTGGGAGCTGTTACCGGTTTCTTGCTGAGCTGCGGCTCTTGTGCAAGGCAGTTGACATCAGTAGGAGTTGTTCCCTAAACTTTTTAGCAATCTGGGTCTGAACTGTGCCTTTGACTGTAATACTGAGGGGTTAATTCTTCCTTTACTGGCTGTGGAGGGAAAAACCTTAGACAGTATAGAGAGTACTTAAATGAGGACTATATGAGAGGCAGTGGAGGAATTTTTGACACAGGCATGTATTAAGTTTTTGGCCAGTACATTGTGGATCACAAAACCTCATCTTTCAAAAATATATTCTCGTTTTTAATGTAAACCCCTTTGGCAATAGGAGAGCGGTGACAGTGTGGTAAGCAGTTGTTCTTTGTGAACCTTTTCACTTGTCACAGGCTCCGTGAGTCTGCAGGAGTGTTTATCAGAGACCACAGCTGCTGCACAGCATCACTGAAGGATGCTCTGCAAGTGCTCTGTGTTGGTTTTATCACACTGGCAGCTGGACACCCCGGATCACCTGGGGTTCCACTGTGCTGGGCTGTGTGTAACCCCTACCACCTTTAAAAAAAAAAAGCTAGAATAAATGAAAGGATTGTCCTCTTTTATAGATGGGAGTGAAAGCCATGGTGCTGTCAAGTGACACACATAAGGTTAAACAAGAAACTGTAGAGAAAATTAATCTCCCCAGCTCTGGTCTAGGGTTTTAAACTTGTTGCTGTCCTCTCTTGGATCTCAATTTGACACCCATTGCATTAGAGTGGATGGAAAATGAGCCAAGAAGGTTAATCCTACACTGAAGGAGCAAACACTGCTCAGTTATGGAGAGACTGAAAGATATGACACAGCAAAACTTCAAACCAGTGCTCTAGAGGATACTATCCAGATACCAGAGACTTGTTGGAGAACTGATAGGAGAGCAGCGTGTATCAAAGCACAGAGGGGAAACACCAGGGGTAGTTCAGATCAAATGTCAAGGGGGGCTGTTTTAAAGAAGAAAAGTAGAAATAAAAGAAGCTGCATTAATCTGCAGGGGTGTGATAGCTGGGAAGATATTCTCACCCTGACAGCTTTATTAGAGATAGCTTTCCTTGCAGACAGCACCAAAAAAGGAGACCAGACAATGTCAGCTCTTTTCTACTGCAAAATTACCATGCAGAGAACCACAGGGAAAGTGCCCGAGACCGCAAACTGTAAACAAGCTGAGCCACTGTCAGGCTCAAAAATCAATGTTTTTTTAAAGTGTATGTTAAAACCAACTTTGTTTACTTAATTGCAATAGAACAATGTATTTTCCTTAAGAGAAAATTGAGAAAACCTGGAGGGTGATTCAGTGGTTTGCAATAAATAAACACAAATGTGAAATCGAACACTACCCAAATTACAAAAGCTAAGTACGTGAAACACCCCCAGTGCAGACTTGTCACTCAAGTGCCAACTGTCAAGGGTTGGATCCTTTTCATAAAGCATAGTTTTAGCCTTTATCTTAATGTCAGTACTTTGTTATGATTGACCTTCTTCTGGCTGGAAGCCCACTTAAACTAAACAATGCTATTCTGTTCTGAAGAGGGTGAATAGAGAAAGCATTGTTACTTGGTAAAATGCCTTTGGACTGAATCCCAGATGGGAAGGAAGTGCTGTAATTACTGTACTCAATACACAGCACTGTAGGGGCACGTAAGGCAACCGGTCTTGCAGCAGGCGAGGAGCAATCCTACACCTCTGCTGGCTGGGAGGCTCCACTAACCGAGCAATTTTCAGATTACTGTTTTATTTGTTCGGCTTAAGCAAAAAATCTGCACTTGATCACTGGAAATTAAAAATTCAAACCAGGCTCCCTAAGCAAATAGGAGAAAAAACTTAAGAGCCTGATCATCCCCCAGTGCCTGTTTGGCAATGGTGAGCACAGTCAGACTAAGCTGGTTTATGTTCTTCTGTATCTGTGGAAGGTTATCTGTATTCTGTTCCAAATCCCACAAAATTTTCTTGTGATTACAGCTCCATTAAATATAGTCTGTGCTATGAAATGTGTCTGGTCCCAATGCTAGAATCTGTGCTTTTGAACTTGTCACAAAGTAACGCATAAATGGCATTTTAACGTGTATTTATCACGATACGCATTTCCCAGAACACTGTTTTTATAAAATAGCACAGGAAGCACATTCATTACAAAGCTTTGCAGTATTGTGATGAGAGACTTCTCTTTTAAGTGGAAAATGAACTCAGTTACACTACTGTCATTCAGTTTTATCTAAAAAGCATCTCAGCAGACAAGTGGGGAAGGTGAATTATTCCAGCTGCTGTATCTGCTACCCATTGTGAGAGATGCTCTTTGCCATGCACAGCTCAGTCTTAATAGAAATGGGCAAAGGAGATGGGAGGAATTACTGTTGCTGTTTTACAGAGGGGGAGCACAGACAGACAATTGCTCACAGTTGTTTGGGAGGCTTGACAAAACCAGGAACTGAATGCAGCCTCCTGAGATGCAATCCAGGTGCTTTCCTGCCCAGGGAACACCTAAAACATGCCTTTGCCTTGTCTTACGGGGCTTGATTTCATTGAAAAGCTAAAACAGGCTTCTCTTTAGCCACATACTTAGGTTTTTTGGTACTCTGGTTAATATTTTTGCTGCTGGTTTGTAGCAGCCCTCTGATGTCTTACATTGGTGTGCTTGGGGTGGCTGATGGATCGGGCAGTTCTGCTGATCATATGCATTAACATTTATCTTATGTTAGCACCGGGGTCTAGCTATCCTTTGAAAAAATAGAAAAGGTGGTTTGTAACCCTCACCTGTCCCTGGAATCAGGTGCATCCCCTGGCTCTGTAAGTTATTCACACCCTTCTGGTTGGAAATGTGCAGCAAAACCTGGAGGGGCTTTGCCCCATTTTTATGCAAAGTACAGCTTGAATGGGTTAACTGCAAAGAGCATTGTGACCCAGCTGAAAAGAGCTTCCCAACCAAAATACTTTTAATTTGACTGCAAAAAGTGTTGGGATCTAGTGAACACCTATAGCCCTTCCTAGGGGAAAATACAGAGTGGTCACAACTCAGCTCAGGAGAAAGGTACTCTGCCACGTGTGACATCTTCTGTCCTCTCTTATGCTGAATCCTTTGGCCTTTGCAGAGGAAAATCATAAGTTCCTCATTAAAAAAAAAAAAAAATCTCCCTGATTCCCATTTGTTTTTCATGCAACTTTATCCTCTAGAAGTAAAGTGGAAAAACGGAAAATACCATGTTTTGAATGGACACTGTGTTTCGATGTGAAAGAGGCAACTCCAGCAGTTTTCTGGATCCCTGATGTGTTTTTGAATGGCATCCAAAGTTTGGGTCAGGATAGACAGGAAGCCAGATGGGGACGTTTCTGTATTTTCTGAGTCAAATTGCTTCCCATGCTACAAGGAGTTTTAGTCTCCGGAGAACCCAGCTGTGATGGAGTCGGAGCTTTTAATTCCTGCGATGCTGACAGATCTACCAGGCGCTGTGATGAAGACGTGCTCTTGCCTGCAGGAGCAGGCAGCGCTATCCTGCGTGTTTGGATGGGAGTTCATTCCTGGAAAACTTGTGTGAAGACAAATGTGTGGTCCAGCAGGAGTGAAGGGTTTGGTGCCACGTGCAGAAAGATGTATGTTTTCGTGCATATGGTGATTATTTGAGGCAATCACTGGCTTACTGCTTAGCTTTCCTTGGGGACCATTTTTTCATGATATCTGGTATTTTCCAAAGGCGCCTGCACTTAGACAGAAGGGCTGGAAGTCAGCCATGGTGATCAAAATGAAATGGAAAAAGATGCAGGTTTTTCAGATTTATTTTCTTAAGGATATTTATTTAAGCGTAGCAGTTTCACAGAGGCCATCACTGATGTGCACAGAGGCATTTTAGCAGGGAAGCATTCTACTAGCATGGCTGTGTTTTATTGCTGGTGGGATTATTATTAGATTAGGGAGAGGATTGCAGCTGAGGGAGGGGAGAGTTCGGTGGGATCTGGTATTTGGATAGATCTGAAGGGGACAACTGACTGCTTGAATTGCTGCTGGTAATGAAATTGCTCTTGACAAGTCAGAGGGAGCTGCTGGCCTCCCGTGTGCTGAGGTATCTGCAGTGCTCGGGTTGCTCTTGGAGGAAGATGAGGAGAATCCAAAAGGCTTCATTGTTTTTGCTGAGGCTGCAGGTGGGTTAAACTTGAGCAGCAACGTGCAAGAAAGGATGCTTCCGACAGCAACGCTGGGGGCATTCAACGCTTCACTGGCAAATCCTGTCAGCCAAAACGAAGATGAAATTCATTGAAAACACTACAGAGAGTGAGGAGTTGGTTCATTTCATGCCTGTCCTTTGCATTTGCACGGTGGGTGGCCTGCTGCCAGCTCTGCTCCTGCAGCCCTGCTCCCACCAGGTCCTGCTTCCCCTGGGCCAGCCCAGCACGGGCAGTTCCCTGTGGCTGCTGGCTTTGTGGGCTTTGGTGAGCAGTGCTGGACTGGGCAGGAGTCCCCAGCTGGGGCTGCTGTGGGTGAGAGGAGCAGCCAAGGACTCTCCCTCCTTCAGGTGCTGAGAGTTCTGGCAAAAACCTTCAGAATTCTGAAGGCTGAGAGCACCAATTCAGTGAAGACTTTGCAGAGCTTTGGAGCACCTCCTCCTGCTCCCTGACTGTGACTTGTGAGGGGTTTGAGCTCTCAAAGCAGGGTGGATCCTCAGAGAAACAGGCTGACACTGCCCCATCCCTGAGCCAGTGCTGGAACCATGGGCAGTAGATTTCCAGGTGCTTTCTTGGAGGGAGAGCCAGACAGAGCTCTGGGTGACCTGCTCCAGCCCAAGGTATAGGATTTGCCATGCATGTTCCAGGGGGGAAACACCCTGCATTTTGGGCAAGAAGCTGAAGGGTTGGGTCGAACAACTTGCAAAATAGTCTATCTCTTGCTAACAGATTCTCATGCAAAAAAAAATGAGGTTTTAATTACTGCCCCTCTTTCCATACTGGCCCCTTACAAGCAGCTAACTCCTTTCGAATGGAGAGCATTGCAGTGTGAGTATTTTTTTTCCTTCTCTTTCTTCCCCCCTAACCTACTTTAACTAATTTTCAGGATGCTGGCAATTGACATGCATTATTTATACTGCTGCAAACCTTGTATTTGGGATGAGAAATCCTACTGTCAGGCTTCCTGCTTCTAATAAGCATTCCTTTCACTGCATTATCTCCTCGCACAGCCCAGGGCTGCTCTTGCCAGGGACCCAGCTGGTGTTACTCGATGACTTTGTGGCGTGGGGAGCCTGCCTGGTGTAGCGGATCTGCTGGCTCGTGTGCTGCTCATCAGCGCAGAGACACAGGCTCCTGCTCCGGCAGAGGGAGGGGGATGAGGCAGAGGCAGAAACCACCGTGGGGCTGAGTGACAGAAGTCCTGATTTTCCGTGACCCGCTGTCTTGTGTTGCAACTCGAACCTGTGCAATCTGAATTTAAAATGCTTCCATCTTCCTCTCCTGCCACCCAGTGCGGATGAAAACAGAAGGTGAAACAGGAGGACAGCCAGTGCAGCCCCTGGAACAAAATGCTTTGAGATTCTCAAATCTGTCTCTGTCACACTGGATCAGTTGCCAGGGCCTGTGCCGCCACCTCTTTTTGTTCATTTGAAAGATAACTCATTCCTTAACAGCTGAAATGGCTTCTGACAAACCTCCCCTTTGAAAATTGTGCTCAAGGACACTGCTCTTCCACTGTTTGCACAGTCAAAATATTCTGGGGAGGATTTTTTCCCCCCTCTCTTTTATCTGAGGCAGCATAATAAAATACCTTAGATAAACAAATTTATTCTTGGAGGGATGTTTATTAGGCGCTGGCAATCCCTATGATAAATAATTTCTCTGGGAGGGAAAAAAAAACCTAAATAGAAAGTAGGCCAAGGAAATGATGTGAGTGCAGGGGATAAGGCAGGGAGTGGAGGATGCAGAGGCTCCTGTCGGCTCTGGGGGTCTCAGATGCTCCCGCAGTGCCATCTGCAGGGAAGCCCATGGAGAGGGGGCACACGCGCCTGGGGCAGGGGTGAAACTCCCATATTTGCATGCTCTTTTTCTGAGGATTTGGGCAAAGCAGAGACAGCGTGTGGCACCAAATCCCACCAGGGGAGAGATTTTACAGACACCTGGTAGAGGGTCACACACAGCTTGGGCTGCACATCGCCAGCTGGGGGAGTGGTGCAAGAAACCAAGCAATGGTGTGTGAGAATTGCTGATCGTTTAGTGCAGAAACCAGAGGCAGGTTCCAAGGTGGGACGGGTGGGGGGAAGCGGTTCATATCAATTTGAGACAGGTATTTTTTGTTTCCAGTTTTTTCAGTGAAATTTAAACCACAAAACTTCCATTTCAGGTCAACCTGAAATGTCAGTTGGGTCAAAAATGAAGCAGTCTGTTTTGATTTGGGGTTATTTATCTCCTGCTTTTCGTCTTAATTTAGGTGACTTTTAGTGTGAGGAAAAAAAACCACTTCAAGCTGAGAAGCCAGAAAGGTTTCTTTTTGAAAATATTATCGCAGAATCACGGAATATTCTGAGTTGGAAGCGACTCACAATGATCGCTGAGTCTTCAGTGAACGGCCCATACGAACCCATAACCTTGGCATTATCAGCACCATGCTTTAACCAGCTGAGCTAATATCAGGGATACATTTCATCCTTCCCAAAATGAGGCCTCTGATTTTAACCGGCTTGTCCTGAAATGCAGCGTCTTGAACTCTTTTTTTAGATTTCCTTCCCAGGAGCAACCTCACAGCCCCTCACCCTCTTTGCTAACAGCAACAACCGTCCCCCAAGTTCATCTGCCATTCAGTTGCATCTCTTTACAAATCCATTTCTCAGCAATTTGGTGTCAAACCTCTGTTTGCTTGAACGAATACAACATTTTACTGCTAAAGATGTGAGTTACAAAGTGAAATATTGCCGATAATGTGAGGAAGTGTGTGGCAGTCCCCCTGAGACTTGGTCCTTCATTGTGCCTTCCCACAGCCCCTCTTTCCCCAAGAGCTGTCGACACCAGTTCCTCAGTGAGTTGATGTGCAGTAAAAACCAGCTCTCATGTGCCAGGGCTGCACAAGGATGTGATGCTCTGATTGTGGGAGGAAACTGGGTGAATATTTCTTCTCTGAGAGGCGGCTCTGCTAAATGATACGTGCTGCACAGCAGAGGTCAGCTCTGGCCACCGAACACAGCCAGGCTCCAGGGAATGCGAGAGGTGAAGAAGGTCCTTTCGGTTTTACTGTTAATGACTGATCTGGAGGTTTCTGTATGGTCTGTGGTTAGAGAGAGCTCCAAGCAGGTATTTTGGCCTAGAAGAGATGGGTTAGATTTGATACAGAAGCTGTGAACTCCAAAAAGACTTAGATGAGCAGAAGCATGGCAGCACTAGGTCATGGTTTCTCTGTGCATTTTGGGATTTTCAGAGAGGCTGATGGGATACCAAAATCACACTGACTCTGGTTAAAGCTATGCCTAAGCTTGAAGTACGAAAGGGAAGCGGCTTTGGCCGGAGGGAAAATTTACCTTTTCAAGAAAAAAAGATGAAGTTAGAATGCTTGTAACTGAGCGAAACAGGAACACGGACTGTCTTCTTGTGAGTGGATTTCAAATGCAGAGCAATTTGCCTTATGCAAACGTTATCTGGGGTTTCCTGCGGGTCAGGCTGGCACAGGTCCCCAGTGAAGGTGCAGTAGCAGCTCCTGCCGGTGAGCAGGCACCAGCTCAGGAGGCAGCTCGGGATGCTGAAATGCTGCTGGTGATGCCAGCACTTTTGGAAGAAGGTTTTCTGCCTCCATGTGTATGAGGAGCAGTGGGAGGCTGTTATTGCTGCTGAGAGATTTCAGGCAATCTTAGTTCTGGGAGTGTTTTGAACCTTCAGGTATTGAGGTGGAGAGGGAAAGGAGAGAATCAGAAATGGAAGGAGATTAATTCTTGAAGCCTGTCTGCATTTTTTTACATAAATTCTGCTCTGCATCCAGACATGTAAGGCACAGGCTACAAAAATCCCTGCTTCTGCTGTAGGCAGAGCAGAGGATAAATATATATGGATGAATAAACAAGGCAAGTAATCCAATCTCATTGCTAGCATTCAGTTCCCGCACTGTTGCTCTAGGCAACCAGCTTGAGTGGGGATATTGTCTATAACCTTAAAAACTGATTATAGGCTACTTCACTGCCTCATACGGTCTTAAAGAGGATTAGAAGAGAGTGTAAAGCTGGCTTAGGCACTATGTTAACAAAGCCTCAAAGGCATCTGCAGATTTCCTTGTTCATGAAGTGATTAACTTATTTAGCAACTGTGAAAAAATGTGCACATTTGGGGAGCCAGGCCGGCAGTAATTAAGAGATGTAACTGTGCCGCCGTGAGCCGCGCTCGGGCTGACAACGCTGTCTGTTTCACACCAGCACATCCGGCTGCCTTTCGGAGCTGTGGGGCTGCTTTGGGGTCAGCCTCGGACAGGTTTCCCCCGTGGTTTTTCAGCCGGAGGGGAAAGAGTGTGCACGGTGGGGAGGAGGAGGGCCCCGCTTGTGCCTTTCACGGCTCCGCAGGGCTGTCCTGTGTCCTGACAGGCTGTGTTTGGGTTCTGCCTGGCACCGCAGCCAGTGCTGAGGCCTTTGGTGACCTGTGCCCACGAGAGGAAGCACACACCAGCACTTCCCTTCCTCCTTCAGCCGCTTTTAAACTAAAGAATAAAAATGACACTGAAAAATGACGCCCTTATCCTAGGCTGAAGCGTGCTGGTTGGGGCAAACACCAAGCAGCCACAGCCAGGGTGTCAGGTGATTGTAAGTGCAAGGTGAAGCCACTCCTGGTTTTGCTTCTCCACAGTTTGACAGCAAATGCTTTTCTTTGATGATGATAAAGCCAGCAAGCCCAGCAGAGAGGGCTGTGATGGGGCCCCCATCTCAGAGGATGCCCGACAGGATCTCTCGCCAGGGTTGAGTGTCACAAGTGTCGAGCACCCTGTCTCTGACAAATGAAGCTTTTTAAACCTGAGAACGTGCAAAATTGTTTGGTACAGGGGGCTAGCTTGGCTTGTATCCATCCTGAAGGAAAACAAGTGAAAGTGGTTTGAAATAATTACAAAACCAAGCCTTTGATTTCAATGTGTTCTCCCTTTGTGAAAATCCTCAGACATCACAGAGATGAATGAGAGATCCTGAAAGCACAGGTAAACACCATCACCAGTGTGTGGTGGATCTGATACGGATCCTGCATTTTTTCAGACCTGATCTGGATGTGCTGGAAGAACTCTTCTATTGATGCACACCCCACATTTCACTTAATGCTTCTAATTTTCATTTTCCCCCCCAGATCAGTGTGTTGTTGTTTGGTGAGATGATTTCACAAATTCATACAGAATCTATGAAAATCTGGATTAATAATGGAAAAAAAATGAGGAGTAAGAGAATACCCTGTGTCTTTATAACACACCATGGTTAAAACTCAAGCTCTTTACCATCCCAGGATTACAGGTGTATAAAGTGACAGAGGGATGAGAATTATGCCTTCAGAAGGGAAAGCAGACACTCTGAAGGAGTATCATAAGAACAGTTTCAAATCAGGAATAATTTAAATATGGGAAGATCCAAGAGGCCTGTTAATAGTCCACCAGCTTTCTGCTAGTGGATGGAGATATGTTTTGGTCTCGGAAGAGTGGAATGGCATTTAGTATCTTCCATCTCTCCTCTTGTTTTCCTGTCATTGCTTCAGCTCTAGATAATGGATGGGATTTTCAAAGTCACACAGCCTTGACCTGTTTGCTTTGTCACCAAACTCAGCTCAAAAGCTGAAAATTCTGCCTGTGTTTCTATTTCTGGCTTTCCCAGGAGAGGGGAATTCATGAGAGTGAGTGGAAAGAACTATTGGTTTAAGGAAAACAATTACAGACCTGTGTGTGCTTCCCCACTTAGCTTCTCCCAGGAAAATAGGTGCTTTCAAATGCTGCTCTCATGTTAACAGCTCTTCTGAATCTGTCACTGTAGCTACCTGTGTTTCATTCAGCACCTTAGGAAGAGACCAAAATAGCATCTCATGGATGAAGAATCTCCATTTTAACCTCTACAAGTGTCAATTGTTCTAAATGTCTATGCAGCACTTGCCATCAAGGCTTACTTACTGTTATTGACAGCATCCCTTGCTACGCTTGAAAATACATTCTTAATACATGTTGGCTGGAAAACAGCTTAAGTACTTAGTTGTTCCAGTCCTATTTGCTTTTTTCCTCTCCTCTCCTCTCCCTTGAACCACTTTGCATTAACAGTTTTCCTATAATGATGTAATTTTATCCACTTTCCATCTGACCAGAAATACTGAATATGTTTAGTGGCTCCCAGGGTATGGCACGAACTCATCTGGATTCGTTGATCTTCATGTTTAAAAACCTTGTGGCAGGCAAAGCGTCAGATTTTTCGATCTTGTTTCACAGGAGCGGTATTTTGTGTGCAGCAAAGACCAGTCTGCTCCTTTCACACGTGTCTGGACAATGTCAAAAGGCAGTTTCTATTTTGATTTGGTCTAAGAGGTGATGAGGCCAAGAGAGATTTCATATCTCATGATCTGCTTGTGTAAGTCACGTCTCTTAAGTTGATTTGGTTAGGGCGCTGCTGGCAGTGTGTCCTGGCATGGGAGTTGGTGGGAGGAAGGCTCACATCAGGTAAGGTCCTCCCCATGTCGCCTGAGGAGGTGGCTTCACACAGAATCTCTGGATTTGCGTTGCTGTGCTGCTCAGCAGTGAGAGAGCTGCGAGTGGCCCTTATGTGTGTCATTATGAGGGTCCTGGAATAACACTTTAGGCCTGGTTCAAAGCCACATTTTTAATGAATGAGTAATCTTCTTTCTTCCTCTCTTTCTGAACTGTTAGCTCCTCAACACATGATGAGAAGAGGCAGGGAAGTTACTTCTCTTCCAGCTGGAGGGCTGACCAGTGGATCCAGAGGAGCAGGTTGAATATGTCACCAGCCACTTGAGCAGGGAGAGAGACCCTGCTCCTTTCCTTTGAGAAAAACAGATGTGCTCCCTCCACCTGCGAGGAGAATACCACTGTGAATCACTTCATCCCGTGCTCCTCCTGAGGGTCATTTACGCTGAGTTTTGAAACCATTCCATGGCTGAAACTCAACCAACGATCCATGCTCTCGTTTGGCTGTGGATGGAGCTGTGGGGGGAACTGGACACTCTCCAAAACAAACCCATTCCCGTGGTCCAGCCAGGCTGCAGCAGCTGTGGCGGGACAGGGGGAATGTTAAACACAGCGAACTGGGGCTTGATTGAGCACTGTCAGCTCCTCTTTGGGGGTGAGCTGGTGCTCCCCAGGTACAGCCATCGATCCGTGCGTGGCACAGCATGTGGGAAAGGCTTCCCTTGCTGCTGTGCAAAATCGCTCTTACGAAACTCACTCAGAGTGAATTCCAGCACTTTCCTTGAATGTTCCTTGGGAAAGAGCTGCAGCAGGAATATTTAGGTGGTGTATTCTCTGTTAGCCATACTTTCACCTCGTGTGCACGCTCTGTCTATTCGGTATTACTGGAAATCTCTGTATTAGCTCACTTGTTAGCTGTGGCAGCTCCCCAAGGAAACAAGTTATTTCAGTAGCCGGGATGTGCTTTGTGGCCGTGTTCAGTAACACTGAGGCTCAGGCTCTTCAGGCTGGGAGAGTTGCCCATCCTCTGTGAGCAGGTAGAAAAATCTACTTTTATGCCCCAAGTGTGTAGGGAAGGAGGTCTGGATTTTCTCCATCTGTAACAGGCTTTTCATGTGTCATTGGGCAAGTCATTCAATCTCCCTTTACAACATTGCTCTGCTCTGCAGTGTCTATTACAATCTTTATCTGTTTTTGTCAGCTAAGAACATGTTCTTTAGGACAGGGGATTTCTTCCTATGTTTATGTGTAGTTGTGTCATAATTAGGGTTTCTGGGTATTGCCTTAATTCCCGCTATAACATCACCAAATTATACTTGAATACATTACACATCGTGGATATTAAATGCTCAGCTCAGTTTCAGTGCAAAATAAAATGCTCAAATGATGGTAACTTAAACTGGCAATAAAATAGCCAGCATTACGCCCGTAAATACTTAATTTGCAAATGTTTAGAGAATTAGGCACCTGCTATAAATCTTTATTGTGGGCTTTGCACCCTGTTGGCAATCGGTGAGCCATATCTCACTTCATTATGCATGAATGTGTAATTTTCCAAAAGCATAAACGTGGCCTCCAAGGGCAGGAACATTAATAGCGTTCGAATGAACCAATTTGTTTCCTCCCCAACATGTTTATCTCCCAGCTCTCGGTTGCGAGTGCCAGTGGAAAGGTTAATGGCTCACAGCTCCCTGGCAAATGATGCACTGGTTTAACCTCTGCCAGGGCTGGATTTTTCATCGTCTTTAGCCCTCAGCGTGTTGAAAGTTAACAGCTGCACCCCGTGTGCTGGCTGGGATGGAAGAGGGGCTTCTTTAAATTATCGCACGTGTCCAGGATTAAATGGGTTCCTGTTTCACTCTTGCTCGTTGTGGCCCTGATTCATCGGGTACACGATGCTCTGGGAGCACTTGTGCCTGCTCCAGCAGAGCCTTTGTGCCATTTTAAACACGCACCAGAGCAGCTGGGTCTGGTCACATGCCAAAAGTCAAGCAGCTTTGAGCTGAATTCATGCACAGCATTCCCAAGTGGAAATACCTGGGCAGGCGTCAAAGGAATATACAGCCTGAAAGGTAATATAGGCTAATGAAATGCTGGATGTGCTTTCAGTGCTGTCAGAGTCACTGGGCAGCACAAGTTTATGCTAAAATTTGCGTGTTTCAATATTAACGAGGCTCAGTTTTGACAAACGGGGGGCCAAACCATGTAGGGAAAAAAAATTGTATGAATTTTGCTCAATTCGGATGAAAAATCAAATGAAATGTGCTTTTTTCTTCCTGTGAAGAGGTCTCAGACCTAAGCCCTACTGAAATTTGTTTTCAACCTGTCCAAAAAGGAAGAGATTTCTTTAGGTGCTTAAATACGACTGGAAGCGTGGCATTTTCAAGGCAACCTGAGTGAAGTAGGGGCAGAGCCATGCTCAAGGATAATGCACCTCCTCAGGCACTCAAATTTAAAAACTACAGCCCAATTAGAAATGCTCCAATTATTACTATTATTTGCTACTTAATAGCTGTCATTCGAGGCTCAGGACAGCTTTGTGCTGGATGCTATGAATACACAGAAGAAGAAAAAAATAACCTGGAGGTGCTTAAAATCTCTGCCTGAGAGACAGTGAATAGATGCAAGTGGCTGGGAGGCCAGAGGTGGTGGGAAATAGCTGTGGAACATTTCATCAAGTCTGAAAAGAATCCAGTGTTGTCTAAATCTGGACTCTGAGCTCTTACATGGAGTAAGTAGCATTAAGCAGGCAGGAATGGCTGTCTTTGAGAAGGGATATTTATTTCTAAGCTTGAGTAATAATTACCATGGTGAAGTCAATGAGTTTAAAAGGAAATAATTAGGCCACAATTACAGGGGTGGGGTGAAAAGCCAAACCACGCAAGCTACCTCTTCCTCCACTAACCTCTCCCTTTCTTTCCCTGTTGTCCACTAGCGTCGTTACCCTGAAATTCCAATGAAAATTTAAGTGTATCTAAATGTAGCCTTGCCCCTGGGAGAGGGAGTGGATCTGTCATCAGGGATCTGTCAGAGTCAATAACATTTCCCCTGCAGCCCCGAGCCGTGCCTCAAGATCTAACATTTCTGTCTGAATTATCAGCTAATGCTCTGACAAATTGCCTGTGATTTTCTTTTTTTCTCCCTGAGTGGATGTGCCTGGTCTGCAGATTAGGTAAACACGGCGGGGCTCTGGTGTGGAGCAGCGGCTGATGATTTCCAGCCAGACATTTCTGTCAAGCCAGGGAGCGGGCGGGTGGCAGGGCTGGACACGGCTCTGGGGCTCTCACAGCCACAAACCTGGCTTGGGAGATACCCACTCACCCTGCCAGCGAGGGATGATGGATTTGGAAGGTCAGGACCTGACAGAGACTTCGAGAAACAGGGCTGCGAGGGAGGCTTTGCTCTAGCTGTACAAAATGGGGTGAGTTGTAGCATAAACTGTGTTGCTAAAATGGGCGGCATTGGTGGATTTAGAGTTACTTCCATTCCTTACAGCTACTGGTGGCTTAGTCCTTAGGCACGGAGGTCATCAAAACTGCCACGTGTGTCATTTTGCACTTGTAAAATGAAATCATCTTTGAGAGGAAAAGCTGTGGAAAATACCCCAGAGAGGCACCCATGGGGTTTGTTTCTCTGGCCACAAGATTCCAACACCTCTTGGACGAAGGAAACCATCACCATCGCCTGCCTCTGCTCCGACTGCGTGAGATCCAAGCGTCTGTGTGCGCCTGCTGGAGAAGTGATTTTCCTTGGAGCATGAGCTGGTTTTTAAGCACTGTTGGTGCAGTGGCAGCCTGAAATACTGATGATGAAATAAGATCATGAATGAGGGAGAGGCAGGAAAAATTCTCGTCTGAGCTGTCATCGTCAGGATTTACATTCGCTGTTGCAAGTCTCTTCCCTGTAAGTCAGGTGGATACACATTCTCTCCCTGGCCTTTTCCCGATTCCTCTGTTCATATGCAAACTCCAGACACCATAAATACCCTTTTCTCCTGCCTGGAGCAGCCACTCAGCCCCTCTGCAAAGGGCTTTCCAGTGCGTTTCAAATTCCAGCTGCAAACATGCTTTGCCCAGCCCTTCCCCTTGCTAGTTATTAAGTAACATGATATAGTTATTGGCTCTGCTATGAAATACTTGGGAATTGATTGACACTGCAATCTTCCTTTAGGCTGAGAGTACTGCTCCCCCAAACCATCAGTAGGATTTGGGTGCTAAATTCCCTTAGGCTCCCTTTGCAAATTTCAGTGTTTCACGGGACTGTGGAGTAGTAGAAGCACTTTGGGATATGTGGCATTTTCTACTGCCTTCTTTAGGAGCGCATCTAAAGGAAAATAAAATCTCTGGGAGGACAAGAGTTGTGGGACTAAAGACACAGACACTATAAAGTCACCGAGGTGCTTGACAGATGAGCAGTGGCACCAGCTAGAAATATTCCTGTATAGTTCTAGGAAGCCAAATAACTAAAAGGTAGAGATATTCATAATCTTTCTCGGATGTCCACATAAACATGCACGGCAGCCAGGAAAAGAAATGCAGCTCTGGATTCTTTCTGAGCAATCTCAGGCTGGGCATGCTGCTCTTTTATTACAGGCACTGCAAAGATTTAAAGAGGAAGGGGTTGAAGAGGAAGGAGAGACAAAGGCCTTTGCAATCTAGAGTATCCCACTTAAAATAAGTATTAGTCCCAAGTACTTAAAACAAAGATACCTGTCAGCAATGTTCAATAATCAATGGATAATATACATCAATGAAATTATTAAAATGGAAAATAATTGCAGAACTACCATTCCTTTGTAAAAAACATTTTTTGCCTGAAATGCCAAATGTTCTATATGTAACATTTGATGTGCCCAGAATGAAATCCCTTTCCTTTTCACACAGCAGTGTGTGCTGAGGCACAGAGATAAAATTTTTAATGTCGTGGAAGATAGATTGCATTTTCGATAGGCTGGAGATTTGGTAGTTAATAGACACAGCAAAGGCCACCTGAACGGATGAAGGGGAATGAATGGGTCGTTCATTCTGAGAGGCCCTGTGTGTGTGTGTCCAAGGTTTTTCTAAATATAGAAATAGTGGATGGCTTGGGCTTGAGCCTTCTGTCCCATAGGGAAGCTGCATCCTTCATGAACCCCACTCGCTGGGAACCTCCTCCAGGGGCAGACCCTTGGTGGGTGCCGTGGTGGGTCACTGTGGGGGGAGAAGGCTCTGAGCTGAGCTGCTTGGTTTTGTTTTTTTCTCTGAAGACAATACTGCCTTTTGCTTGGCTTGAGTGTCCGATTATCCCTGATCTAAGGGCAGGCAGAGGTGCTTGGATAAGGATGGGAACAGCAGGTAGCTGCCAGTGTTGGGAAGCAGGGCTGTTGCTCTCCCCAAATCCAGGCATGGACCAAGAGGGGTAACACAGGACCAGTACCCAGCCTTTTGGGTAGACAAGCCTTAAGGAAACAGAGCTCTGAACACATAAAATAAATCTTTTCTTGATTCTGCTACCTACTTTCACATTAAGTTAGTGCAGGCAGAAAGGCAATAAAGAATTTGCCAAGTGCTATTTCTCTTGCCATTAAAGTTTCATGAAAAAGTTCCACAGACAGGTCTTGATCCTATTTATAGGCATCTTTCTTGCCTTCAACATTATTATTAAACTCTTTTGTTATAGAAAGCTAGTCTGAAAATGAGCTGGCCTGGTAAATAAAACACTTGCTTTTGCCAGCATACTCATCTCCGCAGAGCAATATACCCAGGAATATTTTCCTCATATGTTTTTGTCAACACATTATTGCACATGCCTATTTAAGCAGTTTCAGTACGTTCCCAGAGCACTTGCTTTTCCTGTCCATTTGAGGTGAAGTCATGAGCAGGCACTGCGCAATTCCTGACCCCAAAATCCAGGAGGAGCGTGCAAGGGAGAGAAGGGGAGTTTATTCCCCATATATTCATAGGCAGCCCAAGTGTCTGCTTGGGGTCTTGTGCCTTGGAAATGCCTCAGAGGAGGTGCTTCAACCATACCCCAATTGTTCCTCCACTTCTGAGAGTCAACCTAAAGTATTCACTAGAATGAAGCATGCTACCAAAAAAAATTCCTTTAAATGCTTGTTAATTATTTTGTTAAACAGGGATTTCTGCTCTGTATTATTAACAAGGCAAATTAAAGCAGGGGTCTGTGATGCCCAGAAAACATCTGCTCAGTGAAAATGAAACACTAAACCCAAAAGCTCCCCTCTGTGGCTTGTTTTCATCCAACTGTGCCTCTTTCAGGATGCCTCTGCTCCTCCAGGGTGTACCCAGGACAGTTGTGGAGAATATCTTTCGTCTGTCTATAACAAGAATGAAAAAATCCCCGTGCAGAAAATCCCAGTAATCCTGGGTAATTGGGACCCTAATTTCTGTACTCTTCTGAAAGTTTTTCCACAAATATGCATGAAAATATATAGCCCTTAAAAGACAGACATTTATCAGCTCATCCAGCTTTTTTACCAGGAAAGCATTTTGGATACTTTTGACCATTAAGAACCATTAAGAGTTTCTGATATTTTTCTGTGTTTATAATATGTATTTAGTAGCTCCCTCCAAGATGTTTGAAAACAAAATTCTTTCTCTGTTTGCTTATTCAGCTCTTTCCTTATCTGGCAAAGCGTGGGTGCTCTACCCCTGATTCTCTCCTAGCAGCCTCAGGAAGCCTGATGGGGTGTGTTGACTCTGGAGTTTCTGGAATGGAACCAGATGCAGTAGATAAGGTATCTTATCTCCCAGAGGAGGATGTAAACAGCCTGGCTGCAGGGCATACTTCATCTGGTGTTAGGGGCAGGAGTGGCTTTTCTCTGCAGGTTTAGTGTTTTGAGTTACTTCCATTCCTTACACCTGTGTGTTTCAGAGATGAGACAGGAATTTTGACAGACCCCTCGTACCCCCTGTCCATTTTGGCAAGGCCTTGCACTGGGTACTGGCTGATGGTTTGTTGGCTTGGGCTTGGGAAATGGCGATGCAAAACTTTAGTGAATTAATGTTCTGTGTAGAAACAGCATTTTCTTAGTAGAAGAAAGTGTGTGAGGATGTGAGGAGCTCAAACTTGGCACCAGAGAGATCTAGAGGAAGTAACTCTGTGGCTCAGCTGGAAGTATTTCTGGATTTTCAGCTTTTCACAGCCCCCTCTGCTTGATGGGATGAAGCAAGAACCAAAGAGCAACTCGCTCTGTTCTGCAATAGCTCAATTACTGCAGCAACTGCGCTTCCAGATGTGGGTAGAGCAAACTTACAACCATTAAAGTCATAAAAAGAGCCTATGAAAGCATCTAATCTAAATCAGATCGTGAAAGATCAATCAGTGACTGTCCCTGTCATCAGTGATAACATTGTCTCACTCTCGGTTGCTTTGATGCCAGGGATAATCTTGACATAAGAACCACAGATCTGAATTCAAATGGGGGAATCAAGAGGTTATTTCTAGCTTGATTTTTTTCCCTCAATCTGAGCCATGGATATGTTTATTAGAAACTTGTTCCTGCCTTCCTTGATGGCAGCTCAAAACTCCCAATAACCCACACTGGAGTGCTCTGTGCCTCTTGCTAGAATTCACCAACCAAGCCTAGAAGGTTAAAACAACAACAAAAAAACCCACATCAGAGGTACTTGGGCTGTCTGCCCACGCTGGCCCAGCCTCCCTGTCTGAAAGGAGCCCCTTTCCAGGCCTTTTGCTGCTCTCTTGTCCTGAGTCCAGGCTGCAGGACCAGCACCCCTGGACACCCTCCACAGCCCCTCACACCCAGCCGGGATCGCCTGTGGTGCAAGGTCCCCTGGCTCAGCTGGTCACAAGCTGTACCAGCTGCCAGCAGCATCCTCAGGGGGTCCTCAAAGAGGAAAAGGGAATATATAACCACTAGCACAAAAAAGTTACCGCGTGCCTGTGCTGTTGTTTATACATTTAGATACTGTGATTAAATTACATACATAATGCATAGTGTTTGTAATACATTATTAATAATAATAATACTGTCTTGTGTTATTCGGCTAGAAGAGACATGCTCTGAGTGATGGTTCATTGGTCTATTCACACACAATTTTCATACATCTCTAAAGATTACCATTTTAACAGCTTTCTGTATGGATACTGCCAGGCAGTTACATTTAACAGTGCATAAATCTAATTCCCTCCGCACTCAATTTTCTCAGGCAGCAGAATCAATTTGAATCTGTCAGGATTTTATTCTAAAGTCTATTAATGCCTCCTGCCTTTTTCTGTATTTCCTCCTCTCTCTCTCTCTCACTTAACAATCTCAGTCTTTCATGAATTCATTCAGCTGCAGAAAAAGATGCCCCACTGATACAAACACTCTTTTATCTCTTTACAACAGAAACCTAATTAGGTGTGAAGGAGACACAAGAAAGGTCACAATTAGCCCTCCAGCAATAAAGGTTAGCAGTTGTAAAATCCTATAATAATGCTGTTGAACTTTGTTATTATCAATAATGACGGCCTTTGACAAGGTCGGGTTCATTATTCTTAGCAGCTATCACCGAGCTGCTGAACATCGCTTAACATCCCACTTCAGCAGCCCCATCCCTTCCCCTGCTTGCTCCTGCCCTGGCTCCTGCCACAGGACCTCTCACACCTCATGTGGCAGCTCGGCCCTTTGGGCACATTTCAAGACGTGCTTTAATATTTTTTGTATTGAGCTGTGCCGAAGGATCGCTCGCTGAGCCTTTTAATTATTAGTTAAAAAAAAAAAAAATCGCCTGTGGGTTTGATTTTTTTTGCTCTGTGCATGGGTGGAATGATTCTGCCTAATTAAGAACTTAAATGGAGATGATAACAAGAAAGTAAAAGGAAACGTGGCCTGGTAACAGCATTTTGGAATGGAGGAGAGACAATTACGTGCTTTGCCATTAAAAGCCAGTGGATCTCTGACTTCTTCAGATGCTTGGGTTTTGAGTTGCTTTTATGCCTGTTGAAGAGGGCTTCCCAGGAAGCTGAGTCCACCAGAAATGTTCTTTTTTAGTAGGGCTTTTGAAGAAGCAGAATAAGCATGCCTTCACTCTTTCACCTACTTGTTCTGGAGCTTTTAAGGGTCAGGAATCATATTTAACCTTTATTTTCTAGTTCACCTGGAATGAACAAATAATCAGGTGTAGGTTGGGAGATGTGTAGGTTGGGAAACTCCTGTCCTAGGCTACTCCTAGACTCGGTGGAGGGACAAAGGGGGGTAGAGAGAGCAGCAGTTCAGATCTCAGATGGGCTGAGCAGTCCTTGGAAGCTGCTTCTCTCTTTCCCTGTCCTTGAGGGAATTTTGAATAATTACACTTTTAACTTAGACGCCTTGGGAAAATACTGCTGCTTAACAGCAAGTGTTAAGCTTAAATTGCAAAGTAAAACCAAAAAAAAAAAGAGTATTAAAGGTAAAGGGCTAGAAATACCAAATGTTTGATCTACATATTAAAAAAGAAGTTACAAATGAACACGGATGTTTAGTTCTCTCACTTTTACCACCTCTCAAGGCAGATTCTTGTCTTCTCAAGTCAGAGCACTGTATCATGCTGCCTCCTGCTAGGTCTCCAGATAATGCTGCATTTGGACTTTTACTGGCATTAAGCCATATCTCATCTGGTATTTAAAAAACCATTATATTTTCAAAACACTGTATCTAACCAGCCCGCAGGGAAAATATCAATAAACTAGGACATTCTTGAGATAATTCATGCTTTATGGAGAGGACTGGGTGCTGGCACATAAAATTGTACAATTTCCAAAGCTCGTGTGAGCAGCAAGCTCAAGTGCAGAAGCGGAGCAGCGTTTGTGCTGCCCACAAACTCCAGGGCTCGGGCAGGGCTTGACAGGGAAAAACATGTGCTGAGAATAGTCCTTAATTCATGGCTCAAGGCTGGAGTTCACACAGCTTTTTCAGAGAGTGCAGACACGGATCACTGGACTCCTTAAGGATGTTCCTCCGGTTACCTTGCTTCATTGCCTCCCTGCTCCCCAGTGCCCGAGCACCCGGGAGCCCATTCCCAGCTGCCCTAAGCTGGCTCTGCTCCTCTGAGCTCTGCTGACTGATGCCAGGGGAGGCTCTGGCTGGGTAAACACCACACAACTGAAAAAAGAAAAACGTAGGAAAAGCGGATAATAGAGGCCAAAGCTGCAGAATAACTGAAACAAATGCCGACATCTGTCCTGCTACTGAATTTCAAAAAGGAATTAGCAGCTGCCAGGAAAACATAGAAAGTCGTATTTCTTGGATGTAAGATTTGATAATGTGGTTCCTGATACTTTTAACTTCCAGTTCTGAGGATAGCAGAATGTTGCACCCCAAGCTCATGAAGTGACGAGGTTCCTGCTGCCTCCTCAGACACCCCTGTGAGATGTACCTTACACACCGCTGCACCCTCCTGCCCTCCCCTCCCTGACAGAGCATACAACATGCAAAACCTTGCAGAAAGGACACGCTACAGCAGAAAATTGTGACTTCTATTTGTTAAGTGATTCAGCTCTAGGAGGAAGATTAAGCTCTTTAGCTTCCCTGTTGTCCTCGTGGCACTCACTGGGCGTTTTTCTTGCTGATGTTTCTGTGTTGCTATTACTGCCCGGTTGGTAGGAGCTTCTATTTGCATAAGGCAGCAGATTTTTTTATTTATAAAGCCAAGGATGCGTCCTTGTACTTCAGCAAGAAGTTTATTGGCTGATTGACGTTAAATGCCACTTTTATCAAAATATTGATTGGAAAAATTCTTGTGCTTCCATCGTATCCTATAGCTATATCTAATCTCAGCTTCATCCAGCCAGTGCAATATGTTGCTTGCCAGACTAGAAAATGATGTATGAGCCATCTGGGCAATGGGCCCAACCCTGGGCAAGATTAGTGCTTCAATTAGCTGCTGATAGCATTCCATTAGAATATTGGTTTCAAAGAGCACTAAACAAGAATGTTGTGCTTTGATTTTCAGATTTAATTACTTCCATCAGGGCTATAAATGAACTCATTAGTCTTAGTGGCTCTAAAACCTAGAGACAGTGGAACGTTATTGCTATTGTTCTTACGGGCTGTGCAAACACTGCTTTCCAGAGGCTCCTGGCAATGGCTATCAACCTTCCCCCATTCCTAGCAGGGCTGACCCTGTGGGGCCGCTCTGGAATCAGCTCTGCTGATCTGTGGGGGGATCCAGGGTCTGCTCCCAAGTGGCAGCTTTGTCTGGGGGCTTGTTACGCACCAAGAAAGGTACTGTGGAGTAAACTCACACCTTGGCACTGCTTGGCTGCTTTTCTTTTCAAAGCTGTTTTTGCGTTCTCGGTTTCTTCCTCTATTTTAAGCTTGCCCAGAGCTTCTAAGATTTCTTGAGGCTTTTTTATTTTTTAAAATCCACTGCATCAGGATTTCATGACACCTTTTTCCCTAATTTTGCAGAAAATTTTCCCTTTTTGTTTAATTTTACGGCCTTTGCCTTTTCCTCTTGACCTAACCGGGCAGTGCACTGTGATCCACAAGCACTAGGTTTTTCTTTGAACATGATTCTGGCCCTGTTCCTCCTGAAATCGAAGGGAAAAAAATGAATGGAGAAGGGGAATGCAGATGCTGACAGTCACTCCCAGTGGCTGGAAGCCCCCGAGCTGAGCAGTTTGTTCCTGGTGAAGAAACCCTGTCCCAAGCAGCTCAGGCTGTCGCTGAAGTCAGCGTTGCTTTGGGCCAGACCAGAACGTCCCAAAGTCCTTCCGAACTAAATTGTACAATAATTGTGTGAGGAAAAGGGCAGAATGAACAGTCAGCTCTGATGGGGAAGGGCAGTGCAGGATTACTGAATCAGAACCTTGGTATTTGTTAAAATTAAACCCCCCAATACAGTGTTGCCGTTAGTTCAGCAGCACATGATGTTGTTTATTAAAACCTTAAATTTTGCAGACCTTTCTTTAATCTGAGGTGAATTTCACTTGGTCAAAGTCCCTTTGTTTTTTCTGGTTTCCTTCTGCAGAGGAAGGATGCCATGTGTAAATAAAGGATATGATGCTCTGCACCACTGACTTTTATTAAATTAAAGCTGTAATCAGTACAGTATGTCTTAACCATAATATTAATGTGGCTAAACCAGTAAATGCTCTCGTGTTTAAAGCCCAACACCTGCTTTCTATTAGTGTCTGGATAGTTATTTGATTTTTCATTTTTCATTTCAATAGAAAATTCTTTGATGAAATCCATAACTCAGCTGTAATTTTTAGCTCCCAACCCTGCATAAATCCCAGAATATGATCAGAAAAGCCTCCTCTCACATCTTAAATAAGTTTCTCCTAAATTTTGCCAGACTGTTGCGATAATGTTGGAGTTGAGGGAAGTGAGTAAAGATGCTGAATCCTTTGGCATCACTCAGAATTTTGCCCTTGGCTTCCAGCGAGCACATCCTTTGCAGTTCAGAGCAGTGGGAGTCCATCCTTTTGAGGCTTCTGCTGGTCAGGCACCTCTTCCCCCTCTTCTGCTCTGCCCTGCAGCTTGCTGGGAATCTGCAGCAGGAATGCCAATGTCCACAGGGCTTGGAGGCAAAATGAAGAAGAGGACAGGAGCTGTGGCAAACAGAGCTGTGCTGCTGTGTGGGGCACAGAGGTGAGGGGATGGGGAGGGGTAGATGCCAGGCTGGGCAGTGCAGCAGCCTCCTCTCAGGTCTCAGCTCCTTCCTCAGTTGGGCCTGGCTGGGGACATGAGCCAGCCCACGGAGAGGGAAAGAAAACATCCCTGCCTAGTTTGGTCGAGGGCAAAGCCCCTGGTGGAGTCAGTCGGAGTTTGGATGTGTACTTGAGTGATTTTTTTTCCTATCTGAGTGCTTTCAATGCCATTCTCAGTAGTTCTGGAGCCATTCTCAAGTGCTTAAAAATAGAACAAAGTCTCCCTCTCTGTCTCCCTTCTTTCATTTCCCATCTTCAGGGGAACGGTCTGCTGCGTGTGTTTGTTTTTCTGGTTCTGCTGTGCTGGAGAGATGGGAAGAATGAGGGTGAGGAGTCTTCCTCCATGGTCACTGTTTTGTCTAGTCAAATTTCTGTTCTCTAGTGCCAACTCCTGTAAAAGCTAAACTACTTCTATTTTAAAGACTATTTGGGCTCGAGAAAATCAGGCAGATTATACACAGTTGTCAGAGTTTCTGTCAGCAGATGAAAGCAAGATCACTGTTGGCTTCTGGCAGGTATTTCTGACTCCATCCTGTTCTGCTGCTGCTTTCCTGTGTACCCTGCCCCAGCAGTGCTCCCGCAGTCAAACCTCACAAGTTTCTCATCTCCCACCATGGCCATGCCCTGGGGTGAGTGGTGCAAAAGTAGAGAACAGAGAATTCCCACACTGGGATGGCAGGAGGGACTTGCTTTCCTCGTGACCCCAAGCCTGATGGGTTCTTGCAGCTGGCTGGTGCTGACAGCAAATTTCATATCTGGCACATACCAAGCAGAAGGGAGATGTTGTGCCAGCAGTGTTTAAAGTGTGATCCTGCCAAGAAAGGGAGAGGACCATGGCCACAATGCAAATACCCAAAGCTTAGGCTTTCCTAACATTAATGGTGGCAGTAGGACAGGCCTCCTTCCCATCCCTCTGCTCAGCCTGGCTGCTAACCCTGGCCTTGGAGGAGGACACAAGTGTAATGGAGTGAATGAATTAGCAGAGCTCCTGCATAACTCATCAAACACCTCAGATTTAGCGTTACCAACCCGAGGCTGGGGCAGCGCTATCCCAAAAACCCTGTCATAAATTGGAACGGACCCAAATTCCAGTGGGCTGTCACGTTTGAGATGCAGATTGTCCAAACAGCGCTTGCTCTCAGTTTGTCACCGATCAGGCGAGACTGAGGAATAAACACCAGATGTTGGGAATGGGAGGTTTCTCCCCGGCAGGCTGTTGCCTCCAGCCGGCGGCTGCTGCTCCCGGTCACGTTCAGCCCCAGGGCCGAGCCGGGCTGCGCCCCAGCACCGACTGCAGCTCCGAGACCTCTCCCCGAAATCACTCAGGAGCTCCTGTTTCCTAATGACAATACAGCAGTGGTTTATTTGAAGGCTGAGCCAACTTTGTATCAAAGCCAAATATGTCTGGCTTGGCACCACGAGCTCACACCGGAGCCAAGCAGCTGGAGCAGACTGTACATGTATTTAAAGAGAACAAAAACAGAGGGACTCTTGAGTTATCTGCTCCAAGAGGTCACTCAGAGTGTCAGATTGCAGTGCCAGGTTTTACATCAGGCTTTCTCTGGTCTATCCCTGCACACCTACAGGCCCAACTCCCAGGCTAAGGCTTGATTCTCCTTTAATTTCCCACCTCTTCCTGGCTTTCTTCTTGCAGTCCACTAATTGCAGGAATTGCAGCCCTGTTGGTATCTTGCCCCTGTGCTCACCTTTTTTCTTCTTGGGGACGGGTCCAGTTCATGTTCTTTGCAGTCCACACCACCACAACGAAAAGCACTCCAGGGTTTCCTGGATGTGCTTGCCTCAAATCTGTGTCCATCTGGGCACTAACAGGGAAACCTTTCCCATCACACAGAGAAGCAGCAATAAGTCTTTGGCTTCAGGATTGCAGTCATATTCTGTGAGTCAGGGATCTGCTGCTAGTCCACTGGCTCCACTAAATGATGGTTTATGGGATAACTAACGATAATTAAGGCTGTGGCTGCCCCAGCTGACCGTGGTGGGAAAGGCTGTGTTTGAATGAATATAAAAAGGCTTGCTTTCATTCAGGGTGTAATTCATCACTAATTTAATCCCTCTTCCTTGAACTAAGATGTGTTCAGATGCTGGACAAGATGGATCGTCTTCCCCCTTGGCTTCAGAAATGCTTCAGGTCTGTCTGAACCATGGACTGAGAATGAGAAGGAATCACGTTGGGTCACAAGATATTATGAACTCAAGGCAGACCTCTTCTTGTCTAATTAATGATTTTACCCATGATATTAAATCCACGTGTGCTCAACAGCTCACCACAAATGAGAAATCTGGAAACCCATTTTCAAAGCATTTTCCATTATGCAGTAGTAGGAGATGTACCACAGTGTTTCAGTAAATGGTTGGTAAATTGTTTTTTCTCTCATCTTTGCTGATATAACAAAAAAATTTTAAGTTTAGGTCTCTAGGTTTTTTGGGGGGGGGTATTTGTTTGCTTATTTGGAATCCTACCCATTACCTTGAATCAAGGAAGTAACACAGAAGAACGTGCTTGACCTGCAAACAACTGCATGAATAAAGGGCAAAGGCTGTTCACTGAAGTAAATCTTGAAGACATTCTGGTGGCGAGGTAAATTGTCACATCCAGTGGTCATTCATAATCTTGCTTCAACATTTGAGTGCTGAAACTGCCCTTGATTTCATCCAAAATGTCTTGGGGAAGTGCTCAGCAGCCGACTCATTCCTTGCCCTGAATTCCCCAGGGAACTGAGGTGCAACCCAGTAAAAGGTAATTACCTCTGACCAGCTTCTGTGCTCTCTGGATTGCCTGTGAGATTCTCAGCCCCTGAAATGAGAAATCGGAGACCTTTACATAAAATGTTTGTTCAAGACTCTTTATAAATGAGGGAACGTGATTGAATTGGAGCCCCGGTGAGGGTGGGCTGATTTCAGTGGCACTGCATTAATTCTGCATCAGATGAAGCCTTCACTCTGCCCTGCTGCTGGAAAGCTGATGCCTTTGCACCTGAGGGATGGAGGATGGGTTTGGGGAGCACCTCATGGGGGTTATCCCTGGTGTTTGCGAAGCCTGAGGTGTTGGAATGATCCTGTGTAATCCTTGGTTTGCTCTGGCACTTTGTTCAAACTGGGTCCTGCGTTGGTTTGTGCCAGCTCAGGTTTTTTAACAAATTCCCAGCAAATCATCAGCGTGGAGAGGTGGAGCTCTGGGGCTGGTGAGCGGCTGGACCTGCACCTCTCACTCTGCTCCTCCTGATGCAGGGTCTTGAGATTGTTACCTTGGAAGAGAAATGGAAATGTCACCAGCCCCACGGTGCTTAGGAGGTGAAATACCCTTTCAAGGTCCCTCACTCTGGAAGCAGGGGGCTTTTAATGATCACGTAGATCTGCATGGGAAAATAGAGGAAGAATGTGTGTATAGTGGGTGTTGGGCCTATTATCTAAATATAGGTAGCATTGTGTGTATTATCTCTGTTTGTTTAGCCAAAGTAAGATGGGCATTAATATTCTGTTTCAGTCTTAATTAGTGGCTGATAAAAGCACAAGGTGATACTTAACAGTCTTGACAGTGTAATTCATCTAAAATTTCCTAATAATATGGTTGTGGCAGTCTTGGAAGGGCTGATTTAATGACTTTCACACACTTAAGGTTTGGTACCCACAACATCCAATATGTTGGTTGCTTAGGAGACAAAATTAAACAAAGCTGAACACATTCATTTTCTCCTTTTTTACTGCACAGAGGATTAACTTATTGCAATATTTTTCTCTATTAGATGCCTAAGCTTTAGGTGTTTAAACAAATGAAAAATAACTAAAAACCAAACCCAACCTAACAATCCAGATCCCCTATTAAATCAGCAGATGGCTCCTAGAGCCAAATTAGGGACCTGTGATAGAACCATGAAAGCTCTGCTTTGTACAGTGCACATGTTCAGAGTTGGCAGTGTTAAATGAGACCTCCACGCAATCTGCTCTGAGAAATAGCCTGGCTGGCACTGACCCCTTCCTTTGTATAATTCAACACCGTGTCATCAATTGCAATTGCACAGACGTCTCTGCAATTTAGCAGACCTTGTAAGGACTGACTTTCCCAATATTTGTTTAAGATGAACTGTATAAACTTGTTATTAGTAGTCTGCCAGAGTAAGGGAGATAACAGTGTTTGCATTAGGCTGCATAAAACGCAGCACCTGGGCAAGGTGCACCGAGCCTGTTCCCAGCAAATGCTCTTGTTTCGGGGTCTGCTGCTGATCCTGATGAAGGCAAAAGTGAAGTTCCCAGCAGCATGTCGGGGCAAGACCATGCCTTTTTTATGCTGGGCAGAGGTTCTGAGCTTGTATGGCTGAGTAGTTAAATTTACTAATTTTTAAAAAGTCTCTGAATTCCCCTGAGCAATACAGGCAGCAGAACGAGGCTGCAGCGGCGTCTGGTTGATCTCATCTCAGTTTTATGTCCGTACAGGCCTACTGATTTCCCCCGCAGACCCTGGCACTGCTCATCCCCCCACTCATCCCTGGCTTCCCCACACACGTCTGTGCTCGTCCTCTCCCGCTATGCTCTGAAATGGGGTGTGGGATCCCAGTGTCCACCCCGGGGCTCCAGGGAGGCCGTGAGCAGTGACCACTGCAGCTCAGAGCTCCAGCCTGGAATTATTTGCAGAACTCTCAAACCATCTCTGAGTTTCCAAACTTAATCTTAGCTCAAGGAAGGAGAGAAAACACTCCTATTATTAGACCAAATTGTTTGTTGCAGCTGATCAGAACAAAATGCTTGCTTTTTGCCTCCTGCACAGAAAGCCTGGGATAGGGAGGAGTGAGGAAAAAGCTCTGGAACAGCAAGGCTGATGGTAGCAGATATATGGGCACTATTTCATTTTTCATTGAGTTTGTCTTTCCTCTCCTTGCTCTCTCTTCCTCCCCACAGTATCTCTGCATTGATTTTTCACTCTGCCTGTTTATAAATGTTTATAAAGCATTTAGGGAGCCTAGGGAAGGAAAGGTCTCCAAGTACTTAGCGGAGGAAGAACTTAAACACTGGGCTGCTGTATTCCTGCTGACACTGGGCAGTATTTCAAGCCAGCCAGAGTCCTGCTCCAGGGCGTGGTGCTGCTTGGGTGGGGATGGCTAAAGCAGGCAAAATCTTAGCTCAGCCTGTCTGCAGCAACTGCGGAGCATCCACTTGTGCCGAGAGCAGCAGGGCTTGGAACAGCACTGCCATTTACAGCTTGGGCGAAACCAACACAGCATCAGATGAGAAAGGAAACAAGCACATACCGTTCACATTTGCTGTTTGCTTTGGGCAATGAACTTTTTTCACATGAAATATTAAATGACCTTCTTGTCTTCCCACCCTCTGAGTGAAGTCTTGATGAAATAGGAATGGAGATGTTATTGGGCCAATAAATACATTTATTGATCCTATCATGCTGTTCATTAGAGAAATGAAACAGATCAGGATCTTCATGTAACTGACAGGAAAGACACCAGAATTCATCTCCCAGGCATCGTCACGTTTCTGATACCTGGGATGTTGGTGTAGCTGCAGTCCTTCCACACTAGCGTTTCTCTCTGCTTCTTGGTGTGTATTTCTAGTTCCACATCCACTGTGGCAACCTTACAGCACCCACATTCTTAATGCTGTTGGAAAACTGCATTTGTGAAGGTGGGAATCGGCTCTGCCTGGCACAGGTGCAGGAGGTTCCACAAAGTGCTGGAGGAGCCGGGTCATCTGTTGTGCATCAAACACGAGTCGCAGTGTGAGCTTTTAGCACTGGTGAAAGGTAAAACATTCACTGTTTCAAAAGCGCTGGGGGAATGAGGGAAATCATGAAAGGTTATTTTTAAGATTTTATATCCCTGTTTCCCCCTCATCATCCTTCTTAAACATATCAAACTGGGCATTTTTGAAACTACTGAGGCTTGGCTTAATGCTCCATTCCCCACCCCTTTTCACACAGCTTCATCCAGTTCCTCCTTGACAGGCCCAACAGCTCATTAGGGGTTCCTGCCTCTCCCTTCTGTTTGATGGTGCTGCCCTGGCATGTGCTTACCTGGGACCTCTGCTTATTGATTTTGCTGGGGTAGGAATCAGGAAAGCAGCTAGACATCCGTGTTGGAGTTGAGTGGAGTGAAGGGCGGCAACTTCAAATTCCTGCTGCTTCTCTTAAGCCAGCTTGGAGTGTGTTCCCTTACTGGAGATGCTCACACGACCAGAGCTGGGTGAGTGGTAATATGAGAGGCAGAGTGCCATCCGTGTGTTTTGAACCACAGCCAGTGGGGTATTTCAGAGGGGTTGGGGTTGTTTTAACGAGGCAATGAACTCTACAGCAGTTTCCTTCTGTTGCTCTGTGTTGAATGCTCATTGGTTTTTTTTCTTGAGGGTTTACTTTTAGCAAAGTGTTATTTGTCTGACTTTTGTTGATCCCTCTGCTTTCATATTCTGAAGTTCTAGTCTTTAGAGTGCTGTGTTTTATTGGAGGCCTGGATACTGAAGGTGCCCAGATAATTACACTGTTCCAGCTGAGGGGTGACAGGGAAGGCACAACTTCTGAACCACAGTGGGTGATTGCATGCCATGGATCTGCTTACAAATGTTCTGTGGGGGATGTTGGCAGAGCTAGTGTCTTTTATAAAACAGTTTTCTAAAGGAAGCTCTCTTTCTTCTTCAGCTGAAATGTTTTGCATGAAGGTGTCTATTTCAAAGATGTTTTGACAGAAAGCTTTGGAAAGGAGTGTTTGTTTTGACTCCTTTGTTTTGTTTGAACTGTTTTTTCAGTGTTTCAGTGAAATGGTTGCTTGCTTCTGAACAGAAGCAGTTTGAAATTTCTGTTCTGCAGAATGACTTGAGATTTTTAAGGTTTTGTTCTAATTCAGAGTAGTAGCAACCTTGGAAGTGTCAGGATACCCAGTAGGTTTAGGATTCATCCACCACCAGGTAGGATACAACATTGTTCTGTGTAAACCTTGTTTGTAATTGCTTCTGCTCTCGCTTCTGTAGGTCTTCAGCTGGGGAGTTGGTCTCTCAGTTGTGAGAATATGGTTGTCAGAATGCCTAGAAGAAAGGGTCTTCTGGCCTGAGAATTGCATGGGTTTAGTTATTTATGCAGTTAAGAGTTTTGCTTGCAAAAGAACATGGTTTATCAAATGCAACACCTAAAGGATTTTGATAGAGTAGTGCTGGGAGAGGAGACAGCTGCCTGGGCATGGACTGGGCTGGGTTACGTTCAGTTCAGGGTATTCTCCTGTTTTCTGCTCTTTTCTTGTAGCAGCTGACACTGTCACTGTGCACAAGTCCCTCTTTTCATGACAGGAATGACAAATGTGGTGGGTACTCTGGCGGGTGGGATTGCCAAAGCCCTGTGGCAGGAGGCAGAGAAGGGGCTGCTGTCCCAGGCCACCAACACGGGGCATTCAGGGCTCCTGAATGGCAGGACGCGGCCCCTCTGAGATCCCGGGTGTTCCTTAGGCTTTCATATCTTTACTGTATTTTGATAAACCAGTAAAGCTCAGAATTATTTTGATTTAGACAGTCCAAAACTTGAAAACAGCTAGACTTACACAGTCGATAAACCAAAACTGTCTCTTTAGCAGTGCACTGACAAGGCTCAGAAGAAAGACACACAGAGAACCTCTCCACTAATATTAAACTGATTTGGCCATTTTTATTCTATAAAGGAGGCTGGTTATGAGATTTAAAAAGACTCATATATCATGCTGCCTCATTAATTTTCCATTTGGGCTCAGCTGTCAGAGGATACCATATTAAACTGCTGCCTGGAGTAGTCTTCGGTGGCAGAGAAATGATGTTTGATACCCTTTGCATCTCGCACAGTCTGTATAAAAGGTCTCCTTGATTTGCCATCCCTATTATTTTCTGTCAGAGAGCCCTGCACGGCCTCTCCAAAATAATATCACCTCTCCAAAACCCTGAAGGTCTATTTGTGGTTTCCATGGTGACAAAATGACCCATAATATTCTTTGACTACTTCAGTAAATGAAGGACACAACTGGGCCTTTGAAGAATAATAGATTTTTTCTGTTTCTTAAGAAAAGATGTACTTATGAGCTCAGAGAGGAGAGGGGGGGAAAAGATGAAAAAGATATTAAGGGAAGAGATTTGGCTTGTAACTCAAAGGACTTGCTGCAAGTGTAGCAGACAGCACTTGTTGAAAAATAGACCTTGAGCCATCTGGTACCAAAACAGGAGTCGGGTATAGCCCTTGTGATGACTGAGATGAAGGAGCTTTTGCTGTAACTCATTTTTACAATAGCTGTGCTGCTTAATTCCGAATTCTGTGACACGCGGGGCCAGGCGCTGCAGGTGCAAATGTGCGGTTAAAACATTTTCGTCCAGGAACCCTGAAACTCCTGCTCTGTGCTGTGTGGGAGGGAGGATGGGATTTTCCAGCAGAGCTGGCCTGGGGGACAGTTGGGTGGGAAGGAAGCAGCGCGGCTTTTCTCAGGGTATCTGCAGCGTTTGTGGGAAAGCCAGGTTTGCAGTGTGAGCACTGTTAATGACCTGCCCTCGTGGCAGAGCTGGGGAGGAGGATGTCAGGCTGATGGTTCCTTCCCCCAGGTACTTTGGGATAATGCTCTTTGCTTAGATGAGCTGTAATTCAGTTTCTTTAGCACACATCCCCAGCTTGCCCCGTGGCGCTGTCCATGACCATTAGCTGCTGAGCCAGGACTGGTGTGTTGGGTCTGGCCGGGTTACATTAGGGCAGACATGTGGAGAAAGGGTGGCTAAAGTGCCCCAGGATAATAACTGTGAAATTCCTGGGCTGCAGGAGCAGGCACTTCCAGGTGGTTCAGGTTAGCCAGGGCAGGTGAAATCCAAACAGCTGAATTATCCGAGCACTGAGGGGGCTGCACTCCAAAGCAGAAAAGTTCAGGATGTTCCCAGGAGCCTGTCAGTAATTCCTGCTTCTGGAGTTATCAAGCTTTTCTTATGTTTTCTTTTGGGTGTATTCTAGCATTTTACCTCCCAGTTCTGGAAGAAACAGGGAAGTACAAAGATGACTAAAGCTTGAAATTTAATTCCAGAATGTCCTGGTGTTTTGCAGATGTCCCTGAGATGACTTTAACAGCTCTTCCCACCTCTGAGTATGCTAGTGCTGCAAGAGGGGATCAAAGTCTGGTGTAATCAGTTACTTACTATTTATCCCACATTTTGGTGGATTTTTTTTAGCTTGGGTGTGTTTTTTGGCCTAAAAATAAATTGACGACATTAAAAAAACCCAACCAAACAAAAACATTTGCATGACCGACTGCAAAACCAGTACCCTTGCTTAACACAGGTCTGTAATTGAGGCAACTTAATATAAACAAAGGAAGAAATGAGGGCAAGATGAAGCCAATAACCAGTCTAAAACCACATTTACCACCAACCTTGAAAATCTGAGGCAAAATCTTGCCTGGTTCCTCTGTTCCTCACATGTGCATGCCTTTGGCAAGGATGATTAAAGTCTGTGCTGCTTCCCCTCTAATGTGAACAAAGCCCTTCAGAACCCTATCCTAGTTTCCTCTTAGCATCGTGTTTGGCTTCCTTTGGGACTGACCTTTTACTGCCCACAGCCCACCTCCATCCTGTTAGAGAGCCTGCAGAGAGTTACTAAGTTAAACATCATAAATCCCACTATAAATGATTACACAGAGCTTTTCACTAACAATCTTCTGTGGGGATATCAAGCTTGATGGAAGCATAAATCATTTAAAGAACATCTGCCTAATGAGGGGTAACCTGGAACAGCTTCCTTGAGCCGGAATGTACCAAGGGAAAAAAAATTGTAGGCAATTGGCCTATTTTAGCTGGTGCCTGCTGGATGCAGGTTGGTTTCTCTTGTCACAACTGGCTTTGCTAGACACATGGGACTTGCCCACATTCCCTGACAGCGACATTTGCTTTGCCTGCAGCCCATGGCACCAAGAATGAGGGATGGAAGCTCAGTTTAGTGCTCGTTGTTGTAAAGAGAGACTGATAGTGTGTCTAGACACAAAGTTCTACAAAGGCAGATGAGTCAGAGGAGGAAATGCAAGCAGGTGGTTTAGAGGCAACCTGAGCAAGGACATGCTGTGGTCTGGGAGCCCTGTTTTGTGAAATGGCAGCAGAACTGGGGAGGCTGAGAACAGGAGCCCTGATTTAGGAGGTGGGTGGAGAATGCAGCTGGACTTACCTTGCCAAGGCCTTGCTTGAAACGCCGCGGCAGGACACGTGACATCTGCGCTGGGAATATGGGAGTGTGTTGCACACAGGACTCATCATCAGTGCAAGGGTTGGATTTGTCAGGCAAAGAACGAGCTGAATTTGAAGGAGGGAGTCTGATAAGAATCAAATCAGGACTAATAGATCAGGAAATTGTTGATAAATACAAGGGTTGAGTTTCCAAGAGAGCCTTAGGATCCACCACGTGTGAATCAAGGCTAACAAGTCTGTTTGCAGATAATCATACAGGCAGAGAATAAACTTGGCACTGGAAAGGCTCTGTCTGTTCATTAGGTGTGATGGGAAGAGTTTGAGTTCCCCACTGACAGTCACAGCTGAGCCAACCTGTGACTTTGACCGTCTGAGAGACACCTGACTGCCAAGCTGATGATGGAAGGCCCATGGGGTGAGGAGTACCACATGGAAGCTTTTCCATTTAAAATCACTGGATCATCAGGAAAGGTGTAAATAAACAGCAGCAGTAACCTTGGAATGCAATTGAATCACTCCTGCTGTGCAAATTTGACTGCCAGATGCTTGTGGCAAGTCTTCATCTCATGGTTTAAAGCTGCTGCTGCCTGATGATAGATTTAGCAGACGTGACTAGCCAGGAGCAGGATCATTTTTTTTCAAACTAAAGTTCTTGTCACACAGAAGTGGTCATGAGATTTCAGGAAATCCATTGCCTCTCTGCATAAATAAACTTGCTGGATGTGTGAGTTGTCCGTGACCTCACGGTGGGGTCATTGCTGGGTGTTACTTCTCTGTCTGACCTGCAGAGATGGTGCCTTGGATCTCACCACTGTGATTAGAACTGAGACAGGGGGGTCATGAATAGTTCAGTCTTCTCCTTGTGCTGTTGAGGATGAAGTCAATAGGAAGTAAATATTATTGACTGCTGTTTTCATTCAAAAATCAAGATTCATTGAGGTGAATCTGAGGTCAATAGAAGCTCTCAGGGGGAGGAGACCAGTAAATCATGATGCTGGATAAAACAATATTTGTAATGCAGCTAATTTTGGATATTGAATGTTATTTGATCTAGTGGGGTTTTTTGTAGTTTCTTTTTTTTTTAATTGTCCTGTTAACCAGATTGGATGGTTGTTCCATTTAAAAGGACTAGGTAGTCAGGTGGTGGGGCTAATTAATCTTGGATGACATACTTCCCTGGGTGGAGCTCTTTCTCTACTTGAACTTTACCTGGGTGTAATTGAGTTCTGTTTATGGAACTGCTTTGTGCCGTGTGAGCATTTGCAAGTAGGACACATGTACCTAAGATGAGATTTATTTTGGGGAAGGGAGCACAAGCAGAGATGGAGGGAGAAGTGCTTTAAGTACAATCCTTGGCAAGTATGAGGCTTTTATAGCATCTTTTTAATTGAACTGAATCACACAATGAGTTGGACCGTATTCTCACTAAAGATCTGACAATTTCTTTTGGAGAGAGTTTGTTTTTTTTCCCTATATGTGTGTTCATGGCCTTGACCGAGGTGGCTGCACCCTGTGGTTGGGAGCAGTGTACCTTCCCTCAGGCCAAAGCAGGGCAATAGGATTAGGTTGTCAGCTGGTCTGAATAGCTGTTGCTCCACAGAGGTCAGTGGAGTAAGGCCAGGTTATACCAGCTGAGAACGTGGCCATCATTTTTACTGAGTCACATTTCTAACCCTTGCTGTGCTCTCGGATTCCTGAGCTGGAGCCAGCCTCCGTGGTAGCTGCAGGGCAGGGTTGTCAAAAGCATCCAGCCTTGGCCTGACTCCACTGCCTCGGCAGCAAAGGGCTGTTTGTTGTGTTACTGTGTCCAGCCCCAAAGTCCAATGGCTTGGATTCAATTAGGCTGCTGCTGGAACGCCGAGGAGCTGGTCCTCCGCTGGAGCGTGTCGGCTTCAGTCCGCAGAAATCAGCGAGGCTGGGCTGGCGTGCAGCTGCTGGGGATCAGGCCTGGAGTCAGCTGCTTGTTCTGCTCGCAAGAGGAGGGTGAGCGGTGGCAGGGAAAGCCTTCTCCTTTGTGTCAGTGCATCTCCTGCCCTACCTGGAGATGCTGTGTTCGGGTCCGGCTCCCCCCGGATGGCTGTCAGGAAGCAGCAATGCCAAAGGGGTGGCACTGCCTCCTGGCTGCTGTCCCCATGTCCTGGCGGGTGTTTCCATGGCCCTGCCATGTGCTGCCGGAGCTCTTGGGCGTGCACGGATCCATCTGTGGGCACAGAGCAGCCATTCAGTGCCTGGTTTGCTATTAAAGAGCATTTCAGCCCTTCTGCAGATGGTCAGCTGCCCACTGCTGCCTTGTGTCCGTGTGGGAGAGCAGCGCAGGCTGCCCTTGTGGCTGGGAGCCACGCTCTCAAAACAGATATTGCGCTTCTACGAATGCAGGTTCTGTTTCTTTTTGCTTTTTTTTTCAGCCAGGGGTTGTTTAGGGTTTGGGTGTGTTATTGCCAGTCACTCAAAGCAGGAAGACCAAAGAAGAGATGGCCTCTGGTTGGCTCTCGCTGAGGCATTTGCTGCAGGATTGCCAAATCCAGCAGGGATTTCGGAGGAGGAAATAATTATCAGTGCACTCCTTCCTCAAATCTGCCTCCTACTCCAACGTTAGAGAGCATCTAAAAGGAGCTGCCAGGGCAGCTGCCGTGCCAAGTACAGCATTCCCCAGTGGGGCCATCCTGCAAGAGCAAGCTCCAGCTCGTGATGGGAATTAGGGCCAGAGATAAGGTGGCTGTGTTGACTGACACTGTTCTTCCAGCTGGCTAAATGGAAACTCCTCCCTCACCAGCCTGTGCATAACCCTTCCCTCTCACCCAAAGCATGACGTGGCTTTTACCTTTTCCCCCACTGAGCTCTTATCAGCTTGGAGAGCTGGAGGTGCCAGCGCAGCTTTGCCCTGGCTCGGTGCCACCAGCTCTGTGTGACACAGGGTGGCAGCCTGCCAGCCCCATCACGCCCCTTGCGGCGTGAAATCCCAGTGGGTAAATTCCAGCCACTTCAGTGGGAAATGGGAGCGGCTCCTCTGCAGCTGGGAAGGGCTGAAAGCACCATCAGGCTCCGAAGAGTTTGTGGAAAACTCAGCCTGCAGCAATGTGGAACACGCAAACCGGTTCCTGTGGTGCCTGGGAGTTTGTGTTTGTGTCTGGGAATGATGCCCTGAAATGCTCAGCTTCATGAGCTGACCTGAGAGTGTTTTGTGGGTCAAAGTTTGTGCTAATTTAAATTTTGTCAATCCCAGAGTTTCATGTTTTTTCATTACTGTTTTCCAGTGTTTCAGATTAAGGGTTAATGCTTGATGAAGGCTTTAGAACGGCCAAAGATTTACCATTATTTTTATGTTGCTTAATTCTGTGTGAGCTGTGGCAATATAAAAAAAAACCCGGGAATATAAAAAAATCTCAGGGAAAGCCCTGAGATAAAAAATACATTTAAGATGCTTTTTCTCTGCTGTAATTGCCAAGCCCTTTGACCTGGGGTTGGATCTTGGAGTGAGTCAGATCTAGGGCACTGTTGCAGCAAATTTTTGCTTGAGGTGCTGTGTTCCTCGCTCCAGCAGTTTGGTTTGTTTTAGGCTATGACAAGTCCAGCCTTGTTCTGCCACTGTTTGAGTCTGTGGGACATCTGCTACAGGGCAAGTGTGTTGGGTTTGGGCCCTGCTCTGACTCAAGTAGCACTCGGTAGACCTAGAAAAGGGCCACGATTCTCCTCGTAGGAAAGAAATAACTGGAGAGAATATCACCAAGGGCTGTAAAATCCTGAATGAAACAAGAAAACTGAATAGGGAGTGACCATGCATTTATTCTTTTAGGATGTGATTTAAAGGGCATCAAATGGCAGGATTAGATGGCAGACCCAAATTAAAAAGGACATCCTTCCTCACACAATGTGCTGACACTGCCACAGGGGTGGGAGGTGTTGAGTTTCTGTGTCTCAAAAAGCAACTGGATGAATTGAAGGAAGAAATGTCCATTGAGAGCTATTAAATGTAAAAGCTTTCATCAGCTGTGGCCACAGCGTGGGCTCACAGCACAGGCACACAGTTAACAGGTTCCAGCAAAAGGGGCTTTGGGGCTGCTCTGATCACCTCAGCTAACTTCGTGTATCTCTCAGACCACTGAGAAATATTTCCAGTGCTAACCTACATATTGTACCAGCGTCACACCACCCCTGCTCCCTTTGCTGCCTGCAGAAAGGTCAGAGATAATGATTAAAAATAAATAAATAACCCAGGAAAACCCCCACTGCTTCCCTCTCAGGTCGTTCAGGCTTGAAATAAATCATCTTTCTATTTCTGAAGGCACAGATGACTTAAGCCAAATTGCATTTGGAGCCATTATCCTCACACTTATTTATGCTGTCGTGTCTTGTGCTAACACTTTGTGAAATATTTATTTGCTCCTGGTCTCCCGCAGCTTAGCTCTGGATTCATGAGGCTCCCGTGTTATGTCTCTATTCTGTGCAGCTGCATTCTGTCAAGGAAGGAGGAAATGAAGACTCCAATCTGTGTTTTACATTACAAAAATATATTGCACATCACGGCAGGTAATTCCGTTCAACAGGTGGATGTTCTGTTTGCACGTGTCAGGCATGTGGGTTGTGTTAGAGTAACTAAATGTGCACCAAACCTTATTGTCTGATGATGAACAATTCTTCTGTATTTGCTTCCCAAGCCTGCCCTTGTGCTTGCTCTGCAGGTCCCAGGTAACTTGCATGAATGAGTTTGAGAGGAACAGGGCATATCCTAAAAAACAACACGTGATTTTAGTGGCTCGAGAGATGAGGTAATTCCAAGTGTGAGATTCTGTCTGTATGAAATGCTGTAAATACCTTTATCTCCTACTCTGTGGTCGGAGGCAGCCCCGTAAGCATCTGAAATGGCTTCCCCAGGCACGGTGCCAGCCTCCCTTCCCTCAGCCTGGAGGGGAAATGGGCTGTGGCAGTGCTCTCTGCTACTCCTCTGGGGACTGCGGGCCCAGGAAGATGAAATCTGTCTGCTGGGCTTCCCTCCGCTTATCAGAAGCACTGGTGTAAGTGTCTGCTTGAATCTCTGCGAGAAGATCGACTGTGTTTGCTGTGGTGGCATCAGGGTAGCAGGTGATTTAAGATACGCTTGGCTGAGGCAGCAGAAATCTGCTGAAGAGAAACTGTCCTGTTTCCAACTCCCAGCTCAAATCCAGGCTAGCAGTGACTGGCTGTCACTTGCGTTGGGTTGTCAATAGTGCAGAGTGTGCTAACAGTCCTCAGTCCAGCTATGGACAAGTTTATGCAGTCTGAGAACCACTGACAGAGCTGGCCCCTTATCTGAGCAGAGCTGCCAGAGATTGAGCCAATAAGGAGTGTAAACTACCTGCATCTTTAGGAATGGTGTCTAAAACATGTCAGCCTTGTGCCACGTGATTGTACCGTGTTGATTTTGGTGCTGCAAGATCAAACTCGCCACTCTCATCACTAGGAAACCTTTAACAGCCTAAATCCAATTTTAGATAAAAACATTTTTATATATATGTATGTGGGGAAAGAGCTGCTAAGCTGCTGTTGCTGCTTCTTGGTGAATTGCCCCGACAAGCTCCTTCTGGTGTTAGCTTTAAGTGACATTTGCTGTGTAAATGACACTGACATTCAAGCTGAGATGTTGGCTCTGGCAGCGGCTTGCTGATTCCTCCCAGGGTGCCCCAGAGAAGAGCCTGCAGCAAAGAGCTGCTGATGCCAGCAGGTGCTGCTGGGGCTGTTTGGGGAGGAGAGCGAGCCTTGTTCTCACTTTGGTGCTTTTTCCTTGCTTTTTGTGTCTCCAGAAGGCCTGGGGACACTGATTTAATTTTTGTGTCTCCACAGCCGGTGACAGACAGTGACAGCTCTTGTGTGCAGCACAGCACCAGGGATGTGCTGGCCTTATTTACCAAACGCCTTTGGCTGAACGTGGAGCCAGGGTCGATGGGTTGTGTTTAAACAATTGATCATTTGAGGGACGGGCTAACAGAACTACTGAAAATTGCTGCACAGTGTGTGTGCACTGATCCTCTAAAGGATCAGAAATTTGTCTTAGGTGATGCACAGCTTTGCCAGAAGAAATTGGCGTTTATTTATTTATTTTTATCCAGAGGACAAGCTTTAAAAGCTGCAAGCAGAGCTTTTCAAAGGACAAGTGGGAGTTAGTTGCCTAATTCACACTGACTTTCGGGGAGATCTGGCTGCTGAGCTGCTCTTTATGCCTTTCAGAAATCTCCCCTTGGTCCACATAATCTCTCTGTAACCCCTTTTTAATTAGCTTGTCTTTCTGGGAGAGGAGACCAAGAAGTCACGTTCAAAGATTATTGCTCTATCTAGCAGCTGCTAGAATAGCTCAGTTAATGCTGCCAAATCTTACTGCAGGTCCTAGCAGCATGTCTGGTCTGCCTCCCAATTCTGATTTGGCCAGGGGATGTAAACTGCCCCCAAACTGTTCTCCAAACCCACTTCCAGCCCGTGATACTCCGTGCTATAGCACCAGCTGGCCATTCATCCAGAGAGCCTGGCTTTGAATCTCTTGGCAGAGCAAAATATTTGAAAGGGAGAGAAATGAAAGACGGGGGGTGCTTCAAAAAATGAATGCCAGGAGCACGTGTATGCCAAGCAGGAGATGATGGTGCTACCTTTACTGTCCCAGGCTCTCCACCTGCAGTTCATGCCACAGCCTTGCTCCTGCTGTTTGGGATCAAGAGGAAAATGTCAGTCCTGCAGGCAGCATTTGAAGATGCAGCCTTAAAGCTGCGTAGAAAAAAATCAAAGTCTTCTTAATGGCAAGTTAGGCTTCTCCAGCAGATTTGGGATGGGGACAAGGAGAGGTTTTTGAAGCGTCTTGATTTGTTTTTGCATCTGTAATAACAAATTCAACTCAGAATTTGTCTAATGAAATGTAAACATTGAAGGTGGGAGCCTGGTGAATTTGAACGCTTGAGGGAATGTACAGTATTGTCATGAGGAGGCACTTCCCTAAAGCAGATGGGAGAAAGTGGTCCCAGGGGTGGGGGAGGCTGAGAAAGGAGGGACTGATGAACTGGTGGCTGGGCAAAATCCTGGATATTGCATTGCAGAGAAGAAGCTGATTTTTGTGTGCTGAAGTTTTAAGATTCAGGTCCTTACTTGCTGGTGTAATTGCCAGCAAAGACAGCTTGGTCAGTCCGTATAAGATCAAACCCTACAGTGGTTAACACTTGAAGCAGGAGGCTCTGGGAGTTGCAGTAGATTTTGGTGTTGTCACTAAAAGTATCAGCTCTGCTGTTGGGTACCCGGCGCAGCCTTGTCCCCCACATGCTTGGGGAGCATTTTAAGATCCTTAAGTGGAAGGCTCAGCACAGCTATAACGTGGGGCACCAAAAAATACTGCTTTTTAGTTCTTCTAATATAAAAATGCTGAAGAGGAGGCTTGGCTCTGTCAGTGACCACCCAGAGACCGTTCAGGCTGAACTGGCTACTGTCAAGCTACTCTAAGGGGAAAATAAACCCTCCTGTATCCTTTCTCTCAGCAAGTCCTTTAGAACATCACCGCATCCTAAGCGCATGAGCTGGAAAAACAGCTGCCTGCTCCACTCCTTCTCTGCCTGATGAGGTTAATAATAACTTTGAATGCATATGTACAGCATTAGCTTTCATGGTAACATGCATAATTCAAATCCCCTAAAGAACAGTAGAGCTTTGAGGAAGCAAACTTCCTTAATGTACTGGGCAAGGATCCAGCTTTTACCAGCTGTTGAGGGTTGATGTACAATTTTTGGTTAAGTGAATAATTTATCATGGATATTATCTGTAGTGTATCACATCCCGACAGTTTGTAGGCCTGTGCATATGGCTCTTGAGATGCCACAACACTGCCATATGCTTCATGGCCCATTACCACTTACTCCCTTAAGATGTTTTCCCCTATGTTAACCATGTTAGAAGTGCAGTGGGACCACTGGCTTGGTGCAAATGCTGGCTGGGTCCCCCCCTCCCCAGCCTCTCTGTATTTAAAAAAAAATTAAAAAGGAAAGAAGGACTGTTCAGACTCTCCACAGCCTTGTCATTTTAAATAAGCTGCCTGCTGCTTCATGATACAGATGTGGATTATAAATTCTGCAGAACACCTGTCCCGAACTCATCCCCTGCTACCCCTTGTAATACGGTTGTGTGTTACAAATCTATTTATTGTAGCTCCAGTCGACTGCCTGCATAAATCAAGGCTGCTTTAACCAGGCAGTGAGGCTGCTCTGCCCCTCGTATTCACAGCACCAAAACAGAAGTGGGACGTGCTGGCAGCCTCCGAGAGAGGTATGGAATGCTGTGTCCCAAATTCCAACTGCAGATGTCCTATTTCTTGGTCAGGAGAAGGAATGCTGAAGCTGAAGGACTTCATAGCTTATGTAGCTGCTACAGTGCAGGAGGGGGAGAAAACATCTGGGTTGTTTGTCAGGTTGATTGCTTATATAGGAAGCAGCTTCATATGATAAAAAAGACTGAGTCAAGACTGAGAGCAAGCAGCTGCCGAGCTGTAATTATAGCTGGGTGTCCATCATGAGGATGCTTCTTCAGCTGCAGAATGTGCTGGTTTTAAGTTTGGTGACTTCATGTTCAGAGAAATATCTTTGTTCAGTGGCATCTTGAACTTCGGTGTGGTGCTACTGGTCAGTGGCCACCAGGCTCCCCATGGCTGATGGCTGTAGCTTGCAATAAATTAAATAACCCCCACATGAGTTGTTCACTTCTGAATATGTGCCTCAGGAGAGTACGTGCTAGAATGGGATCTTTCATGGATGCTGGATGGATTATTTCAAGTTCAGTGTTACACGTGGTTTTCCTGCGGTAAAAAACCTGCCCTCTTTCCAAACAAATTGCATGTTTAGATCTGTTGATTACCCTGTGGTTGTTTCCCTGTGTAAAGATTGTGCTCAGCTTTCTCTTGTGGGTCTGTTGTAATCAGGTTGCTTTGCTTGTGTGAGTTGCTCTTTCCTCTTTCCTGACTAGATTAGAATTTTTATGCTTTCACTATTTTTCCTTTCTTAGTCAGAGTATTGGTCTTTAGATCATCACTTCCACATGCTTAAACATGAGAGATTCTCTGGGAAGCGGAACAGGAGAGGGGCGTTGTGATGGCCAGCACGAATGTGACGGGTTTCAGGTGACAGGAGCACATCTGCTCTTTTGCTGCCACCAGGCACCCTCGGCAGTGGGAGCCCTCCTCCGTCTGCACGTCAGTGAGAGGAAGGCAGCCTATCCTATGCATCTTGGTTATTGCACTCTCTTGAGGGAGCAACGGGGAGGGCTGTGATCACTGAACTCCTGCCTGGCTGCAGAAAGGCGAAAGGGGCCCGGGGGAACAGGCCCCAGCTGGAGGAGCTGGCATTCGGGACAGCTCCGCGCCCCCCTCCCTGAAAGAACTGAATGCAGGCAAATTGCAAGGTGAGGCGCTGGGTTAGTCCTGCCAGGATCGAAATCTGTGCTTCGCTGAGACCGGGTCGTGCCAGAGCTGCTGCCTGGACCGAGGGGAGGCTGTGCCTTGTGCAGCAGTGACCTTTCCTGGCTGGGATCAGCTCGGAGGGCACATCTCTGCCTGGCTAAGTGCGCTTGCTGCTAGCAAGGGAATGTTTATCCGGTGTTTTGATTAATTAACCTTGAAAAAGGGTCAGATGGATTTACTCAAGCATCTAAGTAACCTTCACAGCAAAATATATAAACCCCTGTGTGTTACAGGGCTGTCTATTGCCCTGGCCTTGGAATAACCACGTCTGGAGTCTCAAGCCTTTATCACATCATGGTCTGGATCTGACCCCAGAATACACACCTGTCATGGGGCTCACTACGGCCATGTGCAGGTGCCTTTCCTGAGGAGTCCTGGTGCTGGCAATCTGAAAAGTTTTTTCTCAAATTCCATTTGATCCTGGAGTCCTGTCTTGGTCTGCTTGCTGTGCTCTGTTCCCTCTGCACTCTGCTTCTCTTTTACCCTGCTGCGTAATGCCTCTCAGTTCCCCCCTCAATTTGTTCCCTTTTCACAAGTGGAAATGTTAAGCATTTTAAAGTGTGGTTAGTGGTGCACATTGTCTCAATCAGAGTTTCCTTAAATAACAAAACCGTCAGAAACATGATTTCATTTACACCTCCAACTTTGGCAAATAGAAGATGACCAAAAAAACCCTGCAAATAAACAGAGCCTCCCCACAATAAAGCACTGCTTTCCTCTAATGTTTCTAGAGGGATTAAACAATGCTGAGGATAAGATCAGTATTTAAACAAGAAGTTCTTGAAGCCTGTGTTCCTTTTAAGAAGATCGTATACTGAGCTGAATTATGAGCAGACCAGTTCCTGGCTCATACTGGAGGAATTTGGCATGTGTCTTCTCCCATAAACATTAAGCCAAATATATTCTTGTGGAACTATCATATTAAATTAAGATGTAAAACCATGGCAAGGTCTTCATTCTTTGTGGCAACTGGCGTAACAACTAGAGGGGAAAAAATAAAACCCAAACAATTGTTTTAACTGAAAGTCCAAGAATGACATCTAGTGGCACCAAGTGAGACTTCTGGGATAATCTTATGTGAGAATAGTTTCAAGCATAGTCAGGGTTTTCCTTGACTGTTCTTATGCTAGAGATCCAGCTCCCGAGTTTCAGTCACTGCCACCCACCCGTTTAAAAAAATACTGCAAGCTGAATGCTTGTTCTTCGGGTTTGTTTTGTTGTTGCTGGTTTTGGGGATGATAACTTCAGATTAGTTGAGGCTGTGATAAGCTTGGCAACACTTTCTGCTCTGTGACTTAATGAATGCCTGTACGCCACAAAGCTAAACTAATGCTTGTAGTTGCTTTAGCTTCTTTAAGTCGAAGTTAGAGTAAAGGCAATGTCTATGGGATTTCCAGCGCCAGATTTATCTGATGAGAGCAGAAGTAGCAGGAGACAGAAGAGCTCTTACACAGATGAAAGAGAAGAAAAATGCCTTCTCTGTCTGCATTCATTGATTTAAACTAAAAAAAGTGAAACTTCAAGTAAAGCATTTTTTAAAGGCATCACTGCATCCTTTTTGGTCATGAGAGTCAATTATTGGGCAAAAGGTAGAACTCAGAGGATGGAGTGTTCTGCTCTTCTTTGTGTGCAGTGGAGAATTGAGTGCTCTGAGAACAATGACAGCATGTCTGACCTTCCTGCGTCTTTAAATCCCCCGGGATCTGATGAGGATTGTGTAATATATTCATCATTGCAAACTTGGTGATCCTGATGTGGCACGTTTAATCCTGGCTGTTTAATTTGTGTTGTGCATGTCTGCTTTGGAATTAAGACTCCACCTTTTCTTGTGCTGTTCCACTTGTAAATGTAGCTCTGTCCTCTGATGGGAATGGAGACTTTGGAGTCTCATTAGGAATTGATTGCATTCCCTCTCCCAGACACAGAGAATGGATTTTAGCTGCTTGGTTTAAACTCCGAGCACATACCTGGCTATAACGCCACATAATGAGGTAAATAGTTGCTGCATAAATGCTCTGGTTCCCTTTATTAAGAGAGAGTTTAAATTGACACAAGTGGAGCCCTTTTATCTCTTTACCCAGCAGGCAGCAAATGAAGTGGGTTACTATCTCTGGAGGAGGGGCAAACTGTTATAGAGGGCAATTTTGCTGAGGATATGAAACTGAAAGGACTGCAAGAACAATGAGATGAATGGGAATGTGGAAGAAAAATCCCACAACTCAGAATTAGGCAGATGTCTTGACAGCAGAGGCTCAACTTTAAAACAGGAGCTTGATGCAGCACATCAGAGACTGAGAAGTGTTGTAGCCTCCAGAGGACACTCCCAGTCCTCATCCAGCCTCTGCCACTGAGAGGAATTACAAAAGAAGGACAAAATGTGAAACTGTAATAAAAATTGATTACTTTGCTAATGCTTCCCTCAGCTAAGACAGGAGGCAGCTCCACTGCTAAGCATCCCCTGGAAGGTCCAATGTTTAGTAGCCTAAAAGCCGGGCCTGGTGACAGTATTGTCTTAGGAACAGGGAGGGAGAAGAGCTGATGGACTTGGTGATGAACAAACAGAATGACATCTGGATGCAGACCTAAACACTGTGACTTAGGAGTAATTGCGGCCTTTGGTGGTTTTACTGTTTTCTCCCAAAAGAGAGTTTAGTGATGGATTAGTGTCACTAAAGTTCCTCTCTCTGGCTTTATTAGAAAGCTTTCTTTTGAAGAGGGCAGTAGTACTAATAGGTGATCTCTAAGGCTGGTGCACTGTGGCAGCTTTAATTAGACAAAAACCTCTAGGTATGTGTGTCAATGATTTTCCTGCCTGAACTCTTCACCCTTATTCAAAATGAGTCTTTCTGTTGATTGCCAAAAAGAAATATCTGAGACTTAGTAGGTGAGGGTGTGATAGAGGCAACTCTATCCCTGAAAATCTGTCCAGACTGATTGTCTGGAGGTCCGGAGGGAACTGTTGTCTGTACTGGGTGGTGATGCAGGGGATAAGGAGCCGAGTGACTCTCTCGTGTGGGTCTGCCCAGGGGACTCTGAGCTTGGTTTGCCAGGATGTGGTCCCCGATCAGAGCACTGCGCGTGTCCCAAAGCAGGAGTTTGTGGGAGCGCTCTCTCGGATGCCCACTAGATGACGGTGCTGTCCCACAGACCCTCTCTGTGTGCTGGGAACCGGCTCTTCCACTGGGTAATTTCGCTGCACCCGCAGTGGAGACGGCCAGGCTCTGCTGAAGGAAAAGCAAAGATCATCACCTTTACCCTTCTTAAGGTTCTTGCTTTGTTTTTATTTTCCCCTCTGAACTGAGAGGCAATTTTCACATCAAATGTTGAACACTTCAGTTCATTCATTCTGTTTAATTTGGGATCTTATGCCTGCATCACTTAAGAGAAATGAGACTAATGTGGCACCAGCACTGAGGATGCGTTTTGGGTGCCTTCACTGACTTTCATTATTGGTAATTATACCAGGTGTTTGAACCGTGAAAACCTGTTTAGAATAACGTGCAATGCTGTCTGCATGTAAAGATGTGTAGTACATACTTTGTCTTCATGGTGGCCCTCCATCATCTCATTTGATGCATGAATATGAGCCAAGGTACCCCCTGTTCATTATTGCTTTTTAGCAACTCATTGCAACAAGGATTTGAGGGTTTTTTTCCTACTTGGCTAATTGTTACTGTATCTTTGGGAACAATCTCCTAAAGGCTCTCAGCACTTTGGGGCAGGATGTCCAGTGTTGTATCTTCCCTCATCAGCATCAGTGTGGTTATGGTCAGGATGCCCTCACTGTTGCAGGAAAAAACATAGTCCAGAAAAACATAGTCCAGAAGAACATTCCTGTTGATTTTGAGACCTCTAAATCCCCTGGCAGCGCTGCAGGGCTCTGGATGTGTTAATTCAATTTACAGCCACGATAAGGCATCAGCAAGTGGTAAGAGGGTTGTAAAGTAATCTTTATATAAGTGAGTCTTTGCAGAGACTGCAGAAATTTGGCAGGGTTTGCTAAAAAGACTCTAATTTTGTTTAGTCATTAGTATTAATGGAAAAGAGTGCTGCATTTCATAGCTTGGTGTTTCCTCTCCGTGGTACCCGCCCCACCAGGCTGCATAACATGCTGGTTAACGCGGAATGATGAGATGGAAGCTGGAGCAGAATGGTCCTTCCAGGGTATCCGCTGGCAGGACTTCCCCTCAGCGCCAGCCAGATGGACCGAGTGGATATCGCAGCTCAGGCTCGTAAACAAACCCGGCTCCATCTGCCTGGGAGATGGATTTCATTCCCAGTGATGTAATTCTCGCACCAAGCTCCCTCTCTGCGATCCATCTTTCCCTCACACGTGCTCACTCTGTTCCTTTCACTGGCTGGGGAAAGGCAGGGGTTTGCTGTGCCACTGGAGAGCCCCGTGCTCCTCCTGGAGCTGTCTCTGGGGGTTACATCCTCACAGGTGCTGGTGCAAGGACTAGTGCAGGAGCCCTGGAACCCACCTGCACCAAAATTCCTCAAATGAGTAAAAATACAGTACTTCGTGTCTTGAGATGTTGAAGTCCAGGTGAGCCAAGTTAAAGGGGATTTACCCCAATATATATGAACAGAGTGGGCAGTGGGAATGAGCCTGGAGTTAGAGTCTGTTCAGTTAACTTTTCCAGCAGTGTGGCCATCACTCTAAAGGGATGCTGACACCTTCAGAGATGGAAAAACCACTTCTTTCCAGTACAGCTGGTCCTGGCTATGTTGGCTGCCTCCCTTAGGGCTTTTACTCACATCTCTTCTTTCATACAACCTTTTGTTTCTCTCCTTTTTTTTTTTAAATTTTATTTATTCCCTCCAGCATTAAATATTTACCTCTTGTTCAGCTGAGAGCACAATTTGGGCATGCTGGAACTCATGTCAAATTTCTAAATTGCCACTGGTGAAACAGCTCTGGCATTAAAACAAAATGCCTTGCATCTGTTTGTGGCTATCTGTAGTCTTTTAATTATCTGGCTAACATATTGCATGGGAGAGAGCTGGTCTGCCCGGGGCAAGGTTAAAGATTATTTGGTATTCTGTCTTTAAACAACAGATTCCAAACAGGAGAAACCAAAATGCACTGTTGTGACCTCAGCTTCTCAGCTCATATGCTGGATACATCTCTTTGTGCTGATAGTGCCCTGGTCTAACTCAGCATGCATCTAATGAAATGCCATATAAATTATTTAAGATTGATTTTAATTAAAGCCAGACCTCTGACAAGGCAAAAGTCATATGTAATGTGTTAGCTGGATGGAAGGCACTTGTGGATTCATTGCTGTGTTGTGCTCAATACCTCTTAGCTCAACTCAGCCCCCAGCTGCATCATCTTGTGAAAACAAAATGTGATAAAATTCTTGTTAAATTTGCTCCTAAGATCATTCATATTCCTTCTGCAGTCAACAGGAGCTCTGTCTCTGCTCTCAGCATCCTGGAGCTCATGGCTCTGTGGCTTCCCTGTAGCCCCTGCTGTGTTCTGGCTGCAGCAGGGCCCATTGCTTCCCAGTGGATTCAGGAATGTAAAGCTGAAAGATCATTCAGAGGTGAAAGATCACAGGACATCCACGCAGGCATCTCTTGCTGTGCTCCCCTGTGGTGGCAGCATTTGTGCAACTCTTCAGGCCTCTGTGAAGTTCCCAAAGCAGCTGCAGGAATGGGAACAGGTCTGGGACTGTGTCTGTTGTTCTGCACTGAGGGAGCAGCACCTCACCCGCTGCTGGCGTTCCCTTCCCATTGTAGCAGGGAACGTGTTCTCACAGTGACCTGACAGAATCAATCACTGTGTTTGAAGGAGTAATATATATATTTATATAACACAGAGAAAAGCATTTCAGTTCAAGGCTTGGCATAAATAATACATTAGGTTTCCTGCCTAAGCTGTGGTTTACCATCATGCTGAGACACAAATGTAAGGGGGGGGGGGAAACCTATTATACAGAGCTCAGCAGGCTTCCATCTTAGTACTTATACATAAACTGAGGGTAGGTTGTCCCTCTATGCACATTATGAGGTGATTAGCATGTTGTTTAACATCAATTATGCATCTTCCATGTTTACAGGCATGTTAAATTATGCAAGCTGTAGTCTTTAGACTTTTTATTTAATTTGTTGGGGGGGGAACCAACAGCAAAACAAACCTTTTAGTTTGATGGCCTTCCCTCCCTTTCCTATTTACTCCCTGGCTTTTACATCTGAGCAATGTCAGTGAGAGAGATGCTCCCCCACCTCTTTCTGTCATCCCCCATCTCTTGGGGACACGAGGCCTGGCTGCTGGCCTGGCACAGGGGCTGTGGCAGTGGCAGAAGGTCTCTGGAAAATGTATCTCGTGGCAAAGTAAAGACACTTGGGCTGCAAATTTTTTCTCCACTTTACAGTAAACCTAAAAGAAAAATTAAATTTGAGCATAAGCGGATCCAGAAACGCTTAAGAACGCTTGCCTTGAATGCCAGGCACAGGCTGGATCTTGCCCTTTCTAGGGCAAATAAGTTCCTTGTTTTGAAGCATGGAATACTCGAACTTAAATAGGTTCAAAAGCACTTGAACCCTGTGCTGTGTTTAATGACCCTGTTTCGGTACTTCCAGGAGTACCTTTCTACAGGTACTCGTCAGAAAGCGTCTTCCCTGACACCTCAACCTCACTCTGCTGAGATCTGGTGAAGTGGGCACCTGACCTCCGAGTACATGGGTGCTTTTGAGCTGTAATGTGTGTTTCCCTGATGATTAAATTACATTTGCTGGTCATCCTGGTGTTTCATCTGCAGGGAGAGGAATGCTCACGTCCTAGAAAAACAGGCTGGTCTGCAAACTCACGGAGGAAATGGGTTTTCTCTTCAGCTCTTTACTCCAACTGAGAGAGTCTTTCAACTTATGGAAAGACAAGTTTGGAAAGAGATGGGGGTGGGGGTAAATGCAGTGTCTGAAAGAGTCCATCCTGCATGGCTTCCTACAGTGATAAAGCACAAAACACTTCCCTGCACAACTTTAAGACTTGAAATAAAAATCACAAGCTACAGCTATGGTGTGCTGTAAGAAACGGAGGGCCTGAAGGCATGCTGGAGGTCAGAGGTCCCTGCAACAGCAGCAGCTTAGTGAGGTGAAATTCCCAGCTGAGGACCTAAGAAGAGAAACACATCCTCTGTTACGAAAACAAAGGGCAGGAAAAGACACGAAATCTGGTGTTGTGTTTTAACCCTTGGCATGCATGCAGAATGAATCTGCTGGACTGAATCCTGCGTCCTGCCTCGTGATGTTGGGGTGCTCGTGTGTGATGGCTCTGTGAAACAAGAGCTTTATGTACCTTCTTTTTAAACCCTGGCCAGAAACATGACAAGCACAGTACCGTGAGGACATGATGGGATGGTTCCAGGCACAGAGCCCTGCCTGTGGGACCAGTAGTTCAAACAGAAAATACCTGGCTGCTACTGTCTTCAGCTAACCTGAGTCCCCCAAGCCATCCCAAGGACATTAAAATAAGCTGTGGGTTTGCATCATGTGCTTTTTCCAATAACAAAGCAGCCCTTGCAGCCTGGTCTTGCTCCTGAGGCTTTGTGCAGTTACTGAGCTGCTACCCACACCGGGGCTGGTTTCAAACCCTGGCAACAGGGACATATCAAGATGAGGCTCTTTGTTAGTGCTACGGACACTTATTAATTTTTTTTTTTTTCTCAAAGAGGTAGAGAATCCATTTTATTCAGGGCCAAACCCAGTTAGGCCTGACCTTTATTTAATTGTGTCAGATGCAGCTCCCCAGGGTGTACTAATACCAGGCAGGAGGGTTGGGGAGTGCAGTGATTCCTCACTCAATATTTCAATATTGAAGGTTTTGGCAAACAGAAGAGAAGGAATGTGATGCTAACAACCTGCTTTACTAATCAGCATAAAATCCACACTAGGAATGGGTCAGAAATTGAGTCCTGATGCACACAAAGAGCTTGTAATCTCAAAACAATCTATGTAGCACCAGGGAGGGTGCTGCAAGGCTGTGATTCAGTAAGGAGAAGCCCGGGTGTCCAACGTGATTCATCGTGGTCACAGGTATTAAACAGGGAGCAGGATCAGCAGTGAAGCGGATTTGGGATCTCATTTTCCTGACAGGCTCCATGTACATGCTGTGCAGTCAGCAAACATACACCTGTCTGGGTAATAGCCGGAGAGAGAGATGCACACAACATGCACACACATCTCAGAAACAGATGGGGAGGCTCATAAAGTAAGTTTATGGAAAGGCAAGATTAAGCTGGAGAGGCAACAAAATGCTCCAGGAACTTAAATGAGAAATATATGTTGGCAACGGGACAGTGCTTAGAAAGAACAGAAAAATCAATTGTTGTTTAGCTGCAGCAGAGGATATGGATCATTTAGCAAGGGCTTGTAGAAAATATCCCAAGAATAGTAACAGCACTTCCAAGGACCTCAGAGAAAGCAGTTATTCCATGAGTTACAGTTCCCAGTGACGTGCACCACCTGCCCTGGTGGGCAGAGGGCAAGCCTGCTGAACCACATTGGACAGGGACTAGAATATATCAGAGTTTATTTTGCCATGTGAGAGGCCAACAGCGAGACATCTCTCAGGACCTGGAGATCTGGGATCCCAAAATTTGTATTGTGTCTCCCATATTTTGCAAATTATTTCAAGTATGAAACAGCTTTTTGAGGGAAAAATTCTTATTTTATGAGAGCTGTATCTTCAAGACCCACTTTTGTGACATCTATTAGATGTAAGGCAATTACTGATAATTTTAGTGTACTGAGCAGAGTTTGGAGGTCTGCTGATACATACTCATTTTTCAAAGAAAGTGTGGTTTGAAGTGATTTTAAGTTGTGATCTATACCAGTAACTACCACCTTACCTGCATGATGTCCCTTGACATGCATTTTATAGTGGCTCTTCACCCTTTATTGTGTTTATGATAATCTGAACCTCTTTGCTCCAACAGGATTGTGAGGGATTTGGTGAGTTTTAGATGCTGTAGGGCTGTGCAGGGTCTCTGTTACTCAACAACACCTTAGTGCTGCTGCTGTAGAAGCAAACAGGAGCAGTAATGATGCAGAATTACTCTTGTGAATTACCCGCATAGGTGTGTGTTAGGCTGTGTGTGTCAGGCTGTGTCTGCAAACCAAATACCAAAGGACAGGAAACATTAGAGACTTTCATACTGCTCTGAGAAAAGCGCATCTTGAATTTGAGCCAAGCATTTGTGAAGTAAAGAAAAAAAACCCCATGAGTGTGTGCCTTTGATAAGCAGCAAGATTTCTTTATTTTGTCCCTATTCCTCGGCTGCATTTGTTTGTTTGGAAATTTGCATCTAAGGAACTGAAAAACATCAGAAGTGGCCCAGCCTCTGCTTAATGTGAAATGGTTCAAATACTAAAACTCTGTTTTCAGTTTGCTTCCCGAGAGTGCTGTGCTGTGCTGCTCTCGAGTCCTTTCAGTTCCTCACTTCTACCTCTGACAGAAGTCAGTTCTTCGGTCTCTTTTCATGCATTTGCTTTTGACCAGAGCACTGCAGGACATCATCCAAGTCACTCTCCTCAGTGACTTGTGAGTCTCTATGTTCTCACTATTACATTTTTATCAGATGCTGTAGATGCTGATTATCTGTGGTTTACAGCACTGGGCTATTTACGTGGTTTGCTAGCAACAAATTCCTGGATGCACCTGGAGAAGGAGCACTTCCAGGCAAAGTTTTGCCTGATCCAGGTTATAAATTAAAAATAGGCTTATTAAATTGTTTAATCTCTTTTCTGCCCTTGGCACATGCTATACACATGAATAATTAAGAATTTGTTCAAGTTCATGGTATACAAAACTCTCTAGAAGCCGTGGTGTTTCATGACTGTCTTTTATCACAATGTGAAAGAAAAGACTTTTTTCTTTTTTTAAAGTCCCAAGCTGAAAAGAAAACCAGAATCTTACAGTTACAAATGATCTCTGAGGTGCAAATGCAGCGCATTCTGGGACAACAGGTTTTTGATCTGATATTTAAATTCATAGTTATAAAAATGCTTTAGCCTGGTTTTTAAGATAGTTGCTAGTTTGGTTTCAGACCTTAAAATTCAGAATTTGTCCATGTATTGAAGATGGTTATGTAAGAATGCACATGTGCCTGTGTGTCTGTGGAGGTCACGTGAGAATGTCCGTCGTGTTTCTGGAGCTGTTCACTGGAGCACCCTGACACCTACAGCACTAAATAACATAGTGAGAACTTGCTTGGGTTTTATTTCCAGTGTCTGCATAGGGTACTCTGTGTATTTGTATTTTAATGGTGCCTCTCCTACTTTGCTGCCCCTTTTCCAAGCATTTAACCTCTCTCAGATTCTTTTCCAGTAAGACTTTGTTCCTGGCTGATCTGCTTTTGCTCAAAGGCACCTCTGCCCTGAGAAAAACCTCCCAATAAAGTGAGAAGAGGATGAGTTAGATTTAGGTATTACAGAGAGCAAAAGGTGCTTCAGAGCAATAAAAGTCTGGGATTTTTTTTGTGGCTCTTGTGTTTTCTAATTGACATTTACCAAATGTCCTTGCACTCAATCCAGACTTCTAAAATCACCTCTCCCTAATCTGTAGTTTACGATTACAGGCTTGTGGGCTTTTCAATAATTATTGGTGGAACTGCGGAGGAAACAGAGACAAAGAAATGGAGCAGAATCCGAGGGTTGAATGAAAGGTGTTGGTAATGGTGTTGGGGATGTATGACTGAGAATCTTGGCTCAAGGTCCTTAAGAATGGATGAAATCTGTCTTGTCTCTTTAAGACTTAAAGGGGTCCATATTTGAAGATGCAGCTGCAGTGATACTTTGTGAGCTTTTTCAGGTGTGGGAGTGTGTGGTGATGCTTCATTCAGGACAGGATTTGTGAGAAGTGTATGGGGTCACTATGGTATAGATCTGTAGTATAACACAGCTGCTGGCTCCTGTTTAGCTTTACCTAATTCAGTGTAAAATCCACTTTCTCCTGCTGATCAGTCCTGTTTAACCTTTCCTGTACAGCACACGTTGCCTCAAATTAGGAACAGTGTAATAGACTAGCGAGAAGTTCTCTAGGCTAAGGATGAGCAAAGATCCCTTTGGGGACTCATCTCTACAATTGCTTTTTGCCTTTTGCTGTGAAGTACAAGTACTGCTGCTTTCCAAGGTCTCATGGAAATGAGACCCAGCAAATTTTAGAGAGAGGCTGTTTCTGCTTATGGATTACAAGAAATTCTGCTTCTCTATGTATTGCTACATTCCTGTGTCCGAGCCTTGAGCATCTCCCTTGTGCGGGTCTGTTGTGCCAGTAAGGAACAAAACCTGCGCCCTAATTTTTTTAATGTACCCCAAAACACAGGTGGCTCCTCTGTAAAAAGCATCTAAAAATGCAAGTGGTAGAACAGCAGAACTAAGCAGTAGGCTAAATCCAAAGCATTCTTGATAAAAACACGGGAGAGCTGATCTACAAATACATTGTTTCTGGGCTTCTCCTTAAAGAGCAGAATATACCATCGAGTTCCTGTTTCAGAGCTTTCTTTTTCTAGGTAAGTGTCATCTGCAGCATGCAGCAGTGCACTTTGCCTCCCAGTGGGTTGTCCTTAGGCAAGACAAACTTTAATTGTCTTATTTTTGAGCCACATCCACTGTAGCCTTGCTCCCTGCTGTAAAATGGCTCCCAGCTTAGCTTTGGACGTCGGCGTTGCCTTGCTGTTCTGATGTGCTTGGCGCATCTGCTGCTGATTCCTCAAGACAGTGTAAAAAGGAAAACCCTGCCTTGCTTGTGGAGTCTCTTTTGTTCGTTCTGTTTGTGCTGCTGACACTGTTATTCCCAAGAACTGCCTGGAATCTTGTGTGGGCACTTGATAAGCGCGTGTGAAATGTGCCTGTTGTGATCCGATCGGACCTGCTCGGGTTGCGTTCCGCTCCAGTGGCTGAATCCTCACCCAGGGAGCTGCATGTGTCACTGTGACACACCAGTTTGATCCCGATACAAAACCATGTGAATTATGCCAGAATAAACCCAGTTAGCGCGTTAGTGAATCTGACCTTTGTGGTTTGGTGGCCTGAGGAGACAGCAGCTGCACTTGTACAGGTGTCTCAGTAGTCATCACAATTTTCCATTCCCTTTTTCTTTGGGAGAGAGGGAAGGGGAGTCTGAGGCTATTTGAAAAATGAAGCCTATGGAAGAAACAAACAAACTGCCTGCTGTGGTATTAGAGTCATCAATCTTGGTCAGGCATTATTGCCAAAGGAGAACTAGGCTGGAGAAATATGCCTGTCAGTATTCAATCATTACGTCCATTAGATACTGGTTGGCATTGATACATATTAAATAAAGGAGTGTGAGTTGTAGCCGCTCCAGTTTCCTCTGTGTGGAACACCCAACACAGTGATAACAGGCTGAAAACGCTCTCAGCAGCTCGTTTATTTATGTGTACACGGAAAGGGGAGTTAGCAGCTGGGCAGGCTCTAACACTGTAAAGAAGAAATTTGGTAATGTGCCAGGAGATCTGTAGTCACAATCAACAACTTCTCAAGGATTCAGCTCAGGAAGAATGAAGGCGTGGAGCTGGGGCCAGCTGAAGCATTTGCAAAGTGACAGGAGCAGTATTTTTATTTCTATTCAGGAGAGAAATAGTGATGAATCCTGTTGCCTTAGAAGTCAATGGAAGGCTTAGAAACTCATAGGAGGAAGTTGATAGCTATTGATAAAGCTCCATAGGAATTACACCTGCAGATTTGAGCTTGAGGGGAATGATGCCATGGGTGTAGTGGGAGGGAGGATCAGATTGTTCTCGGTCAGAGAAGAATTAAGGTAATGGGCTCAGTTCTCTTTTGCTCTGAAGCCCCTGCAGCAATAGGAACCAACTGTGCCAGCAGTCGCTGCTGTGTGGTGATACAGAACAGCATGGAGGGGCCAGCACAGACAGGAGAAAAGCCTTCAAGCTCAATTGCAGTCCTAGGATATGGACTTTGTTTCCTACTAACAAAGCAAATTTTATAACATGGTGACTGCTCCAGAGAAATGTCTTTCTGGCATCTGCGTTGTAGCTGTTTTAGAAAGAGACGCACAGACAGAGGAGCCTGTGCCCACAGAATTGCCTCCCTTGCAGGGAACATAGCTCGCACCCGTGATAGATGTAGCAAAGGTGACCTGCTCCCTTCTCAGCATGCTTCAAGGATTTAAAAATGCGGTATTACCTTTCAAAAGCTTTCCATGGCTTCCTTGATGCTGCAGCTCTGGGTGATAGCAATCCTTGGCTAGAGGAAGGCAAAGGTCTGAGCACAGCTGTTCCTCTCCACAGAGCAGACTGAAAACACTGCAGTTAAAAAGCAGAATTTTCCTTTTGAAAAATGGAAGAAAACATTTCTGAAGTCCTGATCACCCTGAACAGAAATGCCTCATTCCTGCAGAGCTAGGTGGGAGCTGTGCTTTGAAGCCTTGTGCTTCTGTCTCTCTTGCAGACCGCAGGTTTCTCATCATGTTGTGTCTTAGCCCAGCCAAGGGCTGAAGAAGTCAAAGCAGGGATGGGATCCTGCCCAGCAAACCCAGCACATCCCCAGGCAGAGCCAGGCAGTGCATACCTTAGCGTGAGGCTTTTCTGTTGACAGCAGCAATGCCCCTGCCTCTCAGCATGACAGAATGAGGGACCAGGAGGCAAGTCTCAATGCCTGACTGTCTCTTGCACTGTGCGGAGCTCTTCGGTGCTCAGGATCCCAATTTGATTTCACCAGACCCTCCATCTAGATTACTAAATCTGACAGTGCAGTGGATGTCAGCTGGGCCAGTGAATTTACTGAGCATCAGCTGTGCTAACCACGCTTTGTTACTCTAAACTTCATTTTTTCTCTCTAGCCCAGCAATGTTTGTGCTTCTTCCACGCTCACTTTGTTGCTGGACCTTGGTGTAGCTCTTCCTTCATTTGTTTTCATATCCTATGGAACATTAAGCTTCGTTTGTCAGGACCTAAAATACACGTATCTCAGGTAATAACGTTGTTTACCAACGACACTGTGGGCCCTCTGCTGTTCCCACTGACCAGCAGGAGCACCGGTTCCTCCATTACTTGTGCATCCTATGTAAGATTAATGTAACTCTTCACCTCAAACCATTTTCTAACATAAAAACCCCTTCTGTTTCACAAAGCACAATTTCCCCTCTTTAACAGGGTTCATATTTTGGCTTTTATTTTTCTTCTTCATTCTACTTTCCATTCCATAGTGCTGCAGCTTTGCAAAACATACAGAACTGGTTTGCTTTGACGAAGGGGAAGTTTGGAAATGCCTCTGAAGACTGAGATGTGGACAATTTCATTCCACACAAGTGTGTCTTGACCATGCTTTCTGACGGCTGGATGCCAGGGAAGCCTAACCCCAAACGAGATGTTAGAACTGTATTTCCCTACTGCAAGTCTGTCAAGGAGTTACCAGATGTGTTAACTTTTATTCTTCATGGTCCTCATGTGTATTGGCAGCAACAGAGCCTCGTATGTTGCAAACGTGACTGGGTGGGGCCCACGATGCTGTTATTTTGTTCTTATTTTTGCCTCTATGGACCCCCATAAGGACAGGTATAATGGTGCTGTTTGATCTCTGTAAAACATCTTGGCTCCTCAAGGTGGAATTTTCTCCAGGGCACTCTGCTGCTGTCTCCCTTTTCCCCTCCAGTTTTAGAAAGCCTTCATCTAAATCCCCTTATCTGAAATACATGAGACTAAGCAGTGGATTTTGATATATTCCAGTGGTGGGTTGACCCTCGGCTGGTTGCCAGACTGTTCTCTCACTCCCTCTCAGCAGGATGATGGTAGGGAGAAAATAAGTTAGAAAATCTTGTGATCGAGACAAATGGTAGTTACCGTCATGGGCAAAACAGACTCGACTTGGAGAAAACTAATTTAAATTTATTGCTAATTGCCATAGGTTTGGATAGTGGTAAACAAATAAATTAAAATGATACAAGCAGGGAGTGAGGCACTCCTCTGTTTTCACAGCTCTGTCTCTCCATCCTCCTCACAGCCCAGATCGAGCTCCCTAACAGCAATCAAGGAGTCTTTGGATACTGAAGAAACAACTTTTATCTGCACTCAGCACCAGGCACTGCTTAAGTGACAGCTGGAAAGAAGTGCTAAGACTGAGTGCATAAACTACTCAGGCCCCTGGGAACCCATTTCATATTTACTTCCAGCTCCATTTCAGAACATACGGCTCAAATTTCTGGTGTTGTCCTCAGGATGGGAGAGAGGGAGTCAGTCCAGTCTAATTTGAGGCAGCCCAGGCTGATTTGTCAGGCTCCCTCCCTGGTTGTTATTCTCCAGCTGTCAGACGCGGCCGGAGCCGAGCGTCGGGCATGACAACCGCGGGGGCTCCGGCTGTCAGGAGCGCTCAGTGTCCTGTGGCGGTTCTCTGACGGCCTTCAGTTGTGTTGTACCTGAGCTAAATCCCGTTCTGCCCACGGTGGGGATTATAATCCATCAAATTTGAGCGACTCGCATTGTCAGGGAGGTGAACGGTCTTTACCGAGTGGAAAAAAAATTCAGGTAAATGCTGGGTTTGCACGTGGGCTTTGGTCTGTCTTGAGAGCAGTGACATTCTTACCACAAAGTGAGCGAGAAGGGGTATTTACAAGATATACAGGGTGTGTTGGGTGTTATGCCCTCGCAGAGTTAGGCAGTACAATGCCAATTTCTTCCCATCCAAGCTGAGGTTGGACCAAGTATTGACCAGCAAAGAGATTCTGGTGATCTCTCTGATATTGGGGAGGATTTCTGTGCCAAGATGCTGCTGGAGGAGCACAATTCCACAGCACTGACTTGGTTAGATGGAGAAATGTTCCTTTTACAGTTACAGTAGTTGTGAAAACCAGCACATGGAGCTGAGGCAACCAAACCCCCCTGGTAGGGTTTATTAGTTTCTCCAAATTTTAATTATTTTCAGTTAATGATTCCTCAGGCTGACTTGGTTAAAAAAAATCAGGCCAGGTAGTAATTTCAAAGTTGTGATCTCTAGGATAATCTGCCGAGGGCAGGGGCTATAGGAGGTTTTCCCTGAAATGAATGAATGCATCCATCTTTGGTGAGTGGCAGCTGTACATGGTCTCCTCCTCCCTTTTTTTGAAAAACGAGCACGTTTTGACTCATGGGAAAATCTGAGTCAAGTTGTGACTCACGGGTTTATTCTGGTAAATTTTACATCCTCCTGGTTTCTGGACTGGAGTAGCTGTGCAGGGGAGAACTGCAGCTCTGCACCCAGGTTTTTCCTGGAGTTACTGTCCCGGGGGATGCAGAGCTGTGGTCCTGCAGGTGCACGCTGGTTGTCCAAGCATGGCTGTCAGTCGTACAAGATTACTCTGCTATTTGGCCACCTTTGTAGACTTTGTGTACTTTATAGAAGCAGAGAATTGTGAGAGAGATTTATAGTTAATTAAGAGCTTCATAATCTAATCTTACCTTTTATTATAACTCAAGCTAATGAGCTCTACTCAGTCATTCACGTACTGAGGCCAGGCCTTTGACAGAGGGTTCCAGCTCTGACTGAAAGACTGAATTCACCACATCCCTCTCAATTATGCTCATGAATAATTTGCTTATGATATTCGAGGATGCTTGCAGGGTATAAGAAATTCATCTTTGTGTCTGGTTTCCCTGAAGAATATTCCCCATTTCCTGAAAATACAGCAGCTTGTGCTGGATGTGCACTGCCTCTCTCCTTGTCGTTCATTACAGCCCTGCTGAAACATTTCCGGTGGCGAAGCAGAAGCAGAAATGTGCTGCCAAAGTGCCTGTCTTGAATTGCATCTGCTGAAATGGACATTTTAGTGAACTGCCCAAAGTCTGGAAATTATTAATGTTGACTATTCAGGAAATGCTTTCAAATAATGAATAAATTTGCAGGAATCAGAGATTGCTCATGAAAGAGTAATGATGGTAGAGAAGACCTTTTCTTTTACCCCTCCCTTTAAGTTTCAGCATTAGTTCTCTGGTTTGTACATCTGCTTTTGAAGTTACTGCATCAGTGCTGATTCATTCCAGAGGAGAATTAGGTTTGGAATAATTTTAGGGAGTACCTTATATTTAAGGATGTGGAAAGGAAGAGGGGGCAAACCCACCTATTATCTCCAGGAAAATATGACTTAACTTCTGATTTCCAGTTTTTACTTTTGTCTTATTTTACCGCTGCATTTTCTTTGTAGGGGTTGATTAAGGCTATGCTATTACTGAAAGTTATTTCCTTCTCATAATTAGAATGTGATGTTCATTTTCTTAGCCTGTTTTATTCTGGTCAGTATTCATTTCAGTGCTTAATCATTTCTGCTCTTGTCTGCTTATAATTTTGCCACTTGAAAGAAACATTGCCCTGGCATTGGTGTTGGTTTGTTCCTCCAGTGTAGAATCACCTTTGCTCTGGCTTACACTGGGCCTGTCGATGGAGGAATCTGATTTTTAGGATAACAAGCACTCAACCCTTGAACCAGAGATTATCTGGGAAATGTGGATACATGGAGCTGTGTATCATATGGAACTCTTGATGTCCTCATGGTTTAAGATAGGCTGGGGTCAAACAGTATCTATTGAGAGCTGCCTGGTGAAGTATTTCTAAAGGAATCTGAGCCAGAAGGGCCCGATGGTCCCTGGAGAGAAGGGAAGTCCTAAATAAATTGTGGGAAGGCTGGAACTGTGGCTGAAAGTTGAGCTGTGGTGACAGGATTTGGGAATCCAGCAGAAAAATCTAAAGCATGAAGCCTGAGCTGAAGGTGCCCTGGTGGAGTCACGGCCATGGCAGGGGCTCAGTACCCAGGGGAAAGTGTTGGGTGAATCTGAAAGTTAATGAAGCTGATGCTGGGGCTGAATCCTGTGTGTGTGTGTAACCTGTGCTGCCTGTGACTGTAAAGGGCCTTGCTGATCAAATTGTGGGATTTCTGAACCGGAGAGTTAAGTGCTGCTTGGCACAGTTTGTTTCATTGTCCGTAATGATAGGCTGGACTGCCATGCATTTCCAGCTGTTCTTTTTTCATCCTGGGCCTTGTTTGAAAGGATTGGTGTAGCTTGGCTGATAACTGTGGAGCAGAAAGGAAATAGTTTCGTAAAAATAACTGAGCCTACACTGGGGAGCTCATTATTTTCACTGTACTGAAAGACACTGCATTCACCAAGACAGGTTTCCATCAAAGAAACCATCAGTGCAGTCTGCCATCATCTCTCAGAATACCTTGTTCTCTTCTCCATAATTAAAATACAGGAAGGCCAATTTATTACCCCCCTGGCAGTGTGTTCCCTCCTGCTTGGTTTATGCAGTCCTGCTGAACACAGGGCCAAATGCTGCCAGGGAATTCTCAACGAGAGGCCCTGAGATGGGTACGTGAGGGGATTATAATTCCTGAGGAAAGGTAAAAGTGTCTTTGGGTTGTTACAGGGGAGCTGCAAATACATCATTTCAATTCTTGCATCATAAGCCACTCACTCCCAGTTTACACTGTACTGCAGAGGGTGGACTTAGATGGATGTAACTTAGCATTACAAGTGTTTCTGCACTGTTTGAAGCCACGCAGTCTTGTCACTGTTTCATTTCCTTGGCTTTACCAGTCACCAAGGGATGCAGCATTCTGTGAAACCAGATGGAGTATGTGCGAACTGCTGGACTAACCTCCCAGGCAGATTTAATGGATGACAAATATTGAGCAGAAGTGAAAAATGCTGCTCCATTGTGGTAGACAAAACCTAAACAGATCTGTAACTCCACTGCGATCTCCCAGCTTCTGCTGTCTTACGATGCAGTTTAGCTTTTAACATCCTAGAGATGAAATCGTCTGCAGTACAAACTAGAGGGTGCCCATTAAAATACTCATCATGGCATGGATCAATTCTTCAACGCTTATTTCTCTGGCAATCAGAAAGTCAGTGCTAAAAGAAATATCTCTCCCCGCCCTCCCCCTGCCCCCTTCTTTTTTTCTAAGTAGAATTCATTGGTTTGATCTCTTTTATAAGCAGATAGTGCAGCTAATGAAGATAGAAACCAAGTTTTTCTTGACACAGCTGACTGGGTTGATTATGATTTATTTGCAGTATAGCAACAGTCCATTTTCTTTGCATACACGTACTTTGCACACTGTTATTGCTGCAAAGTTCTCGCAATTAAACTCTGAAAATGAGGCGTACATATTTAAATGACAAGTACCTGCAGAAAGGATGGATTGGATGTGCACTGAAACAAGCTCAAAGCATCAGTAGGATCTTGTCCTACTACTTTTGCTAAGGCACAAATGGAGAAGGGAAACAATGGACTGAAAAGGATGAAACATACAGTTTGTATTCTGGGAACAAGAAGTTCACAGAGTAACCTCTAAGTACAGTAGAACTGGAAGGTGACACTGCCAAAAGTAAGTTCTGTTGTCCAAAGTGACAAAATTGCCACTGCTAAGGAATGCGGTAATGCCAGTGGTGAAATTTACCTTGTGCTGATTAATTATTCTCTCCAAATGCCATCTCAAGCCAATTAACCATCCTTTTTTTTCTCTGTGTCACTTTTTGTCCCTGCGTGCACTACAGCAATACGAACATTTCTAAAGTACCACATCACCGGTGCAAGAGTGGTATGTTGTGCTAACCTGCACAGCTCCCTTTTCTGACACTCTAGAGCGGCAAGAACTTGATATGAAAGAAGAGCATACGGTTTTTCCACTAAAATGTTCCCCGGAGAGCCTTTTCCGAAATGGGAATCCACCATCCGGCTCTCATTTTTCAACTCCCCGTGTAGCTGCACTTATCTTTTGTAAGCTGCAGCTTTCCACCAGGAGAGCACTCCCTGTTTTCATGCTGGGTAAAAGGCCCAGACGTCTGTCCCAGAGATTAGTGCTGGCACAGCGAGATCAGGATCTGGCTGTTAATGAAACTGGTCCCAAGGGCAGACGATTCCAAATTTCTGCCAGGGAATCTACAAGACCCTGTTGGCAGATCGGGCTGTATGTGGCCAGGTCTGCTTTGCAGAGAGGCTGTTCCTGGGGGCATCTGTTTGGTGAGGAAGGAAATGCCAAGGACATCGTTGCATTGTGAGCCTTGGGAGAAAACTGTTCGCATCTGTTTCGGAAATGGGCTTCCAAATGGCTCTCTTCTTCAAATGGCAATCTGTGCTGTGTGCTCCGTGGGCTCTCTGCAGAGCCCTGATTACCCAGGCATGTGTGGACCCCAGGCTAATGAGATGTGATCCCAGAAACACGGGGCAGGTGTGTCTGGCTGTGATAGCAAATGACAGAATTGGACAGAAAGAGGTAGCTATAATTTTTTTTTTCCCCTCCCCTTCATGCCTCTGAGATTGTTCTCCATACCCTCAGAGGGCGTGGAGCTTAAAATGAGACCTTTGTCTCCCAAAGCTCCCTTTTTCAGATGTAAGTGGAAAAAAACACACTTTTTTTGTAGCATAGAAGAAGAAAATACATTATTTTTCTTTGCGGATAGGCCAGGCTGCCTTGCTTACCCCTTCCCCTCACTGAGTTATTACAGAAAGTGGTATCTGTGGTGTGAATAATGCTGTGCTCCTGCCAAAAGGCACACAACACATTGGCTATAGATCTCATAAATGTCAGAGGTATATAAGGAAGGTAATCGGCGATAGTTCAAATCCAAAAAACAAAGGGGCTGAAGTGCAAAATTTGGCTTTGTTGATGTTCGTCTTGAACTTTTATAGACTTTTGAGAAATGGGTGTTCTTGAAAAGCAAAATTGCAATTACAGTTTAGCGCTGATTTATCGCAGAGCAGCTTAACGAGGAAGTTTCACTGCGTGCTCCGTGGGCTGGTACTGAAATGCAGCATTAAATCTCCCAGGGACTCTTAGCGCCCCACGCTGAGCCAGGCCTCTTATCTGCAGTCACTCTCTCACCCAAGAGAAACTGCAGGCAGAAAGCTGTAGGAAAATCTGAGGCAATTTTAGAACAGTACTGAGCAGACACTGGGTGCTCCTGGTGCTTTTCCTGACAGAAGTTTGCTCAGTTAATCTTGATCAAATATTTCTATTTTTTTCCATGTTTATACGCTAACAATTGTAGCCTGACACTCGAGGTCTGTGAAGGGCCACTGGGAAATTCTTGGGCAGTTCATGTTGCTCTTCTTTGATGTGAAATAATTGTGTTCACCCAAACCCTTCTCAATATGTAGGTGCTTCAGTGCATTTCTTATCCTCCTCTGGAAGAAAGTCCAGAGAAACCTCCAGAGTGTCTCAGTCCTTTAGTGAAAAGAAAATCTCAGGAAAGACACACAGCCTTTGTTTTATTTCCGGCTAAATGAAATGTAGAAATCTCCTGGAATGTAATGGGGTCAGTTATTCTGGGAGGAATCCCTAATGTGTCATTTCATGTCCTTGTGTTCTATCAGGCAATGCACTCGGCCAAAGGAAGCTGCTGAAACTGCAGCTGGGACTGCTCACTGCTTGGTAGAAAAGACACTACAGTTTTTAACAGTTGGGGTGAACAAAAAAAAAAAAAGGGCAAATCAAAATGTTCCTGCAGGTGTTGTATTTTCGGGGTTAGTTCTCCTACTGGCCTCAGCAGCCTGCTCACTCTGGCATGCTGAGCTAATGAGCAGTAGGAGGGTGGACTTGAAAGCAGCTCCTACAACTGGGGCACTGTCTTTACTCTGTGTACACCTTGGAAACAAGGATGAAAAGGGAAAAAATCTTTTAATGACTTAACATGATTACTGCGTTTTCTTCATTTGTAAAATCATCATATGATAAAAAAAAATAGCTTAGCAACGTGGATTACTGTTGCTGCAAATGTTTTTCATGGAGCTTCTAGCTGCTCTAAACATTTCTAGCAGAAGCTCTGATCCAGATTTGAATTCTAAGATTGGTTAAAATTTAGCATTGCGTGTCTACTTTCAGGTTTTACAAGTTATGAATTATATGGGGAATTAGGAGCTGAACTTAAGTGCTTTGGTAATTCAGAGATTTGCATCAGACTCGTTTCTCGAGGTTAGAGGCATTTCTAATCTAGAGACACTGCTGCTTCTCCTACTGCGAGGACTAACAGGCAGAATGTGCTGACAGCTGGCAGCATGTCACTGCAGTGTGTTTCCCCTGGGTTAATGAAGATGAGGAGGAAAAAGCTCTGTCTCCTTCATATTCTCTTAACTTGGTAGGTTGAAGAAGTCTGACAAAGTCTTTCAGAAGTTTCTGTGAACTGCTTTGTTTGTCACCCATTAATGGTGACACCGCCCTAACTACTCCAGGAGACTCCTGGGGCTTTGCTCAGGGCAGTTATTTTAGGGATGAATAAACCTTTAGACCGCTCTACAGGTGACATCCAGGATGTAAAGATGCTGATCTTTGCTGTCTTTAGATGGATCTCTCTTGTGAATTTGCAGTGGTATCGTACTGCCACGAAAGAGATGAGGAGGCTGATAGACATGCTCACAGAATGAAATGCTTGACCCCATCTCTGTAGGTCAAGATAGAAGTGAATTGGTAAAACTGTTGAAAGGAACTTCTTCTGTCCCAGCCTGTGAGGTACCTGCACTCTGCAATAGTGCTGGAAGTCCTTTGAGTGAAATATTTATTGAAGTGGGCATCTGATTTTTACTCTTCTGGTAGCTGGGCAAGAAGCAGCTGCAGTCTGAGCAGTGTGAGTAAATGAGGAAGCAGAATGAATCCCCTACAGATCAGCTGCTCCCATTTTGCCCCTGCTGCAGGATTGATACTTTGGGGTCTACTCAGGCTGCAAGCAGGTGTCTGTCTGTCCTCAGAGAGAGGAAATGGGGCTGCCATGGGCATTCTTCTGTTCTTTCTAATCTCTTTCTGCTTGCCAGAGAAGAGGCTTTTACCATTAGCAGTTTGTTCTTATTACAGAAAGCATACTGGAGAATTAGAAAAGGTGCAAGAGAGAGTAACTAGTAGGATAAAAGGTCTCGATGGTTTACAGGCATGTGGAGAGGTTAAGAAAATTAGGCTTGAATTCATTAGAAGACACAAAATTAAGAGAGGACATGATTCAAATGTAAAATTCTAGGGAAGGTGGATGGAGCTGAAGCTGTGTGGGAGCAAGTTAGAAATAGCATGTGAGCTGAAACTAAGAAACAGAGATGGAAGAAGACAGAAAAAACTACTTTGAAAAAGTGGATTTTTCAAAGGAAGTACAAGCAATAATTTTTAGACAAAAGGAGAATGAACTGAAAAACCTCAGAAAGTGGATAGCCCAAGGGGGAAGCATTGGTAGGATGCCATTTAGAGCCTCAATACCAGCCTGATCTCATCTGCCCAGCTGTTACCAGTGTGTCTGTTTTAAGTGGAAGCCAGTGCTCAATATGAAAGTCATACCTGATTCTACCTCTGACAGCAGGGGAAGTGCTGGGTTGATGACAGTTGGCACAAATTGGCACCACCCTGATTAAAACAGGCCAAAGTCCTCTGTAATAATGGTGACTTCTTTCTTCTAGAGACTGAGCCTGTCCTTGTGGTCCCCGTAGATCTGTGGCACTTGGTTTCAGGACTGTGAGTCCTCTTGGACTGTGTCTCATGTAAATGCATAGACATGCCCGTGTCTGGTTTTGAGGCCAGTTCCCTGCCCTGCTATGCTGTGTTTGACTGCTGGGTAGCAGTAAACCCAGCAGTTGTGCTCGCAGTGGTTTTGGGTTTGTTCCATATGTGCTCAGCAAACCTTTCTCGTTAATCAAAATGAAATCGCTGCCTTTCACAGATGCTACCCAACTCTCCAGGAGAAAGTGCCAGAAAATAAATGAACCTTTTTCTCACCTGTCCACAAGTAATTTTAGAAGCCCCGGGTGATCTTTCAGCTCATGAGATTTAAATTGCAGCCAGGCCTAAAAAACAAGCGCTCAGATTTTTGTGTGTCATGTTGAATTTTGCCCTGGTTGTAGTGGAGTTCAAAGAAGTGTATTTCCAGGAGCTGGCATTTCCTGGTGCCAGGAGCTGGCACTGGAAAGAAGGTGGGGACACAGCTGCTGAGCATGTGCTGCCTGCAGATGCAGGAAGGAAGGAAAATGTAAAGCCTGGAAGGATGCTCCAGACTATCATTTGCAGAAACGCTTCAGAGAGAGCCTACAAAGAATTGGGTTTGTCAGATTTCCCATCCTCTCTGCTGTTTGGAACAGGGGTTGGAAACTCAACTCCCGTGGGCCCAACAGTATTTACACAGCTGACAACTTTCATTTGGAAGCTGCAGATGGACAGTTAACTCCACAGGCAGTACGTCCCAGTGAGGTGAAAGGGCTGCTGAAGAGATGCAATAATTGGCAGGCCTGCTCCTTGCCAAAGTCTCCTTGTCCTGATGTGTGCTAATGATTTGGGGAATGGCCGTGCAACAGGGGAGAGCTCACTGTGGGCAGTTCTGCAGTTGATGCTGGGGAAGAGGCCAGAGCCTGGCCTGATCTTTAAAAGGCAACCTCTCATGCCTGTCCCCTTCATGACCTCTCTAAGGCCCTGCTGCAACTCCACCAGTTGCTCCAGAAAGAAAGCACAGGAAATACCTTCCTTAAGCATGGTTTGCTCTGCAGAGCTGCCATAAAACCAGCCTGTGGGATTATACAAATCCACTATGAGGGAATCCTAAGGTGAATCCAACAACCTGCAGCTCCTAATGCTTGCCCGTGCTGATTCCCTTCCACATTTGTCACTCCTGGATTCAAGAGTGGCCTCTTGAGGACGGTGACAATCAGTGTGAATCGAAGTGGTCCCTGGCACAAACCTCAGCATCCCGTGCGATGTGTGAAGGTAGGTCAGGTACGTGTGCAGCTGTACCTAACAGATACCTGTGTACACCCTGCTGGCTTCCATCTGGAGCAAAAGCTCTGAGGAGATTCCCCACAAAGCAAATACAAAACCCCATCCATTAGACACCCCTTTAGGTCCCATTTGCTCTCTCACTTTGTGCTTGCTCCAAGATGGAGAGATTAAAATCCTGTTGGCTCAGGGCTTCTTTCTGACAGCCTTATCAAGCCATTAAATGTAATTCTGGATTGCTGCTGGTTCTCAGCTGAAGGTGAAAGAGAGGAATTTGGAAAAGGCTGGGAATCATGGTGCTATCCTGTATTCCCACAGCATCCTTCCTTGGCTTGCCCTGTCTTCCTGCAGTGCTGAATTGTCCTTCTCCGGGGCGAGGCTCCATTGCCTGCCTGGGAGGGAGCTGTTCACATCCGTAATTGCCCACGTGTGTGAGCCTGGGGGAAAGGCTGCATCCTCTTCTTCGCCCCTGCCTGGTGCACAAGCTGGGTAAATAAATAAGCCTGCAGCCTCTCATAATAAAATATGCTTGTTGCACCAGCTCTTCTGCTGAGTTATAACTTTGGGAGTCAGAGTAGCCTCTGCGTCTTCTGTATGAAACCCGTGCAGCTGAGGCTGGTGACAAAGAGCTGTATTTTATGTAGGTGAAGCTCCTACTGTAAATTGTAGCACATTAACTGCTGAGCTCCTTGCTTCTAGGGTCTGTTTAACATTTTGGCAGCACTGAAAGGACTAGCAGCTGAAGATGAGAGCACTGTACTGTCAGGTCAGCTAAAAGAACTGTGCTGCCTTTTCCTCTGCCTCAGTTCTTAACACCAGTGCAGTTGTAACTGCAGCCTCGAGTCTATCTGAGTAAGGTGATGTGATCAAACACCTTTAGTTAATTAGTGGCAGTGCCTTTATCATTCTCCAAATGTTGCCTTTATTGGACACCAATCAGGCTATAATTTTATATGATCCTGTACTGCTTTTATTCTGTTAATTTCATGCCCATTATTGTCCATCTTCTTTATATCTAATGAAATGCTCACTTAGTAAAATTGATGAGCTTTTCTAGATTCTGTCATTGGTTCTGCAAATCTGAGTGACTCCAGTTAAACCTAGGCTTCCTGGCAGTACTGACTCTGTTTTTAGTGTGTATTTCCAGCTGGGAATGCATTTTGAGCTTACCAGTGTCGGAGATAAAGGGGACTGTAACAGATGCTCAGCATCCTTTGGCTGTCAGTGTAACCTTGGTCACATCGCTTAACCTGTCCGTGCCTCACTAACAAATGCTTCATCTGTCACCATGGTGCATTTGTGTGCTGTGCTTTTGGAGGCAGAGTCTGTGTGTGGTGCAATTGGATTCCTTCCCTGTTGCACTGTAGAGGTGCCTCTTGTCACAAATATCGGCAGTAAATCCTGCTGGGATGGCAGGAGAGTTACGCCTGTGTGCACGCAGCCCCTCACAGAGTGCGTGGGGCAGTGCTGTCCCCTGCCCCTAGTTAGAACTTCTCCGTTGTTTCTTGGCACTCACCTTCCCTAGCTCTGTCCCTGTTCATTTCGTTCCCAGAGTTAAACGGGAGCTGTTAATTACCCTGCACGCATGCTGGGTTTTCACTGGAGTGGGGGCACTGCTTGGCTCAGCACAGCTCCGCGCCGATGACGAGCAGGGCTCGTTTCCCCTGGCAGCGTGTCAGAAACGCGCTTTTCCAGCTGACCTGTGTGGTCACGGTGTCCTGGCTGACATCTCTGGGTCTTGCAGGACTGCATCCTGCTAGGGGCTATCTCATCGGGGTGGCAAGGAACCGCTGAAATCCTCTCCAGGAACGCAAATGCAGCGCACAGCTGTGTTTCTGCCACATCAGAAAAGATCATCCCATGCTAGCAAAAGCTTTCACAGGCCAGCAGGCAGGAAAAACATTCACATCTTCTCAGGCAGAAAGCCATCAGTCGTGTGCTGGTGCTAATTAGCAAAATTCTGATTAAGTCATTGGAGCAGTGCCAGCTTGTACCGGATGAGGAGCTGGTCCATGTGGAGTTGGTGGATATGGCACGATATAGCGTGGGCTGAGAGCACCCAGGGGAGGTGGTGTGCTGAAAGCAGAGCAGCCATGCAGTCCCAGTACCAATTTATTCTGAGTTTCTTCTCTGGTACTTTATTTATTTGCTTATCGTGTTTCTCTATCTACCTACCTCAATTTAAAATGAGAAATCTTTGTATGTGTACCCAATACATGCGTGTCCTTACCTTCCCAGCGTACGCTGAGGGTTGTTAAAGCCTACAAGAGCCAGCAGTGTGTGGTTCAGCTGTCAGCTGCACACAGACATGCTGGTGGCTGCCCTGGGGATCCCCTTGGGGAGAAGGAGTATGGGCACTGTGCTCCAGTCCTAAGGGACCTGGTTAGGAAATAGGTTTGTTCCCCCTTTAGCTCACCAAACCGGTGATTTAGAGGAAATCCTACTGACTTATGGGAAAATCAATCAAATACAGCCAAAACATCGTCATTAAATTTCTGGGAAAATTTGCAACTCTTTTCAGCTCTGGTCACAAGTGTATGTTCTTAATATAGCATCTTAACATTTCCAACTATCCACCACAGGAGTTTTCCGGTTGCCCCATACCCACACACACACGTTACTCTGCTGCAGTGTGTGGAAATGTTTCTAGATTTAATGAGTGAATCATCATCTGTAGAAAGGCTTGAGTTTACAGTGTGTTAAGTTTCTTGCATGAAACTTGTATCTATCTCCATTTTTCCTTCTTGATCATTACTGGTTTCTACAGGTATGGGAAGCTTAGGGGGAAAAGTTCATGAGCAGTTACTTTTTGTCCTTGCAAGTTCATTACAGAGATGTGTAGTCCAGCAATATTAATTAAACAAAAGTAATCATTATGATACTCTTAAAGCACAAAACTTTGACCTATTTTTCATCTTCCTCATCTAGCTAAAGCCCACACAATTATACCCTTGGTAATCATGCAGTGAAAACACTCAGCACATTATAAGTTTGAGCTTATTAAAAAGATGGAGACTAATGTATGGCCCTCTGTTGTTCTCTGCGCTGGAGAAACCTGTTTTCAAAGAACACGTGGACAAGCATGATCTAATCAGGATCTAATAATTTTTTTGCTGTTGGTAGAAAATCTTCTTCCTCATGTGCTGTTCAGTGTCAGAATACTGTTCTTATTAGGTACTTACCTACCAGGACCTCTGATTTAAATGTCAAGCTAAACTGAGTTGGGGGGTAAGATTCTTCAGGCTGTGGACTGAAAAGCCTCTTGTGCAGCCAAAGCGTCAATGACCACATTTGCCTTTCCCAAATAACCTGTGTATGTTCCCTCCTTCTGGGGTGAGATGCACAAGCACTGAGACTGCCCCTGCTTGAGCAGCCAGTCTGCGAAGCTTCATGAACTCTGGTCATTATGAGATCCTCAGTCTCATGCAGGCTGGCTCTGCAGGGTACAGCTGCCTAATCTGCATGCAGAGGATTCCCTTTCCTCATCATTTAGATGGTGAAGCCTCTGGGATGAAATGCAGAAGCTCTGTAGTAGTGCTGAGTAGTTACTTGGCTGCAAAAAAAAAGAGAACAAAGCCAGAAACTCTGAGTGCATTGAAAAGAGGGACTGTCGGAAGAGAACAAATGCCTGATCATGTGGCGTGATGGAAGAACTGTGATAGTTTGTCACCACATCTCTGGAGATTGCTCTGCTTTTCCTTCTCAAGAAAATGAGCATTTCAAATGCTTAATTTGCAATTTTGTGCAATTTCTATCAAAGAGGTGTCATTCAGTGTTGTGTTGTCATTCTGGAAGAATGTTGGTGGCTTTGAGTCTGCTGTAGACTGAAATTATATTTGGGGGTTTTTTTCCCCTGCTTTTTATGATGGATCCCAACCAATTATTTGACACAGTGAAGGTTGAGCAGGTGTGTAAATGCTCCTTGAGTGTTCATGAGCAGGTTGAGAGAGTCTGCTGAAGTGACGGGGGGGGTGGGAATAATACGATGTGCACAACTGTTGCAGACATTTTAGAGTACTGGCTGCCATCACAGCTCTGGAAAAAGAAATCAGAGCCTGGAAGCACAATTTATCCAGGGCTATGGGAATATCAGCTTAGGGTTGCAAGGCTAAAGGCATGACTGGCTGGAGAGATGTAAGGGAAAGTGCTCTGGGAATGGGTTCAGCAGCTCAAGAGCCCTTGGATGCAATGAAGCTAAAGGCGTAGAGACACAAATCAATGACCTTTTAAGGAATCACCTTTCCAAATCATCTGTGAAATCATCAAAATGACAGTTCCCATCTTATGGTCAGCTAGTGCTTGAGCATTATGGAAAGCCTGAGATAGAGATTCCTTGTTTGGCTCGTTCAGGTGGGAGGATGGCTCACTGCAGCCTGTGGTGTCTGTAACAGTCGAGGACAGGTCTATGTGTGTCACGTAAAATGAAATCCAAGCCCTGGGCTTTTAGGTAGGCACTTCAGTAGAGCAGAATTCCATTGTAGCCCGTGGAATCATCTCCCTGCTTGTGTTAATGAATGGTTCTCTTTGTCAGCCAGCACGTGTTTGCTCAGAAATGGGTAGTTGAGCTTGTGAGCCTCAGAGCTGCATCTGTCCTCCGTGGTGTGTGGTGCAGGGAGGGCACAGTCTGAGCACTTCAGGGGGCAGGAGGAAGTGGAGCTTGCAGATGTAAGTGTGCAGCGTCACAGGGAACACACGTGGCTGGCACATCTGCAGCCAAAGGACATCCCTCACTTCCATGTCTTGGGAATCAACCACGTTAGTTTAAGTTTTACTGCACTGGTTTGATAATGCCACTGAGTTTCTAGGTTGGTGATATTTTTTTCCCCCTCTTTCTCCTCTGGCAATTGCATGAAACAATTTTCCTCAATCCTCTATTTTTTTTCAAATAATGAGCTGGAGTTCTGCTCTGTGGAGCTCTATTTCTTTCTTCTGTGATGAGTGCGGTGGGAGCATTTGTCTCCCCCAGCTGCCTTCGTTGTGGCCAGCTGCAGAACAATTGGTGAGACACCATCTGGCTGTCCCTAATTTTCACCAGCTGTAGGTGTAATCAGCAGGATGATTGCAAAGCCCCTCTTCCTTCCATACAGAAATCCTGGAATGCAAATGCAGTGATGCATGGATGTGTAATGGGAGATTGAAAACATGCCTTGGTTGTCAGAGGGGTACCAGACCTGCATTACGTTATTTTTGTACAAGTGTAAAAGCATCTGGGTTCGGGTGTACCTGGTGAGGGAACTGCTGGTGTGCAGCTGCTGCAGCTTCTCTGGGGTTGGCATTTCTCAGTGCAGGTGAGTTGGGGCACAAGCACAGAGAGTTTTGCTGTTTCTGCCTCCTACTGCTCACAGAGGCACAGAGAGCTCCCTTTCTACGAGCTGCTGCCTGTTCAGATGTGGTTAGATTTTAACCTCTTAAGTCAGTGGAAGTTTTCCAAAGTGCACAGCCCATCAGGACTTGCCATGCTGCCCCACATGGAAGCCAGCAAGATAATGGTTAACTTACGCTTATTTTGACTCGTTAAAAGTGTCAGGATTAAGCCCTGCCTGTGGTACTCTCTCCACCCCGCATTAGGTGTGATATTTCAGCACCTGTAGCTCCCTTTGCCTCAGCTGCTCAACCATTCAGTGACCCAGACCTTCCAGAACAGCCAGAGCTGGAGGGTTTCTTTCACTGGCTTTTACCTGGGAGCGTACCTGGGTTTTAGCTGGTCTGTCTGTGTTTTTCAAAACTAGCCACTGATGTAATGACCTCCTGCTCTTGCTGGTCCAGAAAATCAGGCAGGGCATTCCCAGAGGCTTGAGGCCCTGCTGGATGGGGCCTGAGGGGTTATCTTGGACTGGTGAAACACGGTGTGACCAAGCTGTGCTGAAATTCCTTAAAGCTACGTGTGCTGTAAGCCTCTGTAGGGGAGGCTCGTGTAATATTGCATTTGAATTATTTAAGTAGTGCAAAGTACAAATAGCTAATGGAGCACCTTAATCACAGATTGTAGGGCTAAGGATTATGATAAACCTGCACAGAGGTGTAGAGGAGTAACAGTATGGAAGGAGGATTATTTAAAGCAGATAGCATTTATCATCTGTTATGCATGTCAGTGTAGTTCTTTTTTTTTAGTTAAAGCAATCAGTACTCATATTCTTTCACATCTTCAAAAATCATTGCATTGGTAAAAAAAAATAAAATTATATTTCTCTCCCATGGGACTGAAATTAATGTTGACCAGAAGGGAATTGCAGATATTTCAGTCTCTAAAATCTGTGGCAGGATGACTCCTTAGTTAAGCCCAGCTTGCTCATAGGCTAGAGATGGAAAGATGTATGGCAAGCAACAGTTAACATATTGATTAATGTCATATGAAAAAAACACTGTGTTTTGAGAATAAAATAAAAGGCAAGGTACAGGTATGTATCTGAGTTTGGTAAGAACAATGTTAATTTAAAAAAAAACACATAACAACAAAAAGCTGTTTAATAGAAAGTGATCAATTCTACTCATATCAAGAGTATTAATCTTGCTACTAGTTCAAAGCAAAATAAACTGTCAAAAGAGCCAAACCAAAGAAGAAAAAATGTCCTCCATTGTGCCTAGAAAAAATAGCTGCACAAAAGCTCTTCAGTGGAATTTAAATTTCTGATTAATTAGACTGCAGTGTTAATTACTGCCAGTGGTCCTGAGACAAATCTGGTAATTAGTGAGTTGCATATCCAGTGGGGAAGCCCAGCAGAACACCTGGTTCAGAGTGGAAAAATGGATGCAAATGGAAGATTTGCAGTGTTGTTGCACCCGTTAATTTTCCTTGTTCTGTGGCTTGTACTGCAACCATTTGTGTGCAAGTTTGAGTTTGTGAGCAATATCTCCGAAATGATAGAAAACATGATCTTCTGTTAGGCTGGTATTGCCTAGCTAATGTGAAGAGGGTGGCTATGGATCTGGAACATGTTATTCCCAGTTGTTTATACTGCAGTAATTAACAGTCGATCAGGCTTGTGTAAATGGATTAACAGCACCTCAGGCTCTCAAGACAAATGTGTGTAAACCTCAGACCCCAAACTCAATCTGATCCACAGAAGGTTTAAATCAAAAACTAAGCACGTGAATTCTCTTGAAGAATGTGTTGGATCCTGTAAAGTTCCTCCTGGTTCTCACCACTGTGACTGACTGGGGGTTGGCAGCTCCTGCTCGCTTCTGATGAGAACAGAGTAACCACAAGCCTGTCAAAGGCAAGTCCTCTCATTCCTGAGCCTCCTGTCTACTGAGACCTCCCAGTGTGGTTTTACATGTTCATAGCAATACTGATAAATGAGGAATTGTTTCTTAATTAAACCCCTTTTTGTTTTGGCAATTTATTTTTTTTTTTCCGTTCTGAGAAGGGATTTATCTTTGACTCTGTTAAGTTACAGAAACAGACATTACAGATCTCAGGCTTAGGAGAAGTTCAGTGTGAAGCAATAGCTGGTGTCTGCTGCATTAGGGGAAGATGTTTGAACACAGCTCTGAGCACTAATTAGTTGCTCGAGGAGCAGAGAAATACTGTCTTCATTCCTACCAAAGGTTTTATGTTAAGCACAGAAACTTTTGTACCCTGATCAGATACACTGTCTGCTTGGACATAATGGGGGTTTTTTGAAAAACAGGCACATCCAGGATTAAGATTTCACCTGGCCTTAATTAAGGATGTCACTGGTTGAATAAAAAATGCGGGGCTGGAAATGTCCAGGTGCCCTTTGGGGCACAGTTCATCCACATTAAATGCCACGGATTCCTCTGGGTAACGATCTCCTGCAATATGAAATGTTGTCAGCTTCAGGGCAGGCTGGAAGAAGGGTGAGGTTCAGAGCAATTTACTCCATCTGAATTTGACACTCAGTGTTGACACAGCTCAGAGCTGATTAAGGTCAAGAGGCAGAAAGTTTGTGTCGGCATGGAGTGGTACTGAAAACCAGAGATTCAGAAGTACCAGAGAAGAAGGAATTGTTGCTAAGGAAATGGGCTTATTTAATAGTCTGTTTCTCTACCAGCCTGGTCCCCATCAACTCGAATATGGTCATTCTTAACGTGATACAAATAGAGAGGCAAAATGCATCCCTTGGCCATGAGCCAAGCAGACTCAGCAGAATCTTGAAAGAAAAATAAAGCACCAATCAAGTTAGAAAATAAAAGTGGAGATTTGTGTCTTTCCTCTGAGGACAGTTGATGGTTTTTAAAAAGTCTTGTGATCAGAAACCTTAAAATTTCCTCTCAGCACAGGAAAAATGCTCCACGGCAATACTTTAGTCTCTGTGATTTGTATTTTTTTTCCAAGGAAAACTCAGTCTAGTTTTGTAATATTTTTTACAAGCAAATAAAAATACCGTGCAAGAAACAAGTTAAAATACTGTGACAAGCAACCAGGATACAGGCCAGTATCTCATCCTGTTGGTGCCTTCACCTTTTTGGGGATGGACATTTATCTGTCTGAGTAACAATGGGAGAAAACGTGGGCAGTGTGTTAGGTGGGGCTGATATCTCTTGCTAGACCCATGGATCTCATTATAAGAGAGAAAAATGTAGTTTGAGGCATTCAAGCCCGTCCTTTGTCCTGAAACATAAGCCAGTTCATTATTCATGGGCCATCATGTGGAGGGAAAAGTGGACACTGAATGTCTGGCATGGCTTTATTCTAGTCTGGCTAACAGAGGTACAAATGAAGGCAGTCCTGGGCACCAACCTGGCTACGGTCTCTGGTCAGAATAGAGTTGTCAGGGCCTTTTCACTGTCTCGTTGCATGTCTTGGGGCTGGATGGAGCTGCGTAGCCGAAGCTGGAGGTCTCCAGCATGAAGTTACCTCGTCTCTGTCCACACGGGCAAATGCTCTGCGCTCCTGCAGAGGCAAAGTGCTCAGCAATAGCTCACAGGAGATGCTGCACCAAGATTCCTCCCCGGGCTCTGCTTTCAGCAGAATTGGGTACCTGGCTGCAATAGTTAGCGAAATGCACCTATACAGAGCAGCTGTAATCACAAAATCTATAACCTTATGGAAATCAGAGCTGGAGTGCAGAGCCCTTGTGGACTTGCAGTCTATCATAATGACCTCTCCGGGTCGATAAATGCTGTGAACAGGAAGCCAATTCCATCCTCTCTAACCTATCTCAGTCTGGAGAAAGGGCAAATGCTAAGGTTAGATGTAAACAATACCCCGATGACGGGCATGATCAAAGTGCCACCGTGCAAGGGCTTGGGGTTAAAATGTCTGAGTCATTTAACCTCATTAACAGGGTTGCCCTGGAGCTATCTAGGTAGATGACAAAACTGAGATTTTTCTGAAGGTTTCTAGCTTTGCTGGAGGCCTTCAGCCTTTTGGGTGTTACCCGAGCTCGGAAGGAAGATCAAGTAAATCATTAACTTTGTGGAAATGGTGCCAAGGCTTTTGTTGGTGCTCCTTGCTCGACCTCCTAATGTAAAAAGTATGTCTCTTAATTTCTGGAAGGAGTACAGGAAAAAAAAAAAATCCCAGTACTTGAAATCCTCTTTTGCTCTAAAGAAACTTGTAACAGATTCTGTAACAGAGGCACGGGAATGGGCATTCTCCTTTAAAGTTATTTCCAAGGAGGGTTTCCACAGTAATGAAATATGCCACAGTCAGTGATAGCTCAGCTGAAAAAAATTCGCCAGTTAAGGAGAGGCTCAGCATATGTGCCTCTTTGCACCATCTTAAATCACTCTTACATTCTGAATTGTCTATTCCTGATAAATCTGTTCAACGTTGCTAGGTTTGAAGTGTGTGGAATTAATGCATCCTTATGGGATGTGTTCCAGCTGAATTCAGTCTTGTGTAATTCACTGCGTTGGAAGTGGCCCAAAGTGGCATTTATTCCTTTGTTAGTTTTGCTTATTTTTTTTTTTTACAAAAGGGCAATTGCTATGCAAAAATACCTCTGAGAGCTATCAACATTGGAAATATCTGTCACTGTAAATAAATTTGGAGCGTTTGTGGCTTATCTCAAACCATACTGTAAACTGATCAGAGTAGGGGCTTTGAATTAAAATGAATGAAAAATGAAACCAAACTCTTTGTTTTCATTTACACAGGTCACGAGCTGGTGATGTGTGAATAGTTCCAAGAAGATAACTAATGAAAAGACACCCTTACTTGGTTTTAAAATTAATTCCCCAAACTATCTTGTCCTTGGTGCCTCTTCCCAGAATCACATGTAGCTTCCTGAGCCAATTCAGATGCGTGCCTGAGTAAAAGGAAAATAAGACAAACTGAAGGAAATGAAACTTCCACAGGCAGTTCCTGAGTTCAGAGCTGCCTCTGTGTGAAAGCAGTCAGCGAATGTACTCAGAAAAAGGGCTCAGTTAAGTCTCTCAGGGGAAAAAAAAAAAAGTGTGTTGCTAACACGTAAATTTAAATGTTTTCTAATTAGCTCCATACTCTATATGATGTAATGTATATTATATATTGGTATGCGACCTTCGTATGGGCCAGGGCAGGACCCAGGTGAGCCTGCTGGGGCAGGGTGGTGACTGCATTGGGTTCCTGCAGGCCGGGGTCAGCCCTGCTTTGAAAACCTCTCCCCAAGCCCTGACAGGTTGCTGTAAATGTCGATTTCCCATCGTGCAGACTTCTGAGAGCTGGTGGCTGAAATACCTGCCTGGTGATAAATACTCCTAGTAACAGATCACTTGAATGCCTGTGGTTTCTGGCTGGGTCATTTGGAAGCAAAACTCTGGGCTGGTGGGGCACCCTGGTGATGAAACAAACCTATTAGCGCTTTACTTGCAGTTTAATTAAGTGTAGAGGGCTGGATTTGCTTGACTGGAGGACTCTGGAAGAGATCCAGTTCTGTCAGCCCTGGCCTCGTCCACTAATTGCCCTAACACGGGGAGTAATTTGGAGAGCTTCTATGGAAGTTTCTCCACCAGAAAAAAATATCTCCACTGGGAAAAGAGAACTTGATTCCAGACCAGAGAGCGTTTACAGCTGCAGTTCTGCACTGCTGGGAGAAGGGGTTCCTTCCCTGGGACATGGCAGCAGAGCTGAGCCATCCAGCCCAGCTGGGCTGCAGACTGACCTTTGCTGAGCCCCGTGTGCTGCCCTGGGGCTGGGGCAGTGCTGCTGCTGGGGCACAGCCTTCTGCTACCTGGGCACGGAAACATGCTTTGCTAGAAAATTTTGGTGAGTTTTTTGGGGTTTGTTGTTGTTGTTTTTTGGTTTTTGTTTTTTTCCTAGGAAAGGTGATTATTCCAGTTCAGCATTTGTGCTCACAAGCTTCTTTCACGTTCCAGTCTAGTGGTCCTTACTCAGACAGAGGCCTGCCTTGCTTTTACTTTGGGAAATCTGCTTGTCACTTCATTAGACCACTTACAGCTGAGTGACAGGGAATTTAATTTTCTTCCTTTCTTTGCTTCTGTCGAAGAATTCTCCCCCATCTCTCGTGTCACCCTGTCACACTGGGATGATGTTTGTGCTACAGAGATGCCGTAGCACAGCCTCTCAGCTCACAGCTAATGTAATCAGCCGTCTCTTATTCTGCCTTGGTATCACCCGGTCCTGATTTCTGTGTTACAAAATCCTTGACTCATCTGTTGCTTAAACAGCTTCATTATTTGATGCCTTGCTTTGAAATCCTCCTGGCAGGGGCAAGAACATGGGCACAGTGGTAGAAATTTGCTCGGTATCCATTGGCTTCAGGGGAGCAACAAGCTCCAGGATCTGAAGTTTCAGGTTCAATGCCAACTATATTGAACAAATAGCCTGTGGTGCCTTCTGGCCAGGCTTCTCCCTCCTCATCCTCACTTAGCCCTGCACTGGAACAGAAAAGTTTTATTTCCATTTTTCTCTTCCTCCACTCCCCTTTCTCCCCCACCCCTGTGATCCGTTCCTTCCTTTATCTATGAAATCAATGAAAAGTCAGAGACTTTTCTTATCTCTTAGCAGTTCCAGAAACTGCCCTTGAAATGCTAGAATCTGAGAAGAGTGTGTAGCAGAGCATCTGCAAAACTTATCTTCCACAACTTTGTATCACTACTGTATTGCAATTTTCTGCCTCTGTACTCTAGCTGACCTATACGTATAATAGAAAACTTTCTCCTATATTTCTCATAGTCAAAAGTTGTCTTATCTTCAAGGAAGAAGAAAATAGGTTCATTACTCAGAGAAAGACAAGGAGATGTCATCCTATGGTAGGGTTTTTTGATTGCTTTGTTTGGGTTTTATAAGTGGCAACTTACTGAACTAAAAATTGCAGGGGGAAAAAAAAAAGCACAGCAGCTTTTCCCATTACTATTTTGTTTTCTAATTAATCTTGCCCATTCAAGCTTTATCTGCTTTGCTCACGCAGAGTTTGCTTTTATAGCTTAAAAAAGGGTTGTGGGGAGGTGTGAATACCCTCCTCTGCTAATGCGTTTTGATTGCTTTTTTCCCCACTGTTGGAAGGCTTTTAGAAACACCACAGCTGTTAATTTTTCATGTGACACTGGTTTCCCACCGCTCTGGGTTATTCAGCTTGGTAAACATTTTGCCTGAAGGATTGCATTTCCTTTGATGCACAAGGTGGCGAGCTGAAAGTTCCAGCCACTGTGATTGCATTTGATGAAGACATAATTAAGACAGGCTAATTTTTGTGTGCGTGTGTATTTAATAACTTTTGAATCGGCCTCGTGGAAGTGAATGGCTCCCAGCGCTGATCACTGCAAACCAATCATACGTTGGGCAAGTGCTTGGAGAAAAGGAATTCCCCGTGGTAGGGGTTACATGGCTTGGCTTTAGCTTGGCTGGGTGACTCAAAGCCAACCTCTGTGGCAGCTGTGTTTGTGGACGATTATCATGCTGCTCTGCTGCCTGTGTTCCCTACACAGCCAAAGGTTTTATCATCCTTGTTAATTTGTGGAGTTGGTCTGGATTGTCAAATTTTGGTCGTGTAATAATATCTGAATAAAATCTGATTGTATTTTATTTGGAAAACGAGGTGCTGTGTGAGTAACTGTGCATGGTCCTTTCTGCTGCAGCAGTTTCTTTTTGACCAGCATGTTTTCTTCTAGAAAAGCAGCTTTATCAGAATTCAACTTTGCAGTATGTGTCGGGTGGGTGAAACTAGATTTTGAAAGAAAAATGGAGTTGAAGTATCTGAAGAGGATCAGCTTTTAGAGATGCAAAGTGTGTTTAAAAATGCCCATGGAATTAGTTTTTTAGAAGAATTATTACGGCTTGGAAGAGAAGCTGCACTCCAAGAGCATTTCTTCTGGAACAGAAATTCCAATTTTAGCTAACGTTGGTGATACAGAAGAATAGTACCTATCTCTTTGATGTCCTATGCACTCATAAATGAGTGCCTATAACACCTCAGAGTTGAATAGGTCCATGTAAGTGCTATTATTGTTTATTGCTATTTAGCATTAGTGAATTTAGGTCTCTCAGGAATCCGATTAAAGCAGAAATAGTGATATTCAGGCCTTCATGTTCCTATTTGTCTTTCAGCGGGTTTTATTTCATTACCTTTGAGACTACTTAGGGAGTGATTTCTGACCCTCCCTGGGTAATTTTCTAATCTGTTAATGCTAAAATATCTTGGAGAGTCCAGATCTCAGGCTATTTTTCTTCCCGTAAATGTTTCTTGGAGCCATTTAAAAAGCCCTTGGAAAGTACAACAACACAAGCCAGGCAGTGTAAGTATGCATGACTTTAAATTATATAGGCCCTAATTCTGTGACAGACAAGTCCCTCTTTGTATGCAGTACCATTCCCCCTCTGCAGCCTTCCCTGGCTAAAGCTGTCAGGGCAAAGTGCATCTCAAAGCTGAAATGTCTCGGTGTCAGAGCAGTGCTGGTCTGTCATTGCTCTTCAAAGTTTAATGTGGTATTTAGAGGTGAGATCGAAGAGATGCAGCATCCCTGCAGCTGGCTCTCTTCTAAACGGCTCAGATCTTGAGAGCCCTTGTGATGGTGCCATCTCCAAGGTGCTGAATAAAAAATATCCGTGGCTCCGGGTGGAATCCAGTGGTTTGTTTCAGAAGTGCCCTGTTGAAGCTTCCCAGCTCCCAGCCTGTGCCAGCCAGATGAAAGCTGTGACACGTGTCTGTGCATCCTGGAGCTGCATCTTCCAACCGCACTGCAGTCGTTCCCTCAGGAGCTGTGAAGTTTCATCAGTGTGCTGCTGGGGGAAAGCTAGGCTGAGGAAATTACTTTGTGCAATCTGAAAGCAGTGTTCTTTCTGATCTGATGGAGAAGAAATTCGTGGAGTTTCGTGCCCAGCTTTGGAGTAATTGCATTTTCAGACTGTTCAGGCCTTCCTTCAGGTGTTGATCATGTTGTTGCTCCGTTGCCATCTAAATGGTGTAGCTGTAGAGACAGCCCTTGAGCTGGTTTAGAAAGGATGCACACAGAGCTGAAGTTTGGGAGTGAGATCCATTAAATAATGCCCAACTCTAATTGTGCCTTCTGCAAGGAGGCTGGAGCTGGCAGGTGTGTCTCTGTGATGGTGAGGCCTCTGCTGGAAGGCTTATACCTGTCAGAGCCAGAGACACCCTGCTCAATGGACACAGATTCCCTTTGCTCTGGATGTGGTTGATGAAGCAGCAAGGAGGTGAGAGCTGTGTTGCTCCAGCCTGGCTGGATGCCTTTCAGCAGAAATGTCTCGTTCTGTGAGTTAAAGGGACTCGACTAATCACTGCTCTTTACAGAATAGCTCTGGTAGTATTTCGTGGGCATTTCCCTTTAGTGAACTCATTATTCTCATCTCTGTTATGGCTGGAGCTCCTGGGCTGGGTGACTCTTTTAAGAATAACTTTATCTTCTTGGTTGTGCATAAGGAGAAATCGAGGTGTCACTAATGTTTGTGTCCTCCTGGGTCGTGGTCCTCAGAAGGAAGTGAAAACACAGAGCAGCCAAACTGTAATTTCCCTGGGCAAGGCAGCAACGCTTCCAAACCATAACTTTTCTGCTTTCGGTGACAAAGGTTCAGCTTCTGAGCTAGAATAGGAAGCAGAAATTTCCACTTGAAAATAAAAATATATACAGTTGTGCTTGTTTTTCTCCAAAACCTTGTCTCACTACCTTTCTTCCGAAAGATACGTTGTTTACCTTAAGCTCTGTTTACTTTTCTGTTCTCTGAAATTCTCTGGTTTTCTATTCACTGCTGCTATTGCCCATCTCCTTTTCCATGTTAAGGGTTCTAAGACAAAAAATTGTTGGTCGTCTTTGGTGGTGAACAAGGAAATGAAAATTGTCTAAAATACAATCATATCCCTTCCTTCCTCTTTCCATAAGAAGCTGTATTTCCTCCCACATTAAAATCTACAGGCATGGTATATTTGAATAAGAGGAAACCTATGGATAGTACGAAGGGGGAGGGAGATGCTTGGTTAATTCAAATTGGGATCTTCCTCTATATCTTTTGTGTTTTAAGCCTTTCTGAAATATGTGTTTGTATTAAATAGTTCGATAGGTAGGACACTGAAAATCCACTGTTGAAACTCCTTGAGAGGTATCACCCTCCTGTACAGAAGGAAAGTAGTGCTGATGCTTTACACAGGTTGAACTTTTCTCTCTGCAAGCCACAGTCACAGGTGATAAATGACCCTGCAAAGCCTGAACTTTCCTGTGAGTGTATTATCTGCCACCAGCTTCTGGGTTCAAAGTTTCTCCAGCACGTACATTTCTTCCTTTACCTGCAAAATAGGTTTGGGGTTATTTTGTGGAGCTACTTATTCTTTCAAACAGTGTCTGCTCACGCCCTTTCCCTGTGGCTGAAGCAGCCACATGTCAAACACGGGACTGTGACCTTGCACAGTGCCGCACGCAATGGGCCCTGTCCAGCAGGAAATGCCATGTGTGTGACTGGCCTTGCACTGTGTTCCTCACCCTTCTCCACCCTTGGGATGCTGATGCGACAGCCTCACAGGATGTTTGATTCCAAGAGGTTGAATATGATAAAAATGAAGTAAATAGCATCGGAGCACATGTAATTCTAAACTGCACAACAGTTCAGACTGTGAAGTATTAGAGGGTGATTGTAACATGATAAACTGGTTTAGTAATAAATCACAAGGCAAAGTGCTGATTGTGATCAGGGGGCATTTCATCACAGCTAATCACTGCTAAGGATAACTCAGAGGCCCTTGTAATAAATGTGTGTGATGTGAAGCAATGTGTTAAGTGGTGGTGACAGGAGGCTTGGATCCTGGCAGGTGTGGCTGTCGATTGTGTAGATGCAGCACAGCACAAGGAGCACCCCAGAACTGAGCAGCTGGGTCTGGTTTTGAGCAGGGCAGTCTGGCGACAGATTTATTACTCTCTGAACAGCTCAGAGGTGTGTGATGGTGGGATCCCCTTCTGAGGTTGGTGTCCTAGTGTCATACTCTGAGTAAACTTTGCTGGAATGGGTTTTTGCCAGATGCTTGTGCCCCCCTCCCTCTGCCTGACCTGGTGATACGATGCAAATCAAACACTCCTGTCCATAGGGATGATGAACTCTCCCTTTAACTTGACCAGCTGGACACGCGCTAAGTAAATCTTGCCAGTATTAACAAGATCTTTAAGGGTGTGAGTCCTGGCTAACTCTTACAATCTGTCATTACACCTTTAAATCTTCATCAGAACTAGGGCTCTGAGTCTTCCCAGGACTGTATTAATTGGATTTCATGCTACTGGGGAGGTGTGTGGTTTGTGTCTTGCATAGCAATTACAGGCACAGCCACTGAAGATTTTAGTACTCCTTGTTTAATTCCTCCAAAACTGCCATTGCTCTTGAAACTTTTAATAACCACCAGCTTACCTTTTGTGAATCGGTGATTTGAAGGAGTAAACAGAAGTGGAAGAGCTTTTCAGCTAATGCAAGTCACCCATGTTTTTGGCTGACTCTGTCAAACTGCTTCTTTCTTTAACCTTTGGATGATTTTCTTTGCCAAGGGACTGCCTGGCACCGTGGTGGCCTCAGGTCCATAAAACAAAGTAAGCATAACTTATGCATCTGAAAACTGTCATCTTTAATCTCGATTTCCAGAGTGCATTGCTGACCAAACTGCAATTTTAAAAGCTTTATTCCCTCTTTTTCTGTCGAAGAGGTCTAGTCAGAAAATAGTGGAGAACAAACCCATTTTTCAGCCCAGATGAAGTGCATAAAAATTATAAATTGATTTTTATAGTGCTTGTTGAACTTGCTTGCTCAATAATAAATTATTCCAGTTATAATGTAACCAATGCATTCCTTGTAACTACCTGCTCTCTGAACAGTGACAGTCTACAACTTGTATTAATATAAACCATATTGAGCAACCAGCAGAGCATATGCAGTGTTTCAATGCAACATCAGCACTGAAATCATGATAAAATACTTCAGGGTGTCAGGCTAGTCTGTGACAGGGAGCTGGTAATTTGGTCTGGTCTTCAGGAATGCTCTTCAGGAGCTACAGTGGAGTTAATGGGGGAAAAAAAAAGGTTCACTGGCAATAAGGGGCTGAGTGGCACTTTATTTGTCTGTTCAAATCAAGTATCAGATGCCAATTAAAAGGGTCTCCTGCAGTCACTAATTAAGCAGCACTGAGGGATTGATTAGCCATTTACCAATGACTGTCAGTACAAATGCATTTGTTCTATTATCCCAGCATGTACTTCAGGGAATCGACCAGTTTCTATTAACGAATCCGAGCATGTGCACGTGATAAGCACAGGACTCTGGCATTTAATTTATTTTAATATATAAACCATTAATTTTATTGACTGGCCTATGCTCTTCAGCCATGGATAGGTTTTCTATTGCTTCAGAGGAGTTTGTCTTCAAAAATGACTCTCCAAAAGGAGAGGAGCCATCCAATAAAATGGGTAAGGGTCAAATTATCGTGTGTTCCACTGGTATGCTCCAACACTCTGGACTTCCTGCTGCACCTCTGGGCCAGAGAGGTGAAGATACAAATGAGGAAACAGGTAGTGAGAAACATGGTTTTGAAAAGCCCAAGGTGAAGATCAGTGTTGGACATCTGTAGCATTGCTCCAGCCTAAAGTTCTGGAGCAGGATTTTGGGCAGTTGGCCCTGCCCTGGCCTTGGCAGCACCCCCTCTGAAAGGTGCTGGAAATCCCGGGAGTGCCAAAGGCTGTGTTTGGATTTTCAGTGCCTCCATTTCCTTCACAAATGTTTAGATGATGACTACATTTTGAAACAGAAAAATGCTTTCTGCGCTGTTTGTCTTGAGAGTGACCCTTTTATTTTTGTTCAGTTTGAAGAAAACACTTTGTGTCAGAATTTCCCACATCGTGGTAACGTTTGGCCAATATTCCTGCCTCATCCTGTTACGTTTTTCTAATGGAGCTCCAAATGCAGCTTCTGCAGGAGATACTGGGGTTCTGAGAGAGTCACCCGTGACTTCCGTGGCTGTGCTAAGAGCTGGTGAGCAAGGAGATCTCTTGGGAAATAGGTGTGAGAGACCAGCTGCCCACCAAGGTTTTTAAAGGCAGATTTATTCTTGCTGTGACAGGGTCAGTGGTTCTGTTTCTACACCTTCAGTGGCAGGTTTTTTTTTCCTGACTTCAGTGGGAGATTTGATGCAACATGGAAAGGGAAGGAGTTCAACATAGGTGGGATATACTTGCCTTTATTTTCAGAATTCAAAGTCTGTTTGATATTAAAATGCAAATAAGCAAGAAAACAAAAATCTCCTCAGAAACCACGATGCCTTATTCAAGATGCTGCTATTTGATGCCTATTCTAGACTTCATCCCAGTTTTAGTCTTATACGAAAGTCTTCCCTAGTTCTGATTTAATGTTTGGGGAAATTAGATTTGGAATGAAATACAGTAGGAGGAAATATTTCTTAAATTTGATAGTTGAAAGAAATGCCCTTAATCTCTCCTGTTATTAGTACTAAAGGAGCTGTCAGAGAATAATAAAACTATTGCAGTAAGCCCCTTAATTCTTTCCTTTAGTCATTTCTTCTCCTGTTTTCCATTTGCCTTTTTTTTATTCTTCTGATATTAATTTTTTTTGTTCTGTTTTCCTCTGCAGTTTTCACCTTCTTTCCCTCAGTACAGCATTCTGTATTTCGTACTCTTTCCCCCCACTTCTCCCTATCTCTTTTTAAAATCTCATTATGATTTTTTTTTTCATCTTGTCTCCCTCCTCCTCCCTTTTTGAGCTTTTATTTTGCTTCATATTTTCCACTAGAACTCAGTCCTGTGCTGTCATGCCTGTTTCTGTCAGCGTGGTCACAGTGGATGATCCATGGGGGGCTGTAGAATGGCTGTGCCTGCTTTTCTGAGGGCTCCCTGCCTGCACTGCTGCTGTTCTTGCACGACAGCAGCAGCTTGTCTGCTATTACCAGAGATGTTTGCCTGCACACACCACTCTGGTGTGGCTGTGTGGCAAGAAATGTGCCAGGTGCTGGGTAGTTTGCGAGTGTGTAGGAATATTGCTGGTGAGTATTTTTGCTCGATTAACTTGGTTTTGCATTGTTCTCCTCCTTTTCCTATGGCAGTAGCTCTGCGCAGACACTTTTTTGTTGGCTTTGTATGTTGAAAAGCTGCTGTGAGGGCAGTTGTGGAGAAGGAGGTCACCCAGATGGCTCATTAGAACCAGAAAGTCAGGGGAGGCAGGCAAATTGAGACTCGTCTGATATGATAATCCTGCTATTGTGACTAAAAGAATCATAATAAGTGTAATCCTTGTGTAATAAGAGTGATAATCCTTGTGATACTGGCAATGGAAATGGTTATGTGTATGAATAAGCCTTTCAAAAACAAAGTTGTTGCTAATCAATCATCAGGTGGTTACTTCCATGGTACAACTATGCCACCACCCCTGTACCTTGTGGCCCCTTCCTCATTTATCAGTTTCAGCCATAGCTGTTGGACATCATTAAGTGGGCTTGATATGCAAATTGAGCTGAATATAATGGTCTACAAAGAAAAGATTTGGATTAAATATAAGACACAGCCCTAATACTAGGATTTGGTGGCCCTAGGTGCATACAGTGCCTGAAATTAATCTTACGATTACAGCACTTTTTTTCACGTTGTACAATAGAGTAAAATGTTTTAACAAATGCTTTTTGATGGCTGTGATCCTCTATAGTCATAGAAACTTTACCTGCAGTTATGAAAATATAAAGAATAATAATAATGCCCCAAATCTGACAAACAGACAGCCTCAGTGTCTGATGCTGAAGTCCAGACTGCTGATTTGCTTCCTGGAACCATCTTTATCTCGTGTCCCTCCCTCAGCCTTTGGATAGTCACTGTCCTGCCTAAACGGCCTGACTGTCCTGAGGGCCTTTGCAGTGGGGTATTGCTGAAATTCCAAGTGGCAGCTGCTGCTCACGCAGGGGCCAAACTCACCTGAGCTTAGAGACTGCTGGAAAATGCCACTCGAGGTAGCCAGACATTCTGAACTGACCATCTGCTTTGCAGTTGGTGTTCCTGTGCCTCATCAAACCTAATTGCTCCTGTGACTGTTAGTAAAGGGGGGAAGGGGGCTATTTCTCGTTGCAAACTTAGTGGTGATATTTTCTGAACTATAAATATCAGTCCCTCTTCAGGTATCCACTGGCTCCCATTTATCAAAGTGACAGCCAGCCCGCCAGCAAGCAAACCTCTCAAAATAGGTGATAAAATTAGCTACAATCGATACTCCATTCAAAGTAATATAATTAAGCCCACAAGTTTATGTTTAATTTCATCTTGCAGAGGACTTTGTTCCAGAAGGACCTGATTTTTGCAATAGCCAGAGGAGATAAGCACAGATCATTTTACAGTTCTCGTTGGACAACTGCACTTACTAGGGAAAGTCTGGTTGATATATCTGTTGCAGGGAGACAGGTATCAGCTACCACAAATTTCAGGGAAAAATAGCAAAAGTTTAATTACACAATTTTTTTTTTTGAGGACTCCAAATCATGATGGATGCTGAGACAAACCACTTTCAAATTCATGTGATCACTGGTGCATATCAAATTTAGTGAGGCAGAATGCAGGTTGGTATTTATAACTGGGATTATCACTTATAGGAGCATATAGCATACCAATTAATCTTACTACCAGTTGAGTGAAGAGCTTGGGCAAGTATCTAAATTTTGAATATTTGAAATAGGATAAGGATATTGGTAGGACTAATTGTTTGGGAGTTACACTGGCTGTAAGTAAAAGAATTTTCCAGAGTTTGAGTCTACCTCCATATATCTGATAGTTACGTATTTTCATCTGCTTTAGTGTTGATTTTCCCTGATAGCTGCCCTTGGGTCACCGAGATGTTTGTGCAGCGTCACTGGTTCACTGCCAAAAAGTGCTGCTAACTTTGAAAAATTTGGTATGGGGCATTGCACCGTTGATGTCGGGGTGTACAACATCATCATTAAGATGCGTTTGAACGAGGTCTTGAATAAGAGCACAGGGTGCCACTAGCAATGCTGGCGCTCGTTTTCAGCATGTAAGATCCCATCCTGCTCCTTGTGTTCTCTCCCACCTTCGTGCATGTGGGCCACTTCATCCTTCAGCGTTCCTGTGACGACTCCTGCCTGGAGTGATCAGGTTCTGGTGCTGCCTTGTCACTGTCCCCCGCTGCTGTAATGCTGTAGTGCAATGTCAATGAAGCCATAAATCAAGTCTGCTCTGAAAACAGATGCTTGTAGAAAGCTAAGCATCCTAAAAGTTCTGCACAGTGCACAACCCAGACACCAGGCTGATCATCTCTTTCCAAGCTGATCCAAGCAAGATGTTTCCTTTTATAAATTGGGGGTGGCTGCAGGCAGAAAATTCTGTGCAGAGATAAATTCTTTGTGGGATTTGTTCTGTTTGATCTGTTACTTTGCCTGGAAAACCCTTTCCTTTTGGCTCTTGGATTGAGGTCCTGCTGTGGGTGTGGGGTGAGGTGTCAGTGTGGAAGAGGGATTGGCAGCAATTGCAAAAGGGAGTAGTGTGGAGAGTTTGAGCAGAAGGGTTTTGGCAGCTCCTGCTAGCAGCAAATCCAGAGTGTATGATAAAACTTACAAAGGAAGTGTCAGGAGTCGGTGCCACATTAAAGAAAGCCTGAACTAATCTTTCAATTTGGGCTCTGAGAGACTCTTTTACAGTGGTGGGTGTACGTGTGCACGCACACTGTGTGCTTCTGTGTGTATAAATAAAAACTGGCCTCTGATTCTTGTAATCCCTTCCTACTGGAAAAATGTCATGGTATTACATGGATTTTTGGTCAGTTCAGAAGAAGTTGCGTCTTAGCACATTTCCAATCAATTGGTCCTGGGAACATGCCTCTGACTGTGCGCTTGTGTGCTGCCTTTAGGCAGTATGTGTAAAAAGGCAACTACCCCAGGAGCTTTAGCTCTGCCCAGCAGGAGAGCAGTATTTTATGAGCTCTCTCGCATGCTTTTGTCTGAGACGTGATGATGTTTGCATTATAGGTCACTTGGAAATGTCTTCTTCTGAGCAAGTTTTTTCTGTTTGAGCTATCATCTAACCCAGAGCCCAGCCATGCAGCTGCCTCTTGGGTAAATCCTCTGACAGCACAGTTCTTGTCAAACTGTTTCACGTGTTCATCTAGGTTAGAATAATCAGAGCTGCTGATGTGTGCTGCCATCAGCAACCGCATTGGCCTGGGCACATCAGTGCATAGAGTGGTTAATTAAAAAAAATGAGCTGATCTCTGTTCGCCCTGAGCCAGGTTAAATTGTAAGGAAACTTGCAAGCAGCAAGGCCTCTCACTGGATGGCTCCTGACAGTCACGAAGCAGATGCTGGGGGTGACTTGAATTCTCTGTGTGGTTGGAAATGCAGTCATCTCAGGATGACAGAGATGACAGGACTGGAATTACAGCCCTGTTCGTGTCAGGCTTTGTAGAGATGTGCTGTGGCTAAGGCTGCCAGTAGCCTTGAAATTGTATCTTCCTTTAGTGCATCCCTCACAGCAGCAGCTATTTCTGTTGAAATGCACATCAGATTTGGGAGGTTTATATTCCACGCTTTGGAGGCGTTTCTTGGCGAGAACTGTCATTCTTAATTGAGGCAGTGCTTGCTTCCTGGGCCTTTGCTTTGTCAGGTATGGGTTTGCTGTGCAGGAAGACTTTAAATGTGTTTAACTCCGTGCTCTGCGTCTTGGCTTCAAAGGATTTGCCCATAGCTCAGAACTACAAACCCCTTCATTTCCCGTGTCAGGACTGGCTCCTTTGCTCTGCAAAGGGAAGTGAAGGGTGCTTGCAGATTGCTGTGGCACCAGCCATGGCCTGTGCTTCAGCTGCCTCACTTGCATGACAAGAGAGCACAGGGCTCTTCTGGTCTCTGATGTGTGTAGGCATCTGAAGGCTGATGTGAGCTGCACGCTGCTGTGAGTCCCTCAGAGATGATAGCTGCGAGGATCCGTCTGACTGTGCAGCTTGGAACAAAGGTTACAAAGGTGGATTAATGGCTAAGTGCTCCTTGGCTGTGGCTGAACGATGGAAGGTGGCCCAGCACTCACATGTTCTCTGAGAGCTTGTTTCTCCAGAATGTGGCTTTCCAAATGCCACCGGAAAGATGCTGATGACAACTTCATGTGAAACACTGTAAGTGGCAAAGTATTCCACAAATTAGCTCATCGTCTTAGAAATCAATATCGTTTAAGATGTGTGTTCCAAACAGTGGCAGCACTAATCTGAAAGTGTTCCCTGACTCAGCAGCTGAATGGAAATACCCATTAGGGAACAGGATGCTTCCTACTGTTCAGCCCACGCCTTTCTCTTTTTTGGAAGTAATTCATGTTCCTTCACAGCTGCTGAAGGCAACGAGCTCCTCTGTGTCTATGAATTCCTGAGGCATGAGGAGAAATACTGAGATAAAGAATCAAAAGAAGTGGGACTGTGATAGAAATCTACCAATTAATACAAGCAACCAGCTTAGCTTTGGTGTTGGACAGGTAGGATTGGCTTTTCCTTGGGGGCTACGTGGTTAAATGTGGGGTTTGGGCCTTAGAGGCATTGACTGGAGTTAGAAAATGCTTGGATTTAGACTGAGAAGAGCTATTAGATAGGAGTTCTAGTTTGGGTAAAGGACAGAAGGTGCCAAACCCAAACACTCCTATTGGTGCCTGGTGTAGTGCCTGATAGTGTGAGGTGCCAGGGGCTGACAGGTCTGTCTGGGCAGATTTTGACCTCGAACTATGAGATTTTGCTGTCTTCAGCCTGGGGTTTGGACTACCAGGACAATGAGGACTGCAAGGTGGGTAGAAATCAATGCTGCCTTGAGCTAGGACTGGGGTTTAGGCAGGGTTCAGGACACCACGCTGGATGGAAAATCAGTGTGTATGGGTTAGAGGCATCTAGCCTGGTAATCTGTATTTCCTTTAAACTGAAGAAGTCCACTGAGCTTTGAAGGAGCATTTAGGATAAGCTGGGCTAGTTGATGCCTGCTGTTTTCTTGCTGTACTAAACATGGGCCAGAAAATATCTGGGTCTTCGTTAAGACTGATCACTCATGTAGAAATCAATGAAACCATTTTTCCCAAGGGCTACAGTAATTCAGCTCTCCTGACCAAAAGGAGTGGTCAGTCACAGGGCAGCACCTCTTGTGTCACAGTGAGCTTTATTTAAACAGACTGACTTGCTTTTTACCCCAAGCTGTGTTTGTGGGCATGGCTTCTGTTTCTTCTCTTCCAGGCTGACGGGCACCGCTCCTGGCCGTTGGGTGCAATCCTGCTTCACCACATCAAGCTTTATGGCCCACTCATAAAAGTAGATTTAACAGCAGCGGAAGCCTAAATGCTGCAGCATTATTGCAAAGCAAGGCAGGCTCCAGAGTCCCTGCTTCCACAGCCTTGTAAGAGGCTTGGCTAGACAGCAACCTGCCAGCCACCAGGGTGAATAGAGTGCCTCCCAATCAGAGTCAGTTTCAGATGTAGTTTAATGCTCATTTCAGCTGGATGAGATTCTCTGCAGGGATGTGCAGCACACAGAACCTCAGTTCAGGCTTTCTTCTGGTGCATCATCTCAGTTTATGTGGAGAGGAGGTGTGTGCTCAGTCCTTTATGCACTGGTTGATTCCGTGCTGCCCTCCGTGCTCCCCCATTACCCCCAGCAGTTGGCTTCAAGAACAAAGGGAGGTTTCATTATTGCAGTTCAGCTGCAGCCAGAGAGAAGGATGGGCTACAGATTCAGGCAAGAGCAGACAGATAAAGGGAGTGAGCATGAGTGCACAAGGCAAATGCTTAAAACACAATAACATGAAAAAGCCAAGGAGAAAACAACTCTAGGCAGAAGGAAAATCTTTAAAGACCTGAAATCATTCCTGCACTGATCACCATCATAAATCCAGTACTAAATTCTGATACCCTCTTCCTTCTTCATTTTTAAAGCAAGGTTGTCCATGGAAAACTGTTCTATCTCACCTGCTCTGCCAAAAGGCCCCATGTGACAAACGACCCAGGGGCAAACACAGCATTAGAACAAAACAAACCAACACATTCTGTGGGGAGCAAAGACTATTCTTGCCTCTTGTTTACCACCTTCTTTTGTACTACTGCCACAGAGGTCCACAGATGTTTTATCTTCTGTCACTATACGGGAGATATAATATTCTTTAATTTCCAGAAAAAAAATCCCTCTGCCTCCAAATTCTCATTGTAGGATAGAAATGTCTTCATCTCTGTTCTTTGAGAGAATCATTTGGGAAGTCACTACTTTAGTCCTACTGCACGCAGCAATAAAAGTGCTATCGAGACTTTGATAAGCTGTGTCTACACAATTTCACTGCAGAATTTTGTTTCTTGATTTCCCTGTGCCGTTCTGCCGTGTCCTGGTTGTGCTCAGAGGATCTGTTTGTTCTTAGCGAGACTGCCCCGGGCATTATTTCCCAAATGATTCCAGCACAGTCTCTGAAAATCTGGCAGAGGAAAAGCTAAAATCCTGTCTCTGAGAGAGGTTTGGTAGCAAAGGGCAGGTACGTGCCCAGCGAGTGTTTCTCTGGAATGCTTCCTTTCTTCCCTGGCAGGGTCCACCTCTGAGGCTGACAGTAGCACAGTCCCGACAAGCTGTCCCACAGTTTGGAGCTGCTGCACTCTGAATGCAGAAATCTGGCAGCTGGACCCAGATTGAGGGCCTAGCAGTTGGGAACTAACTCCTTGCCAGCTCAACAGTGCAGTCCCTTGAATTGTTTTTGGGTACAAAAAAAGCTTAAACAAGATTCATCAGCTGTTGTTTTTTTTCTCCTTTTAGGCTCTCCAAAAGCCAAGGACTTGTAGGACGTTTGGGGACTGCTTTTCTAACCACCAGTCAGTTTGTCCTGCAGCTCTTTGACACATACAGTTTCTTTAAACAGTTCAGCGTCATTCAGAGGGATTGTGTGCACGAGAAGAAATTTAAATTTGGGTGCTCCTTCGACAGAGACTAAAGTCTGCGCGAGCCCAGATGAGGTGTTAGCAACGGGTTGGTAAAAGAGAGTGAATGTCCTTAACATAGTGATGGACTCTTCTAATATGCCATTATATTCCCCATGCATTGTGCTGATACTGTTTGCTAGTGCGTGATCCTGAACGCTGGTGACTTGTTTTGTAGTACCTTAATATTAAAAATGTATCAAGCAGTTTGCCTTTTCGCAGTGCTTGTTGTCTTTGGATGCCTTTTGAACCAAGCACATTATCCAGGCAGCAAACAGCGTGGCGGGCTGTGAAAACAAACCTGTTTTGAGTTCAAAGTGAAGTTATGTCCATTTTACCCAGGGCACGTGAGTCAGCACGAAACCTGGCTGAGTTTTCTTTGCGTCCATCTAAGTATTGCTATAAAACATTGGTACATCCCTGTCGATCTCCACAGTACTCTACCAGTGCATCTAAAATCACCTGCTAGAGAAGGAAAATCTTCATTTATTTATTTTATGTTTTTTGTATTCAGTGGGCAGCCCATGAAACCCGCTGCAAGATTAAACTGCACCCCTGTCTCAGTTGCATCCCTCCGGCTCCAGCCTGGCTCTGTAAGGTATAAACAGGGCAAGGGCTCTTAGAACCAGCAAGGAGTCTCCCCACTAGATAACCACCCTGCACAAACCTCCTGCATCTGGGAAATCAAGGATTAACAAAGGCAAGTGAAAGCTTGCAGAGGGGGTGAGGCAGCATCCTGCCTTGGGTTAGTGGCTGAAGGGATACCCCAAGGGTGAGTGCTGGCGGGAGGGATCCCACCCTACCCTGAGCCTCCTCCAGTTCAGGGCAGTGGGGTACCCCGAGCGTGCAGCTGTGTGCACACCTCCCTTGGGGAAACAGCTGGAATTCCTCCGGCAGCTGTGCTTGAGGCTAGTAAGTCTTCTTTTCCTCTTAATGCTGGAAATTTACAGTAAAAATGAAGTCTTGTGAAGCTCTTTTGCAGCCAGCCCCGGCTTCCCCGGGAGTGCGGAGGCACAGAATCTGAGCTGCCTGAACCAAATAAGACAGCAGGAGCCCCGAGAGCAGGAAAAGCCATTTAAAGCTCTTCTGCTTATATCTCTCACTGCTGAACTTGCTGTGGGGGTAGATGTTAATTTAATGAGTACTCATTAAATTATCTTACAGTAGCTCAGATATGTCCCAGCAGGTTCCTTGAACATGACACAGGATTTTGTTTTGTATTGTTTGGGCTTGATTAGTTTTTCTGAGGGACAGTTATAGTCCTAACAGAGAAGGGTATAAAAATACCATTGTACAAAACTTTGTGGAGAGAACTTACGTTAAACCCCACCCTATGCTCATGGTATTTTTAGGGTAATATTTAAAATATAGTTCAGCTTTCAATATTCTTCCCCCAACATTCTAACTGAATTTTTTTTTTTTTGAGATGTTAGAAACAATAGCTTCAAACAAAGAAAAATATTTTAAAGCAAAACCAGTATATATAACTTCAATGAATTTGAAGTAAATCAAGAAGTTTTTGCAGGGGTTTGCCTGGGAAAAAACCAAACACGTTTGTCTTGGGATCCATCATAGTTTTCAGATTTCCCACAAACACAGAAGATGAGTTGTTCACAACACTAGAGTCAGTGTGAGCTGGAGAGATGAATTCCACCTGGGATGCACAGTTATAGGTGAGGTGTGACACCTCTAGCAGCAGCAATTAAAACAAAGAAATAGGCTGTTCATCTCAAACTGAAGAACAATACCTGGAACTGCAGCAAAGGAGAAAAAGCGGGAGCTTTGAAACAAAGAAGCTGCCTGTGCCCGGTCACAGATGATGTTTTCCAAGGCTGTTCCTGAAGACAAATAACTGACAGAACAATCCTGTGTTAGAGATAATTGGGGGCTAATTAGCAGCAGGGATCAGTGTCCTCAGTGCTCCAATCTGGGCCGGTCTGGGTGATGGTCAGTCCGACACTCCCCGTGTCCGGGGCTCACGGGGCTGTCCGTGCTCTCCGAGGGAAGGTCACTCCTGGGGCACGCTCCAGCTCCCTTCTCTGGAGAATCCCTTCCCTCATGCCAGGAGGAATACAGGTGTGGATTGTGCTGAACTGGACAAGCCCTCTAAGCAGCCGTAAGGTCCCTTTCCAGCTGGTGTGGCTGATTCACCTCTTCCCTTCCTGGGTGTGAGGTATCCTCCGGGCTCCAAACCCTCCTCCGTTAATGGAGTGGAGCAGAATACCCTCCAGTGCTGCTCCCTGCTCCTGCTGTTTCCCGTATCATTGAACGAGAGAGCTCAGATCAGGCACGGAGCGAACGAGCAGGATGTTAAACAGCTACTTTTATGTCTAAAAAAGATTCCCCCCCCCCACCCCCTTTTTTTTGGGCTAACAGCTTATCAGCGTGAGTCAGGCCTGGAGAATGAACACTGTGTTACATGGGTTTACATATAAATAAGCTCCCATTTTCTCAGAGGCAGCCTGGGCATTTTCTGCTAGTTTGGCAGAATTTCCCGGTGATTGGGGTTTTGCAGGTCCATGCAGCCTCTGTAATAAGAATACCTGCTGATGTTAGAATTCAGGTTTTATTGGAGATGAGGTGTGGTCTGGCAGTTTATTAACAGCTGAACTGCTGAGCAGCTGGCGGGCAGGTCAAACCGAAGGCAACATTAGTTCAACTAACTCAATACTCCATGGGACGTTTAGTTTAGGGAAATATGGAAACGATTTCAGCTCCCTCTGATAAATAAACAACATGCCAGGCTTGCAGATTGTGTTTTGAAGGAAACTTTGGGTTAGTATTTCCATGCTTCTGAAACAGGCATCCAAAGTAGGCTTCAGTTAGCGAAGTGTGGGGAGGAACATCTTAAATAATTTGCCTATAGTGATGAATTTTGGATGATCTGAGGTTTCCAGTGGACACAGCAACTGAGGATATTTACTTGAAAGCATTTCAGTAAGGAAGGGGTGTGATGAACTTACTCTGTGGACATGGACATTCCGTATGTTGTGATTCATTTCTGAAGTGCCTAATCCTGTGTTAGAAAGGACAGTAATGAGAGAGGCAAAACTGCCTCCAAGGGCCGTTGCTCAGCACTTGGAGCTCACTGTGGGTATCAGCAGCTTATTTTACTGAGATTGAAGCCAGAGGTGTCCAAGAGTCACAGAGCAGATGTAGCTGGGCAAATGGGGAGCTGTGGTGAGAGAGGGCAAACCGAGACCTTGAGGGGATGTTTGGTGGATCCCAGGCTGAGAGGAGAAATTGCTGAGTTTCTTTTCCAACGTCATCTCTGGAGAGGGGCAAGGAGTCCTCCAGAAATGAGCCCAGGATGTTTTTTATCACAGGTCTTATATTTTCCAAATACAAACTCGGTGTCTGTGTGTGTGCTTACTTTTTAAGAGTATGTATAGTGCTTACCATGGTAAACCACTGGTTTCTGGTCAATTTAATGATGCTGTAGAATGTGGTTTATGGCTGACTTTCTCTGTGTTAATGCCTGCAGGAAACCAGGGCTTTATTTATTTTATTTTTTTAATCTGTAAGAAAACCAGGCAATGACTGCTCCTGATTCTGTGGCTGAGAAGTTCCTGGTGCCTGTTTTTGTTTATTTGAGGGGTTTTTCAGTGGAAACCTCATTGCCTTTCCCAGGTGCAGGACAGAGGCTGTTTCGTTACCTTGGTTTATCAAGCAGCTGTATCCACATAAACACTTGTTTTGTTATCTGCTTCCAGCACTTCCAGAATGGAACTGGGATCTGCTAAAATTCAAGGAGATCTGATGCGAGCTGACGAATTATTGTAGGAATTCAGTGCAGTGTTGTTAAAAGAAATGAATAAAACATTAGTAATGAACTCTTAACTTGTGGACACAGAACAGTTCTCCAAAATGCAGATTGTTTTCATACTTCAATACTTTCTCCATTATGAAGCAATTAACTCTCCTCTGTTGTCTTTTAAGAACAGAAGCTTTTGTTTCAAACGTAGCATCTTCCTCTCTTCCCAAATATCTTTTTGCAGTTTCTTAGTCTTTACTGTTTTGGATGAAAGATTCTCGTTCTTCTTTGTGTCACAGGAACGAGAGCTGAATTTCGATGTTTTCGATTTCCTAGAGCACAAGTATTGTTTGAGTTCGTAATATCCTTTTTCCCTGATAAAATTAGTATGTTTTTCATAGCAAAATGAAGCAATTGCAAAAATATGAGAATGTCTGCATCTTCATGAGGTGACATAGATTTCAGCAAATTATTTTATTTACTTCAAATGGTGGTTTCCTCTAATCATCACAGCAAACCCAGATTAGCAGTGTGCTATGCATTGCAGAGTTTGACGTCTGTTGTACATCATAACTGAAAATTCTTGACTTTGCCATCTTATTTCAACATCTTTCTCTCCACTGCCTGCTCTTTGAACTGACCGAAAAATCAAAGTGCAAAAAGTGCTGTAATTCAACCCATGCTTGGGGAGATAAAAAAAACTGATTGGTACTTTGATGGAAATGAAATACAATTTACATTTCTTAATGCAACAGCAACAACAAAAATCCAACAACAGAAGGGTCATTACTTTAGTTCTAAGGTAGATTTGTGTTGAATTGGAAAACTGCCTTGAGTGCTGGAGAACATAAAAGCCTGATGTACCACTTTCTAATGTAATACTTACTTGTTTGTGCTCAACTGGTGTGCTATTATGAACATTATTAGCCAGGGCAAAAAAAAAAAAAGATTTTATGAATAATTTTAATGATGACAGCAATCTTTAATTTGTGTTGTAACCTAAGCAGCATGTAAGCAGACCTTTGAGTAGCTTCTGGTGATCCTTGTATCAGAATAGTATTCCAGAATTCCTTGGGCTTTTTTGTTCTCAGGCCCTCTTTTCACCAGGGCAGCAGGTAAATTGTGGAATTTAGGCACATTAATTAAAATTCATTGCTGCTGATTCGTTGCATTCCGTATAGTTTTTTCAAGTAACCTGTTTTTTTTTTTTTTCTGCTAAGGCAAAAAACCTCATCCTTTCTTATTCCATTCTTTACATTTCTCAACCACAGGTAACTTTGGTTTCAAAAAGAGACACCTTCTTCAGGAAAATGTCACAGCTATCTTGACAGGGCAGAACAGTAATCTTTGAAAGGCTGTTGTAAAGGATTTGTCAAACACACTTGTAGGTGCGTGGTTGAACCACCAGGCCGTGTTGCTGTGAATTTTCTGGTTTATTGTGGAATTTTTTTGGTCATGGCTTTTTTTTTTTTTTGAGCTGCACACTTAAATAACTGTGAACTGTGACAGATCTTAGGCTGAAATGATTCAGAAGTGGGATTTGAACTCATCTCTGCCACCTCCCAGGTCAGTGATTCCTGTTCTAGGTTATGGAATTATTTGCTCTGTTTTTTGGGTTATTTGGTTGAGGATTTGTTTGGGTTTCTTTTCCCTCTCAAAAAGAAATGAAAGTAAGTATAAATCTCAAAATTTAGAGATTAAAAATTTTACTTCTGCCTGTGTCTTCTTTATAATGTTCATTTTTGGAGATGAATTAGTGCATAATATCCATTTTGACAGATTGAACAAGCTTTGGTTTAGGTGCTGTGTATGTTAGAGGAGTGGCCTTACTTTAATTTGTCACCTTTTATTCTTTCAGTCAAACCCCCCGCCCCCCCATTTATTAGCACAAAGCTGTGTGGGAAGTACAGAAGTCCTACTCCAAACTCTGCTTCCGTATTTTTTTTTCTCCCCCTCTGCTTTTTTAATGCCAAAAAGCTTCAAAAAGACGCTTGGAATCCACAGGGAAAAGAGAAATTAAACTCCAGCTGACATGACTGAATTTTAAACTACTAAATATTTTATATTTAGATTAGATAATGCGAGGTTCCACTAAGCACAGCATCAGGCTGTTTGGGGGTTTTGCTTTTAACTCAGTCTGTGCTTCATCATCTTGATCAAAACTGGTGTAGGACTTTCCTGCAAAGCTGAGAGAGTTTTGACCTTTCCCAGCACTTCTTGTACGTGATCTCAGTTTCATGCCTTGCTGATTAGGGTTCACCTTATTCTTCAGGAGCAGCAGAAAAAAACCCAAAGTGCTTGCTTGGACTGGCTCTTTCTGGCTCCAGCTGATAAAGGTGGAGGTGCTGTCTCTGTCACTTCTGAAAACGGCTGCAGATGGCAAATCCTGCAGCTCTCCTCTCCCAAATGATGTGGCAATTCTTTACCATAATGCTTCCTCTGACCCCTCTCACAGTCCTGCTTGGAACTTGGTCCCAGACCGGGAATTCTGCTGGGTATTTTTGATTTTTTTTAATTTTTAGAGAAAGGTGAGGTAATCCAGGACTAGCACGCTGAGTTGGCTGATCCAATCCAAATAATTACATTTTTCATATTTCTGAAAAGATGTATTTAATTGACTGAAGGCAGTGTAGCTGAAAACACTCTCCACTCCTTTACTTTGATCTTTTAAATATGGTCACAAATGTCTAAGAGGCTCAAGTGCATTCAGGCAGTGCTGAGACACATCCTCTAGAGCACTGTGCTGTGAATTCTTTCGGACAGAAGAGGTGAGGATGAGAACCAGACGTTTGATCTGGGCCAGCAAACTGAGGGTAATTGTATTCTACTTTTTATATTCATTCGTTCCATTTAGAACGGGAAAATAAAAGTTCAGTTTGGAAATCTTGCCTGACAACAGTGAAACCTTACAAAGTGCCTGGATCTTGCTAAGGAATGTTGTTTGTGGGCATGCCGTGCCTTTAGGGCAGCTCTGAGGTTCTGCAGTGAGATGAGACTAATGGGATCTTTCCTGTGAATCTTCGCTGTTCCTCTGATGTAGCAAACAGGATCACAGACCCCTCAGTCCCACGTTGATATAATTACTGCTCTGCAGTGATTCATTTGATCTGCCTGTTTGCTGCATATGGATCTGCCTCCTCCTTTTCAGAAGGGGCAGGATATTTTTCAGCCTGAGGATTGTAGTAGATGCAGAAGAGGCTGCTACGTTGAAGGTCAAACAGCGTTTTGGCTTTTCCCTTCTCCCTGCCGAAGACAACCCACGGTTCTTATTTCAGCATGTCAGTGCTGAGCTGCCACAAGGGCCTGGTGCCCTTTGTGCACTCACACCTCGGTGATGTGTGACACTGGAAGCAGTGCTGGAGTGCTGGTGACGTGTGACACTGGAGCACAAAAACTGTTTGGCATGGGTTGGTGCCACCTCATGTGCTCCTAGAAACAGCAAAGTGTGTGCGAACAAATCTGCTCTCGGAGCAATCCGGTGTGGGGAGAAGGCAGGGGTTCAGAGGGTTTGGTTTGTAGCAAGAAGCCAATGTCTTTTGTTCCTCGTACTCCTTCAGAAGCACCTCTGCTGGTACCCTCCCTGCTCTGCAGCTGGCACCCACAGCCTGCCTGCTCTGAGATGCCTGGACACGGCCTCTGGAATCCATCCGCACCACCACTGTGCTGCCGCTCTCTCCCTTTCTGTCCTTTGGAACGGTTGTGTGTACAGGAGCTCCTTTGGCCTGATTTTTTTCCCTCCCCCTGTAGAGTCATCACGTCTTTTACATTGTGCTGATGTGCAGAAGCGCAGGGGGACATTTGCATATATGCAAAGCTTTACAGAATGTGCTGAGAGATGTAACCTTCTCTTGGGCGAGCTGTTTTCGTTTGCTTGCCCAAGAGCCTTCCTCCATCCCGTCCTCTCCGTTTATTAAAGGCACTTTTCACTTCTCCAATAAAATAGCTGTTATTTTTTTCCACAGACGACCCAGTGCATGCCATCTGTTCTGATGAATAAGTCTCTTTCTTACACGTGCTAAGGCTGTCAGAAGTTGTAGAGCGAAAGAGGACGAGCAGTTCCCTCACAGCTGCTGGGGAACAGCTCCCTCCGTGGTACTGGGACCAGTGCAGCTGAACTGCTACAGAGAGGGACATTTGCAGGCCAGTTTTAGAGAAAGGTTAAGTGTTGTGAGCTTGAACAAGGACAAGGCCGTACTGCTGAATGCTCATGGGAAGAGAATACGATTAAGGATGTTTGAACTGCAGTTGTTTCCAAGGCACTTCCTCAAGTTGAAAGGGAAATTTTATAAAAGCTCAAAAATCACGTGCTGAGTATAATTTCAATTATCACGCGTACAACTTTTTCAAGTCTGTAAGAATCTGTAAAAACAGCAGAAAAATGAGATAATTTAGTTCAATACTTGGTATTAGACAAACTATAGAGGTGCAGTTCCTGGAGCAGTTTCATTACAATGCTGCAGTACTGGACTGAGAAAAGAGAGGCAGGTTTACAATTATGCTGTATTTGGTATCAGATGTTATTGAAATGTCCAACCAAAGCCACCGACCAACTCCATCAGCAGTTTATATATATGGAAGTGTGCCTCGTGCCACTGCCAGGTTTTGTCACAAATCGATGATTACGGGGACCAGCCTATTTGAGTATCCAGCCTGAGAGGCCTTAAAAAGCCCTTTCCTGAGAGTGCTGCCAAGCTGCTTGCCTTAGGATGTTTCAGCACTGGAGCCACCTCAAGCTACTGGAGCTTTTTGAAAATCTTGGCTGTGAAGTCTGAAGCTGTGAATATCTGTGATGGCACCAGGCCCAGCTGGGGTACAAACACACGCATACAAAAACACATGAGAATATGAGCAGTGCTAACAAGATAGAGATACTGTGCTCTACTGCTGCTCTCATTCCACTTCCATAAAATAGCATATTGAAAGCGAGAATTTACTCTCTGTCCATTTCTTCTAGCCTTAAGGCTTAATTCTGAACTTTATGGGACTTTCTCGTTTCCTCTGTTTTTCATCTCCACTTTCAACTTAACGTTGCCTTTTAGTTTTATTATCTTGAAAGCTCAGAGAGACTCTGAATTTTATCTGCAGGGAAGCTCATTTGTTTTTAAATTATTTTCAGTCTGGAAGTTGGGAGATTACAGGCAGCTGTAAAAAAAATTGCCAACGAATAAAGATGAGTTTCTTGGTTACCTGAAAACAGAAATGGGTTCAAAAGGAGAGTTTAAAAGATGAGATTCTTTTGGGTGGTTGACCAATGATTTTGCACCTCCAGGCCTGTTAAACAATAAGAGGCGCTTGGGTTTCTTCATCTCTTATGAGCTGTGGCAGGACGTGAGCTCTGCTGGATATCAAGCAAGAGTAGGAGAGCATTTCCTCTGTGGCGCTGTTGTAGTCAGCTTTGCAGCTAAAAATCTCCCGACGCTGATAAGGGATGTGAGTCCCACTGCTCTGACCTGGCAAGGACAGCTTGGAGGTTGACAGGCAGACCAAGAAAGGGACCCCAGGCCCTGGGTGAGGTTCCTGGCTCTCCTCGAGGGCTCTGCTGAGCCCGCAGGAATGGGGAGAGAGGAGAAAACCCAGTGTGCTCTGGTGGAAGTGTTAGTTCCTACCATTGCATTCCTATCCTTAGTGACTCCAGGTTATCAAAGTTTGGGAGTACGATGATACAGACCCTCATTTATTGCTGGGTTTCCTTTGATATAAACTTCATTTCTTGAAAAAGGGGCAAGTGAGTCAGGAAAATGATATGGCTGTCAGGAGATTTTTGTGTTTTTTGAGACAGGTAATATTAAAATACTTTTTAATGGATGGTTAAGCTTAATGTGATTAATAGATCATTTTCGTGTTCTGCAGTTAGAATGATATATAGAAAAAAGCAGAATAGAAATCCTAGGGAAGTAATATTTTCATCCCAGTTTTTTTTTCTCTGCTTTTTTTAGTTTCTTTTTCTCTCACCTCTTTTTCCCCCCCCTTTTGTTACTTTACTGTCATCATTTTACTTTTAAGGAAAGATAATTGTGAAAAGAAATAAATTTAAAATTAAGACATTTCAAAGTTAGTCTTCTAATATTTTCTAAGGAAACTCAGATTGCCTCTGTTTTCCATTTCAAGTTCTGTGCTGTGCTGTCCCTGATAAGAGACTTCAGTGGTTTGAATGAACACCAAAGTGTTAGCCTAAAGCAAGAAAACTGGCAAAAGACAACTCAAGGCTGTCTTTTAATGGACAATGTTTGTTCCTTTCTGCGATGATTCTCCCGTGACTGTGATCAGGAATTCTAAGGGCTGTGGTACCTGCAAGTAATCTGGTGCAGATGCACACACAGAGGCACAGTGGGAGGAAAAACACTGCATTTGATCTGAGGGATCAAACATTTTGGGGAATCATCTGATCTCAAGGATATCTGCTCCTTTCTTTCCCCACGTTATTTTTTTAAAGATGCATCCCTAATCAGGCTTTGCCACTGCTCTGTGAACAGCAGGCCTGTTAGTGATGCTGAGAGATGAAGAGATTGGCAAAGAAAGACAGGGGAGCTTTTCTTTGCACTTGTGTTTTAAATATTTATTCTGGATGTGTGCTGGACCGCTTGCTTCTGACTTGGAGAAAGGGACCTCAAACACGAAGTGATACAAAACCAGACAAGTTTATGCAGACTGCAGTCGCTGGTTTTGTATTCCTATAGCACGTCCTACCCGGTGGGGACAGAGAAGCTGCTCTTTTGGGTCACAGCCCCCGTCCAGTCTTGTCTCCTCTCTGGCAGTGGCTGGTGCTGGACACCTCCAGGTAACCCTCAGTGCACGGGAGCAGGAAGACTCCTGGGGCAGCACTTTTCCAGTCCTACAGGCTGAGCAGCATCTTCAGTGCTTGCCCAGAGCTGCCGGAGTTCGGGTGGGGGTTCTCATTCCTCTGCAATGCCTCCCCACCCTTGGCAAAAAGTGCTGTAAGCGTGGGCCAGCCTTCCTTTCCATGGAGTCAAGCAGCATTCCTACCTCCCTGTCCTTTTAAGACATCTGAATTTCTGTGCCTGCTGAAGCAGTTTCCAAAGCTATGAAAGCATTTCTGCTGTTCCTCTATTAAAAACCAAGCACAATCAAGACAGGCTTTGGTTTTTTTAAGTCTTTCAAAGGTAATTTCTGTCTTATCAGTGTGTCAAGGTGCTTGGAACAGGTTTCACTGTGTGTGTAGCACTGTAATTCCTTCTAGCCTTCACGTGTATTTAAAAAGGAAAAAGTGTAAATTCCCGATTCAGCTTCACAAGTAACAGCCTCACAAATTCCACCTGGGATGATTTATCACTGGCTAAAAAGGCAGTGTGCTTTCAACCCTTAGCTCTGTGTGTTTCCCGCATAAATCCACCAGTCTGACACTGATCTAAGTTGCTGTAAAGAAGTCACACACAGATTTTCTTCTTGTTTGTTGAGAGCATCCGAAGTTGACTTTCTGACTGCACAGCAGAAATACTCTATTTGCTACTTACATGAGCATAATTTTGTGACTAAATTACTTCAGTCAGCAGCTAATTTCGGTGCTGCCTCAGACCTGCTTTAAATGAACAGGTATATTCATCAATCACCTCCCTTCTTCTTTGAGTACCAGCCTAATCAATACCTGAAAGAGCTGTTTAAACACTTTCCTATTAAAAAAAAAAGTGTGGCTAGACAAAACAGCGGAATAAACATTAGAGAGAATTTTAGGGACCGGCATTGAAGTTTGGTGCTATTCTGCATTAGGACTTTATAAATCACTAGGCAAGAAGGATTATGCAATGGTACCGTTCCACCCTAAATTACTGGGGCATGGTGATTGCAGAGTTGTGGTGGCATAGAGATACATCTGACAGCTTTGGAGCTTGGATAGTTTTTAAAATACCTCAATGCAAGGGGATCACGTTTTGCTGAGCACTGTGAGCACTGAAAGCTCATCCCCGTTGTAAAAGGCAAAGGAAACACTATGGACGTGTTCTGTGCTGGCCATCAAATGCTCAGATGCAAAGTGTCTTGCTCAGGAATCCTTTATGCTGGGAAAAGGGCCAGAAAGGGGTGGAATAAGGTCTCTGGAACCCAGCTGTGTGTGCTGGGTCTGTCAGACCCCACCAGCTCTCAGTGAACATGGCTGGTGGTGGTGCAAAGGCAACGCTGTGGGCTTCTTGCAGGGGGCTGGGTTTGTGTTTCTGAACTGGTCACAGCTGAGCTCTGCCAAAGGTTACCTGCACAACCTGCCGGCTGCAGAAAGTGAGGGATTTTAAAATACAGGTATTACTGTGCAGTGATGCCTAAGCCATATCAGATGTGCCCAAAGATGTATTTATGATCTGGCTCTTTATTTCTGAGCTGAGCAGTGATCGTTGCCCCAGCAGTCTGTGCATCAGGGCTCTGGCAGTGTGAGGGGGTCCCACTGTGTCCTCACAGGGGGAGATGTAACACAAACCTGTTGCTGAGAGCTCAGGGATAGCCTCAGTTTGCAGGAATTCCACAGAAATGGCCACAGGCAAAAGAAAGATGCGAGGCATCATGTAATTGATAGCTGGTGGTGTAGAAATCTTTGCAACCCAATTAAAACCTACAAGCCCCTTAGAGCTTTGCATGTCACTGGAAGTTACCATTGTCCTTTCCATCCTGTATTTTGCAGCGTTGAGGATTTTTTGGTTTATTGACTTATTTTCTGCTCTCAGCTTTTATTCTTCTGCTGCATAAGAATGAAGTGGCTAAAACGTGTTTGCAAACCAGAAATGCTAATAGTTAGAAATATAATTATCATTTCTTTTGGAAAATTAATTCGAAGCCTGAATTAATGCTTTTATGTCATGATTCATTTGAAAGAATTAGTTTAGTTAGATATAAGCTTTGTTTGCATGCTCAGTGTAGTAACACTGAGTCTGAAGTTTTTGCATGAACAATATCCCTCTTTGTGCTTAAAACTCCTTACCTACACATTTAACAAAATGAAGGTTTAATAATTTCCTTTTCTCTCTCTAAATATACCAGTTAAGTCATATTACTCTGTTTTCTACCTGCAAAACTGCATTTACATGCTTAATCACATAATCTCTCAAACCCATTATTACCTGCAGCATGTGCTTTTATAATCAATTTTTTTTTCTCTTTCAAAGTAAAAAGATGTCTCATTATTCAGAAAGTGGAGGTGTCTCTTCTAGATATTGTGTGGAAGAGGACATGCTGCATGTTAAAGAAGTGTGAGATGTGCAGATCAGCTTCCCTGTGGAGGAGACAACAGAGAATCAGTATATTAAATGCAGCTCTTTATTTACATACCTCTGTGAGCACTGGAACAGAGGCCACCACAGAGCGAGTACTCTGACAGTTCTGCCTTCCAGAAATGCCATCCTGAAAGCTAATGACACCTTCCCGGGAGGCTTCTCTACCCTTACAGGTTTAGAGGGCAGGAAAAAATCCCGGGAAAACCAGCCCTGCTCACCACCACTGATTTTCTCCAGGGGTGACTGCTGAACAAAAGTTAAAACTAACAGCTGTCTTTAAAGACTGAAGCCTTCCTCACGTGTTAGTGAAAGAGTGATTGGCCGTTACTGATGTGAGGGTGAAGTGAGAAAAATACTTTTCTTTGCAGTAGTTTTCCTTTGTATCGTACCTCAACCCCTTTTTTCCTTCATTTGAAAATGTCTGGGGCTGCTTTTCTTCTTCTATTTGTGTACACTTTTAATACCCGCTAAAATCAGTTGCCTCTAAGGAAGAATTCATTTTCCTCAGTGCAGTAGGGTACAGCTCTGCCATCTAAAACCCTGGGTTGGCAAAACAAAACCAAAGCTGAAAGATTCCCACCTACTGCTCCTCTAAATCCCTGTTGTTCTGTAGGGGATGGGAGAAGAGAATTGCTCCCTTCAAAGACAGGAACATTCAGATGAGGAAATTTTAAAGCTGCACGTTTGTTTCAAATGGATGCTATTTAGCTTGACAGTAAAAGAGCCACGGGGCTCAATTTTATTAGACATTTGTGCAACAGGCATTAAATGTTTCATGTTAAGAATATATTAAATGCCATAAGAAAAAAAAAAACCACATTCAGAACAGATACAGAAAAGGAGTAGCATTCCTCTGAGATTTCTGTGCACTGAAAACCTGAAGCTTGAAAAAATAAGTGATGAAGGCAATACAGAGGGTTTAATCACATTTTCTGCCATAGCTCTGCTGTGTGTTTTTTTGTCTTGTTTTTATGCTTGGGTTTTTCGGGGGCTTGTTGGGGTTTTTTTGTGCATCTGAGTTTTTGCCAGTGCAGAAAAGCACCTTCAGAGGTGTCAACAACCCCATCATTACTTCAGCTCTTGCCGTGAACTTGCTGGGCCAAGCCTTCATGAAAAGTCAGACCCAAGCTAATGCTCTCTGAGTGGCATGAAAATCAATTTGGAGCATCAGTCCTGAAGAACCAAATCCTCCCATCTTCCCTTTTGTAGCCTCTTTGATTTGGGTATTGTCACGGATTTGTGCTCAGTAAAGGTGAGAATTCTGCCTGTTTGCAGAGAAAACAGCTCTTGGGCACAAGTGAAAGGATGGAAATGGACCTGAGATGAGATGAGAGAAAAATGTGCAGTGTTGTAACTCCCTGACTTTAGTTTGAATTGAAGGAATCTTTTTCACTGCAGGTGACTGCAGTGTTTGTGCACCCTCAACTCTGAGAGGAAAAATATTCGACAGAATGTAGGTGTGGGGCAGTTTCTTGCTGTAGTCTTCACTGGAGTGACATCACCATGAGGTGGGGCTCTCTTCTGTTTGCCACTAATTGATAAATGTTTTCAGGGTTGGATTACTTGCAGGGTTTTGCTCCATATCCTCTTGCAATGGCAAATAAACGTTCCTCAGCACTGAAACAACACGAGTGTGTTCTGACCTGGGGAGCCATAGGGAGGCAGATACACAGATTGCTAATTGCGCTGCCTATAATCGTCTCCATTTCATAGACAGCTTACACCCTGCATTCCTCTGTTCCCATCTGGCTCTGTGCATTCCTGCCTCTGCCTTTTAGCCACACAGCATTAACTATGTTATGGATGCCAGGGTGGAAAAACATCATCTTTGGAAGCATGTGGGGGAGGAATGGTGAATGACTGGCATTAATCATGCTGCAATTAGATTTCCTTGTTGAGACTTTGATAAGTCTTTGGGTGACCAAGCTAACAAACTGCCAAGTGTTTCTCATCACCACACTCTGTGCTGGTTCTTAGCCACTCTTCTCAATAGGAGTTTCCTTTTAGAACGTTAGAGGAGTGATCAGGGGGCAAGGATACAAATTTGTGTGCTGTATGTGGGTGGGATCTAACCTTTGTGGACTTAGCTCTGATATCATGGCACCTTTAGTGGCAAAGATAGTGGGACTGGAGCAGTACAGAGAGGGCAGGGTAGTCCCCTGGGGTGATGTGCACATCTGACACACATCTGAGAGCATGGAAAGGGCCCCGTGTGCTCAGTGTAGGTTCACCTGACTGATTCCATAGCAGAGCCAGAAGCAGTATTACTGCTGAGGCTGACTGCACAGAGCAAGGCCCAGAAGGAAGTGGTGACTTCCCCGTTTCCAGCAGTCTTTAGCCTCAGCCAGGTGCCATCCTGAAATGGAAATTTTGGACAAACACAGGTTCTGAGGGCAGCATGGGAGCAGTTCAGTAAAACAGAAAACCTTTGCCTAAGTGGAGTAGCTCTTTTAATCTGGTCGCAATTCTCTGTGTTACTAACAGCAAAAGAGCAGAAATTGCCTTCCAGGTCCATAGACAAGGCTTTCCTTTGAATACTTTTTCTGAAGCACCAGCAGTGACATGTCTGAAGGGTGATGTGACATCTGAGCAGCTTCTGAGTCACCCAGGATGCTTTCTGCAAGTGAGAGGCCAATGTGACTCATGTTTTAGCTCCAGAGGTTTCTCAAAGCAAAGCTGTTTTGACAGCAGCAGTGTGGCTTTTGTGTTATCCTTTGGTTTATCAGAGGAATTATATCTCAGGTTTGTTATTAAGATTTCATTTCACTATCTGGGCAGCCTTGACAGGTTATGACTATTTGTTCATATCGATGACTCAAAATGCTGGATCTGGACTGGATTATTATCAGAGGCCTTGTATGCGCTCTGTCAAAGATGTGGAACTAGGCCTGGACCATAACCAGGTATAGAGAGATCTAAATATATTATTCCAATTTCTCTGTCATTGTCCAGAGTAAAGATTTGCCAATGTAAGACCTGTATGAGCTTGAAAGCTATTACAGATTTAGGGTAATGGCCTTAAAATGTCTGAATAATGTTCTTTTGCCTGATGTCCCCTCATGATCGTTTCACATTTCCCTTTGTTCCATGCACAGTAGCAAGTGCTGACTTCCATTTGTGTTGTGGGAGCAACGGGGTCATTTATTACCACAGTCACTGTCCTGGAAACCTGATAAAAGAGATAAACTAAGGATGAAGTGAGCATTACCTCTCCGTGGCTGACAAGATGTGGAGCAGGGAGAAGGCTGGCTCACATCTACGCTGAAGCTGCTAATTGGCTCGTGATATCCAGGATTGTGATTTAGATCTTCTCTTCATTTTCTTTGCTATGAGAGGGCTCTTCTGAGTTTTCTTGCTGGCATTTTAGGGATGATGGGCCCAGAGTCTAGAAATAGAGTGAGCCATGGAAATGATTCTACCATCCTTCCTAATCTAGTGGGTAGCTAAGCATCAAGTTGTCATAGGACTCTTTTTTCTCCCTTTGGATTCTGATGGGCAAGATTTGTTTCTATCAGTTATATTAATGGCTTCACATCTCAATCATGTTTCTCCAATTCACTGTTCAAGAAAAACATGTTCATTGGGCCTGAACTTTTAAATGTGCAGGTTCTGGCTGTGCATGTCAAGGTCAGCCTAAAGCTTGGATGCTTTATGCTTTATGAGTGGGTAGAACGTTTCAGCAGGTTATTTTCATTTACCTGTACGATTCTGAGGCAGAGCAAAACTGAAGAAGAAGCGAGGGTGGCAGGTAACTATGCTTCTCTTGTTCCTAGAGAACCATCAGCCGTGCACAGGTGGCCTCAGGAGAGAATAGGCACTTCAGGTAATGAAAAATAAAGGAACACGCTGGTTACTGTGTGATTCATCTGTTCAGCTACCCTTGTCTTTTGTATGCAGTTCTTATGCTTCTAAAGTTATGTGGTACTTAAGAATAAACATCTATTGCCTATTCGTCCTGTTAGTCAAAGCAGAATGGAAAGCAGATCTGAATTCCCTCCCCCCTCTGTCACCAAGTTCACTTTGTCTTGGCATTCAGGAGATCTTGAAGGAAAGAGCTGAGTGACTGGGTCACACTAGAGCAGTAACAAACCAGATGGCATCTCCATATGTGACAGACCAGGAGGTTTTGAAGCTGTGCATCTGCTTTTAAGAATCAAGTTTAAAATGAGTTGACAGTCCTGTCAGATGGGCAGCACAGAGCTGCTCCAGGAGGTGATAAAGCTGCTACAACGCAGAAGGCTGCTCTGAATTTCCCAGTCTGGAGCTCGTGTGCGCTCAGATGAATCTGAATGTGAACAGGAAGATGCAGAGTGGTAGTGTCTGGCCAGGCCATTGTCTGAGACATGCCCTGGAATTAAAGTCAGAACTTGCTCTAGCTCTTGCAGAGATCACTTGGAATGTGCCTTCTCTGGAACTGAATGAGCATTTTTACTTCTTCAGGTACAACGGTGATGTTTCGTCATCAAAATTCAACTTGATACTGGATCCTTTTCCATCTCTGACTAAGGGATTTTTGCATACCTTACAAATCAAATCATTGGCACTGTCACAATTCTACAGACTGTGTTATTAACAGGGCTCTGTAGCGTGTCCTGCTTTAGGAACGAAAACGCAGGTGTGCAGTTCTATCCCTATGTACCCAGCAAAGGCTGCCCTGCTGCACAGCTGTGCCAGGGCTGCTTCTTGCTAATCAGAAAACCTGAGGAGTGTAAAAATAATCACCAGTTTCTGCTGTCTGTAAGGATGGATTTGCTTCACTTGGTGCAGTGTCTCACACTATCACTGCTTGCTCCTACAGTTGCACAAGATCCATCTTTTGTTCCACCTGCCCCAGGATGGAAAACACTTGATCAGGACTTTTTATTTCTGCTGAAGGCCTACATAGCTTTATCCAAAATCACAACTGTGCATTAGAAGATGAGACAGAGGAGCCTGTATGCTTATTTGGACTATTGTCAGCATTCCTATACCCACTCTGGGATAAGGATCATTATCCTGACTTTTGCTTTTATTTTTGTCTACATAATTCCATGCAAAACAGCATACTAAAAGCCAGGTGCCATCCTGGAATACAGCTTGAAATAATTAGTGGGTAAAGATTTCAAAATTCAGGAACATGTCATTTAATTTACTGGAGGAATTTGTTAGGAAAGCCTAATTGTTTTCTCTGTAGCATCACCAACTTTATCTTTTATTGCATAAATATTTAACAGGGGTCTTTTTGTGAAGAAAATGCAACAGAAAAAATTATCATACAACATAAAGAGCTAATAATTTATTTGCCACAGAATTGTTAATACTCTGTTTATATGCCACTTTAATGCATTTCGTAAGTCTTTCAAAAAAAAAAAAATTAAAATGCTGTGAGTTCAGGCATTGCTTCCACTGCTGTCTAGCATCAAAGCTTGGCTCAGCAGGAACAAAACCAAATTTGAACAGAAAACCGTACTATGTATATTCTTCCTTTACTGTGAGTGCCTGCTACACGTGAAATGCTGTGAGGAGCAAGCAAAGCACATGCAAATTGCAGAAGAAACCGTGCAAAATAGATTTCCCAAATGAAATATGACATGCCATGATAACTTCTTAAGCGCCGGATCAAAAGACTGCAGCAAGACACAGGAGAGAAGGATTTGCTTGCCAAACCTTGGCATTGCAGTGACACCCAGTGTAGCCCAGGAGAGCTGAACTCTGCCAGCTTCAGCTCAGGTGTGGGGTGAGGGGTTCCTTCCCTTCAAAGCCCCCCATTGCAGTCCAGCTGTCTGTGTCAGGGAGCTGGCCATGCTCTGCTCCTCTGTTCTGCGTAGAAACTGGCAAAAAATCCAGATTCTCACGTTCTGTGAACAAAATTCAGCTGTTTAGACGTTTTCCAGATGTTGCATTCCATCTCCCATCGTGGCACCAAGGGGATAAAGGTTTGTTTTATTTGTTACAAACGGGTTCAAGATATTCCTACCTTAACTGTAGGCTTAATTAGAAGGAAAGATCAATATTTAGGATAATAAAAGCACATAGATAGTTAGAATAATATAACTCCAAAGATAATGAAAACAATTAACCTGGGTGACATAAGGATTTGGAATAATCTTCAGTAGATCTGGGATTTTGATTATAGTGAAATTGTCTCTGACCTGAGAGTTGAATAAGAGCAAAAAGCATTTAAAACTAAAAATGGCAGAGCTGAGCATTCCCCTTCTCATTCTTCTGGGCTGTAAAAGTCTGTTTATCTGAAAAAATATTTTATTTTCTTCAAGATCAGTGATGATCATCTGCTTTCCCTTTTTGCAATGCAGGCAATAGTGTCACCTACAGCCCCAGTCTGAAGAGCTGTAATTTCTCATGAGACATCCACCTGCTAACACAAATTAAATTTCAAAAGGCAACAGAGATCTTTTGAGCTTCGAGAACACTGAAATATCTTTTAGTTAGCCATAATTTTCTTCTGTTTAATGAAATAGAGGGGTTGGGCTCATCTCCCACCTCCCCTTCCTCCTGTTTGTGCTGTATTATGATGGTAAACTCTAGGCAGTGTCCTGTCTGTGCTTCTTCAGCCCCTTCCCCACTGATCCAGAGCACCATCCTGGTGCAAATCACTGAGACCATTTAGTGGCGTGGAGCATCTCAGTGTGGTTTCCATCGTAAGGGCTTGGTGGCCCGGTTGTGCTTAATTTCTTCCCATCATTTCTGACTTCTGGTACATCCAGTTCTGTGAATGTTTCCTCTGGGATGTGATCATCATCTCACAGCGTTATGTAATTCCACCCCCAGCCTAACACTTGGGGCTTTTTTTTAGCTGATTGAGTTGGGGTTTTTTGGGTTTGTTTGTTTGTTTTTTTTTTTTTTACTTCAACCACCTTGGTGAAAATAACACCAGTGTGGACATGCTGAGATGCGCTGGTAGGAAAGAAACTATTATCATTCACGTGGTGAAGAGGAAAAGCAAAATACTTATTCTCTGCAAAATCATTCTCAGCCAGGGCTCCTGCTGGGTTTATGTTGTTTTTGTTGTTGTTTCTTCCCTGCTTTCATTAAAGCTCGTAGCATCTCTTATTTCTGACAATATAAACTTGGATATCTTGGATTAAGCAATGACAAACCACGCCTGGAACTGTGACCAGCCACTGCTGCATGTGGCTGTGTATCGGGACCTGCAAAAAATAAGAGGATGACATCTCGGATGGAGCCATGGCACTGTCTGTCACCTTCTTTCTGGAGTCGAGAAAGACGAAAACTACAGACAGGAAAGTAAGCCAGGGAAGGCTTCTAGTGCAGTCCCAGTGAAAAGGTGAAGTGTGAGCAAGAAAAGCAGAGTACACTCAATAGCACAGCTACAAGAAAAGTAAAATTATGCCAAAATCCTACTTGAGGATGAAATGTTAACCGAGGGAAGTGGAAGCAAAACATAGGTTTGTGTGAATTAGTGAGAGTTCTTGGTCTGTGGGCAGCAGCAAAATATCTTCGTGACTGCTGGTCTTACAGAGAGATTTTATTTTTTTTCTCTCTCTTCTGGTTAAAAGAAAGCTTCCCCGACAAAAAGGATCTCTGCTTTTCACAGAGAATTACTTGAGGATTTGTGACTGTGGAACAATGGATCGATATTTGTTTGCGAAAAGCTTCAGTTAAAGTGGGACAAGAGGAGATTAGCCCGATGATCTGCTGGTTGTCCATGGCTATAGATTTCTCGCTGTTAGCTGGAGAGGTTTATCTTGCCCTCCCTGTTCAGAACTGAGAAGTGATCTGGGACGGACTGTGTGGCTCACAGGAATTACGGATAAAAGCTGTACGTGCCACAGGTGCAATGGGAAAGAAGGACTTCTCTGAGGGAGCAGTGTGGGCACCTCGGAACCTCTTTGTGCCCTGGACAAACTGCCCATCCTTCAGTCTCCCTTTGCATCAAAAGAAGCCTGAGCAGGCAGAGGTGATGGACTTGGGGTGAGGTTAATCAGCCTCTGGTTTTATAATTGCTGTGTAGAGGTGCCACGGAAATAATGAAGAAGGCTCAGTCTTAAAAGGGTGCAGTTCATTTTTTTTGTGGCTGTACCCTTGTGCCCGAAACAGAGCTGGGTTTTCTCTCAGCCAGTTTTGCCCAGATGCCAAATACCAGCTCTAGGGGTTTGACAAATTGACACTTGCCTCAAATTGCTCAAAGATCCACTAAAATCAGGAAGGCTCCGGCTGAACACAGAGGTTTAACCTCGTGGCTCAGACTGTGGGAGATAAGGCAGGATATGATTTCCTCTGAGATTCAGAAATGTTCAGGTTGGAGTGAACCACACAGTGTTTTTAATCTGTGTTTTTCGATGCCATACAGTTAGGTCATTTTTATACCAGTTGGATTTGTTCCAGTGTTTGTTTGTATTTCAGTAGGGAATGGCAGGACTTAATGTGAGGTTTTTTCAGTGACATGGATGTATTAACCAGAAGTGTCTAATTATCTTTATTGATTAACCTTATCTTATAAAGAAGTAGTCACTCAGTAGAGCAGTCCATATCCTGTACACTGCAGAAAGAGAAAATGATTAATTTACTCCCTGGGTTGTACTGCTCTGTATGCTGTGAGAGTAAGTGATGGATAAAGGACAGCCTGCACTGTCTTGGGTCAGAACAGTAGGTCAGAGTCATTATTTACCTTTTGAATATAGAGTGAGAATTTCCTCTTTTTGCAAATCATGATCCCAATTTGCTTGTGTGCAGGGAGAGGCAGAACTGGGACACACACCTGTGTTCTGCATATATCTGTGTGTATCTAGAGCTGCATTTACAGCAGGCCTGAAGGAGATGTGGAGGGGAAGTAGGAGCTGGGATTTCTGAGATGAATTAGAAAAATTTTCTGTTTAAAGTCCATAGAGTTTTACTGTTCATTTCTTTCAAATCATACTTTACAAACTGTCTTCCTCTGTGATGCCAAGAAAAAAATGACCACAGACAGAGTTCATATTTGCTTGCTTTTTATGTCAGCCAGTAACACCTTGCTTTCTTCCTTGCGATCCACCACTTGTCAGTCTGATGTTACGGTTGGAGCTCTTGCTTTGGTCTGCGTTTGTAAATCTTTAGTGCAGTAAGATCCCGAGGCGTGGTGAAGGATCCTAAATGCAGTTTAATGACACAGTCTGACCTTTATCCAGGTTTATGTATGGTGTGCGTATGTGTGCGTCTGGGTGCTGTGTGGGTACATATGGTTTCTATTCACATCTGGAGATGCCTCTGTCTTACAGACATCAGACAGGAATGCTCATCCTGCTTTGAAATTATTAGTATATTGTTATATTTATTGCAATGGGAACAAAGTTATGTAAGCAATAACGCAAAAAATCCTGGAAACAAAAAGGTTAACCCAAGAACGCTCTGTCAGTGCCCTGTGGGTCAAGAGAGCTGAAGGTTTCACAGCATTCCTTCCTGTGTTTTTCAGCCTCCCGTTTGGTTTGTTTTCTTACCCACCATGTCTCGGGTTTAGTTTCATTCTCTGCACAACGAAGATTCTCTTTTAGCCATTCCGTATTCTCAGGTTTCGTTCTGCCTTTTGTGATCCTGTTTTTTGTCCTGGAGGCAGTCTTACTCATGTTTATGTCTTGAACGCAGTTACCTTCTTCTTTTGTTATTTTGCCTCCTTTACACTTTAAGGAGAGCTTCCTCTCCTGCAGCCCATCGAACGAGGCCCCTCCACGGTGATAATCACATCTTCTCCTGCTGTCGTCTCTCTCCTGTTCCTGGATCAGTGCTCCCTTCCGCTCCAGCAGGATGTACTGCAGCCGCTGTTACCAAAAGTGCTGCATTCCCCTTAATGCTGAACCAGCTTTCCACTCTCTGCTGTGTCTGTAATCACTCACCTGCTTCCAAAGGAAGTCTGGTGTCCCTTGCTGCCCAGAAAAATGGGCTCCCCTTGATCTTTGGGGCTCTGAGTGTTCCCACAGCATCCCAAATCATCCTGAGGGATACGGAATACATTCAAGCCTATCTTTCTGAAAAGGCTGGATGAAATCATCTTCTGATGAGTCAGATGCTTCTAGCTGTTGGTGAAACAAATGTAACTGAGTCAATTTTGCCTTTGAGTAGTTTCACTTTTATTATACCCCACCTAATATGCTGACACTTTGACCCATGCCATACTTCTTATTTTAAAAAAACCAAACAACCTAGTGATTATATGTGGGTTTTTAGGGTTTTTGAGGATACTGCTCAATGGTGATTTTCCATATTCTGGGAGCTGGTGCCTTTAGACATGATCAGGGAGTTGCATGTCCTTATAGCCAACCTGATGCCTGCTTAGCAACTTCTGTCTGTTGTCCAGGGTACCTATTTTTGTCTCTAAAGGACATGAACTCAGTGCTCAAAAATAAGTCTCCTCCTTGATGATCTCCTCCTCCTGACTTTTATGATTTCTGGCAGTCCTATTCATATATTTTTAATTTCTTTTTCACATTATGTTTATTTCAATTACACAAGTGTAAGATCATGAGATTGAATGATAAAGTAATAAACACGCATTTGCATTTATCACAGATTCTGTATCCTCCACAGAATTATTTTTCTGTCAGTCAGATCTTGTTTGCCCTGCTGACGTGACTAATAGCATTCTTGTGACCAAAGAATAGTAAGAATTTTCCTTCAATGGGGAGAAAATCTAACCTGAGCAGCACTGCTGGTAGAATATTCTGTTGATTTGAAGTCTGGTTATGAAAGGCAGCTGGGGTTTGTTCTTCAGACGTTAAAGGGGAGAGGTTTTTAGGTTTCATCTTCTGTTTTTCAAATTTAAGCCACAACATTTATTTTAGATGATTGTATCTCACAGAATAAAGTAAACTTGTGCTAGATTAAAAGCCATTTTATGGAGTTTACACTTTGCTGGTTTTACAGAGTAGCATAAAACATAAAGGTATCTTGGGATTTTTTGTTCCTGCACAAGAAATTGAGGATGTTTTGCTAGCTGCTTGAAAATGGAATACCAGAATGTGCATTAGTAGAAAATAACCATTTTGATCATGTTAATGCTGCTCTGTGGGGCAAACTCTGCCTCATGAGGGCAACCTTAAATTTTTCTGCTATTGAAATAATTATGTTCAATTACGATTTGTAATCCAGGGTTTAATTTAATCCACAGATAAAACTTTGTGTGCTTTGTCTTCATCTTTACTATCCAGCTATTAAATGGAACAGAAGGGAAGCATTTATCACTGAGAAAATTTGTTTTTTTAAAAGTTCGTGTTATAGCTTTGCTTCCATCAGGTTCTGTAAATCAGGGGCATTCATTAGTGGGCCTTGTCGGGAGGGTGACTGGATAATCAGCACACACAGAAGTTTACAGCTTTTCTTTCCACATTTTTCCAAAGGCACTCAGGACAGGGAGGAGCCTTGTGGAGGTTTCCCACTTCATCCTCAGGCTCGGGCTGATCTACGTCCTCATGGCAGCTGGAGCAGCTGATCCTGTTTCCTGAGGCAGTTGGCTTTAGGAAATGTGCAGTGGGGAAATGTCAGGCTGAAAACTATAATGTGGAGAGATATGGTTAGAAAAGCACTTAAATGATCTTTGGGGGAAATGTGAGACCTGGAATGATGCAAGTTGTGTTTCAGGGTAGCCCACGAGTAGCATTTACAAAGCAGAAATCTCTAAGTTGTCTCTAAAATAAATAAGTGTGGTTCCAGAGCTATAAGGGCATGTTTGGGAAAAGGCAATACCTTGTAGTGTCTTTACTGTGCCCCTAATAAAGACTAAGACTTGAGTGTGGGGTTAGACTGGGACACGCAGGCAGCAGGTTGAGCTCCTCCCATGGCCAGATATGACCTGCTCTCCTTTGTGAATTTTGCTGTTCAGCTTGATAAACTTCTACAGTTTTTCCATTACACAGGACAAAGCATCACTATTGATTTTTACAGCCTGATGAATTTTATTTCTGTTCTCTTGCAAAATCAGCACAAAGGGGAAAAATCACAAATCATTGCACATAACTATGGAAAATTTTCCGGCTTAATGAGAGCTTTGTATTTACGTCTGAAATTTTAAAAAGCACGTGTGTTGGACCATCCTATTGCTACTATTTTTTCTCTGGCCGGCAGCACTGTTGAAAACAGACTGATTGCTAGTTTGACCATTTGCTGTGTGGAAAATCAAACTGTCATGAGCTATTGCTTGTGCTTTTCATCTGATGAGGGAAACACGAACACGCAGCTCTGTCTGAGTGGGCTGAAGGAGAAGTTATTGAACACAACCACTCTGCGTGTCTTCGTCCAGTGAACCTGCAGACATCAACCCTGAAGGCGGAGCACTGAATTCTGCTCATGAAATCAAGTCAGCAGGAGCTTTGTTTTTCAGAAATCTCAAAACCGTATCAATTAGGAGAGGCTCTTGCTAACAATCACGTGGAGCAGCCTGACATTTTGTTGCCTAGGAAAGCGTGGGGAAGGCTGATTTTAGCATTTCACTGGGTAAGGGGAAACCTTTTCTCTGCTTCACACTGTGATGACATACAAATGTATCAGGTATTCAAGAGCAAAACAGCCACAGGAAAAAGAATTTCCTCCTTTCTCCTAGACTGTAGACCCATTTTTGAGGTGGATTTAAAGACAAGAGGAAAAACATTTCCAAACTATAAATTAATGGCTCAAATATTTCTAAATGAAACTGGAACAGTGTCTGTGGTGTTTTATTATCTTTTGCCATACAGGGCTGTCTTTGAAAGGGGAAAAAAGCTTAGTAGAAAGTAATTTCAGAGCCTTGACTGCTTTTTGATTACAATTCAGGATTACTGTTTTAATCACTGCTTATCAAGTAATACCACAAACCTCAGAGCATGACCATCTTTCTCAGGGGAAGCCAGATTTAAAAGCCAATTTCCAGCAATCCCTCCTCTTTCTTCCAAACTCCTCTAACAAATATGGAGGGATAATAATCTGTGATATTACAAGAGACCCTAAGCAATGCATGAAACTTGCTGTGTTCTCAGATTCCTTCTGAGTTGTCCTTATTGTTGTGGAAGTGGAAATACTGGTGTAAGTCTGAGCCAGCTCTTGTTCCAAGGCAGCCTCCACTGGAGTGCAGGATCTCACACACTCACCCTTTCCCAGGCAGATGACAAATTTTACACATGCAAACATGTCCAGATGGAGCACGAGCATGTTTTCAGGGGAGGTCTGAGATGTGTGCCTCACATTTGTGTGCAAAGCACTGCTGCAAAATGGCTTCGTGCACCAACTGAAGCTCTTGCAAAGATGTGGATGAGCAGCCGTGAGAGATACTGGAGCTAAAAGGTGGATTTTTAACTCGAAGTTACTGATATTGCATGGTTTTCCCACGGCTGGAGGTGGGTGGCAGCCCTGCATCTGAAGCAGAGCAAAAGAAGAGGGAGTCCTTTGTTTCTGCAGTGCATTGGGGTGTTTACAAGGGGAAAGACCCCTCTGTAAAATTTAAGGAGGTGCTCAGTGAGGATCTAAAGTGGCCAAAATCAACTCTGGAGCTGTTTTCTTGTGTTTCCTGGTGACTCTGTCTCACAGTGGAGCAGCACCATGAACCTCTCTGCAGGATCCCTGGCATGTCTCAGTTCCTCCAGAGAAATATTGCTGCTGCTCTTTTTTACAGAGAAGGCAAAGCCTCCCTCCTCACTCCAAAAAGCTTGCATCTAATTAAAGTAATCAGATTCATCCTGACCACAATTAACTTTTCTCTAAGTTATTCAAATGCTGCTCAGTAATGCTAAGGATGGAAGAAGATCAGTGGATCTTTACATTTCTTCTCTGTAGAAAGCAGGATGTGACCTGATGGGAGATGATGCATTTTTTGTCAGTGCTGCTGTGAGCCATCCTTGCCACGAGGCTTGGAATGTGCTGCTACCTGCTAAGGGGCCTCCAGAGCTGGTTCTATGCAAGAGATAATTTACATGAGGTACAGGAGCTTGTAGACAGTGCTTGGAGTGTGTGTACTATGGCTGAGGAAAGCAGTGTTCACTCCCAGGTTGGTTCCTGTGAAAAGAACACTTACAAACAAATCACTGCTTTTGTTTGTTTGTGTTTGGTTTTTTGTGTGTTATACATACAAAGAGAGTTTTGAATGAGGCACTGAGTAGTGCTAATGAACAGATAAATGGCTGGAAGGGATAAATTGGTGTGCATGCAGCTTCCTGGAAGAACAGAGAGCTCCCACTACCACTGTGGGCATCCATATTTTACCTGCAAGTGACCAGCATTGTTCCATGAGTGAGAGAAAAAACAATTACAAAATCACTATGAAATATTCTTTCAAAAGGAAGTGAACTCCTTTACCTGTGGGTCATCAGTCACAGTAAAACTGGCAGGGAATTACAGTCTGCAAGTCCTGAGCTTGTCTGTGTGGTAGCCCACTGAGATATCTCTGGTACAGGAGCCCAGCATTCTATCCCTGCTTGTTTCTGCTTGTAAAATTAACATCATCTTCATCTGCTCGTTCTGCCAGCCTAAATCAATGTGCCAGCCAGCTCTAAAAATATAAAAAACAAAACCCTCCACCCTGCTAAGAAAATACATCAATGCCAGCAGCTCCTACACGTGAATGAGCCTCAATAAGCAAACCACTGTGCATGGGTGGCAGAGGAGGAGAAAAACAAGGAATTGATAAAGAAATATATTTCACTTTCAGGCTTCTAAGACATTGGCTTAAAAACAACAGAGAGAGCAAATAAACCCAGTCATTTTTTTAAATCATGAAAAATACACTGACAGGGGCCTGTGAGATTAAGTAGTTTAAAGGTGGGGGGGATGCCTGCAGAGGTAGACAGAAGGCTTAGGCCTGGGAATTATTTTCAGTTATTGTTCTGGGGTTCTAGTCAGGTTCCTCAAATATGGATTGACCTTAATCTCTCTAAAAGCGTGATTCCTGAACCTCTTACTGCTTGTAGTGTTCAGCTGAGGTTTTGGATAGGTGTGTTAGACTCCTGTTTTTAAGATAGCTACAGGGAATGGTCTCTCTTGTGTGGTCATCTCAAATGCCAAAGCAAAACTGCCTTGACTTCAAATGGTCTGCTGGTAATTATGAGTCACTCTCTGGGATCTCCCTCTGGAGAGACAGCAGAGTCAATGTGTTCACAAGTGAACACAGTCAAGAGAGTCTTGATACTGACCTAGAGCCTCCCAAAAATGAAGCAGGGCCTTAAGACAGAGATGGTTCAGGTGGGTGATTAACTCAAAATGCTGGGCCAAAAGACGTATTTTAGCATGAGCTTTGTGGGGGCAGAACACATTCAGTGTGCCAGAAAGAAAGAGTGGAGCTAGAAAGGCTTAGATTGTTAATACCAGTTCTGCCAGAAACAACCTTAAGAAAGGTGGCTTAATCTTTCTGCAGAGTTACGTTGTTCAACATGAACACAGTGTTTTATGAAACAGGAGCACTGGCTGGCTGCTTGACTTGAAAGGGGATTGTTAACAAGTCTAGGCTTTCATCAGAAAAGTGTAAAAAAAAATCCTGATACCTTTTGTAACATCAGTTCTGTAAGTCTGAATGTGCTGTAAGACAGGGCCTGCTGCGTGGGCCCACGAGGACTTGGATCTTCATGCGTGTGTCTCTCTGCAAATCCTGCTGCACAAACACATTTCCCTGTAGCAGCTGAGTGTTTTTCTACTCTCCTACCCTGTCCCACAGAGGTCAGATATTCCTGTTTTCCTCTAGTGCAGATGATGTACAGAGGCAGGAAGTACAAGGGCCAAATATGTAAAATCGTTGGCTTGTCCCAAGATCCGAGTCCGTTTGCTGGTGGATTTTGTAAGTGCTGACCTCCCAGTTGCAGGAGCCCATCTGCATCTTCAGAGGTCTGAATTCTGCTCTGGACCTGCTCCTGGGTGATCTGTCCAGATCACAGCATTAGTTCATTGCTATGGGAGTCTCAAACGTGAGACTGGAAATGCCAGCCTCGTTAGAGAGGTGGAGGGATGAGGTAATGGCACATGGATGTGGCAGGGAGGGAGGAAAGATGCATCAGGGGAGTCGTTTACATCTTCCTCCGATTTCTTGGTGAAGAATGATGTCCGTGAGAAGCTTGGTTTTGAGGGCTTCCTCACCCTGCACAGGCAGAGGTTTTTGGGACTTCCCTCCAGTGTGTTCGTGCAGTGTGAGAGCATTAGGACAAGGGAGGGTTGCCATGTCTGTCTGGTGTATTGCTCACCAGGACCATGTTTGATTTATTTTGCTGTGTAGGTTTTCTCCCCGTGCATCCATAGAAAACATGGAATAAATGACATAGACTGACTGAAATCGTATCTCCCAAGCCTCCTCTGAAAACTTAATTAAACCCACAGGGTCTTGTTTGGGGGTAGAAAAACAGCAGGATATGGTACTGAGGACCAGTAAATAAATTGTTGATGTTCCTTGCTATTTCACTGTGCTACTAGGAATGTGAAAAAAGTAAAAATCTATTCTTTCTGCCTGACTATTTTATCATTAGCAGCTTCTTTTTGTTTTATCCATGACTTCCTGTTGAAGAAAACTGCACTGGGGAAAAGAGAGGTTTTTAAAGGTTGGACTTAGGCTCATAAATATACAGGGAGCTTCTCTGCTGAGCCTGAAATGCGTTGCTGCTATTTTTCATCCAACAGATCTCGTCTCACAGGCTGAATGGAGACTTGTGGATGTGGTTTGGAACGCCAGCGTGACTTTATGTGACACTGGGACACAGTGGCTATGGCAGGGGACAGAATCCAGTGACCTCTGTAGTAAAGCTTAGCATGCACAGCCCGTTAACCATCCTTAATCCTTATCCCCATGTTTGGTAACTTATCTGTTCACGGGAATTGTGTTTTATATTTTCAGTGATCTACTGAAGTAAGACCCCAGATGAACAACTGAGGGACAGTGACCCGGTCAAGGTCGCATGGAAATCTGTGTTGGAGCAGGGATCTGGAATGCTTTCTCCGTTGAATTGGTAATAATGGATGGGGCTGAAAGAGAAGTATGTGCCCCTGTCAGATCCAGGCAGGAAGCAGAATACAGGAACAGTGTAATGAGCAAGAGAGGTGCTTGAGATTCTGGCAGCCACAGGAAAGACTGAAAATTATATCGTGGGCCTGCCTTTCGTGCTTCTTCAGTGGTGGCAAAGTCTGGAAATGACTGGTGCCTGAAACTGACAGTGGTATTTGCAGTTCTTCATCTCTTCTGTGAATGATGCATCAGACTAATAAACAGAGGAAAAGAGGAAATGCCAGTTCCAGAAGTGCTCCTCACCCATGTCCATGCCTGGAGGACATAGCCAGGCAGGGCTGGCTAAAGTCCCTCATGGGGGAACTGAGGAGCTTCAGCAGGACATGGGTTGGCACAGGAGGAGACAGGTTGGCACAGATGGAGACAGGATTCCCGAGCACTTCACGTCTGGGCACAAAGCCCTGTGATTGATCACCTTTAATCTGCCACTGTGAGGGGAAAGGGGCCCAACTTCTGCTGCTGTGTAGGAGTAGCCAGACAGATTTAGCAGACAGCAAACTCTTTCCTGCAGGGCCTTGTGGATGCACTTGCTCAATCCTGCCTTCATATAGGTAGACATTAATGGAAAGGTACTGTGGATTGGCCTTTTTGGACACTGGTTGTAAAATAGGATGGTTAGATTCAGTCTGAATAATTGCTGTTTTCTTCTTCTGTTTAATGAAATTGAAGAAGAGGAAACTTCACAAATTCTGCTTTACATGTAAAAATGTCTCTCCACATTTCTCTTCAGGGCCTTTCCTTTTAATGGTGTAAGTACAAGTGGAGGACAAGCAGTTCTTGCTGATGTTACGTGGGAATGAATAATGTTTTTGGGCAAAGACTAAACTCAGTTTCCAGAAGGCTGCTCTTCCCTGCCCATTCATCTATATGATATAAAATGAACTCAAAATATATTGGCAGGAAGAAAGGACTGTTCAGTATTCAGAGCTTCAAATACATTTAACAACGTTGCCCTCACCTAGGAACCAAATTATTTCTTCAAGAACTGTACAAAGAACACTTGGCTTTCAATTTACAGCACGGCCTGTTGGAGCACACTGCAGTGTCACGTGTGCTGTGCCAGGATTGCTGAGCTTGTACCAGTGAAGGTTCTCAACGGCATCTTGCAAATCTGCCGTGTCAGAGGGTATGTTGGAGATTCAGATCAGGAGACAGATTTTCTGATGCGTTTTCCAGTGTTGTCACTGTTTCTGGAGGATGAATGTTGTACGAGAGAGAAGATGAGCTCAGAGCCTTGTGGTTTAAGCAGTAGATGTTCCTCAGGCTTTGTGCCTGAGCTTCATTGGCTGAAGTAGTTAATGCATGCCTTGGTTTCCACTTTTTAAACTGGGATAACCCACCCCTCTCTTAGACCTTTTCTCCAGCCCAAATAGGTTGCACATTCTTAGTTCCACAAACAGGAATTACAGGGCTTTAATGTATTTGAGTGAGGCTAAGACTTAAAAGGGCTGATCTGTAATAGCCATAACTGCACTATATACAAATATGAGAACAAAACTTCATGTTTCACCAGGACTGAAAAAATTGTGGAGAGTCCTCTGAAGTTCCCTGCCGTCCTTTGGAGAGAGTAGAACATTTTATCATCTCATTTCTAATTTCATCTATTGAATCTTTGGCCTTTTGCTGATATTGCTAATGTTGATAGTTCATGAACAAGCTAGAGTTTGGGAAATGAGAAGGATTTTCCAGATCTTCATGGGAACGTGTGCTGCTGCTTTTATGCTGAAGAACTGACCTGGATAATGCTGGGTTCTGTTTCTTTAATGCCACTGGCTTCACTCATTCCTGGACACATGAGGTATTTATTCATTCCAGTTTATTAGAGAAAAATTGTACCCGAAGGCTAATTTCATTAAGGTCTTTAGAAGCAGAAAATAGCTCTAGTAAGTTAGTCTTTTAAGAGGAAAAAAAAAAAAAGAAAAAAAGCTAATCATGCCAAATCTAATTAAATGTGGGGGGACTTTGTTGTGGGTTTTTTTGTTTGGTTGGTTTGCTTTTTTTATTTGGCCTCTCCTTAGATTCTGAGGCCATTGTGTTAATGGCACAATGGCTGGCGTGTGCCCATGCTGCCTCTCCTGAGATGGAGGAGGATGTGCAGCATGAGCATGTGCGAAGAGACTGTGCACAATCCACTGGGGACAGAGAGGTTTCCACAGCAATTTTGTAGAAATCCATAACAAATGCATTGTTAGGTTGGTTTATTCCTTCTCTTTCCTGCTGTGTAAAGTATTTGATATTCAAATTAAAATGGTGCTTGTTTAGGACAATTCAGTTATAGAATAAGCTTGGTAATTGGTGCCCGTGGGACTGTTTACACTCTGCTTGGTGTAATCCACTTATGGAAAATTAATGAAAGGCAATTTCCTCCTCCGTTGTAGCTGTTTTAATATGTACACCATGTCGTTTCCTCTTCCAGCTGAAGCTTCAGATGGTTATTTGGGGACAAAAGCTCAGCCAAACCACCATGCTCCCCGGAGAGCTCCTTGGGGTTGCGGGCGGTTTTGGCGACACGGAGGTCGCACGAGAGCCCCGCGGAGCAGCGACCCAGCACGCTCTGAACTCCAAACTGTTCCTGTTCCCAGGGCTGTTTGCTACCAATTCGTAACTTTTATTTATAACAACTTATGAGACTTCCCAGTGGCAGCTGAGCTGCGCTGGGGGTTTGTTCAGCTGAGCTGTCTGGCCGTCCCCTCTGGAGCACAGCTCAAATCCGCACCCGAATGTTCAGATCCAGCATTTCCTCCTGCCCCAGCTCTGGGGAGCTGCTTTAGGGAGGGGACATGGACTTTTCTCAGGAAACACGTGGTCTGAGTCTGAATCTTGATTGCGATAACTGTAGTTTTTCAGCTTCCTCAAGCAGCTGCATAAGCCCTTTCTGTAATATCGAGGAGAAAGTGGAGGGGAAAAGAAAGGGGTTATTGCACACCTAGACATGCTGTGAGATATACTCAGTGTGCAGCAGGAGTGTGATGGGATGTCAGCACCACTTCTTATATACCTGTAGAGACATTACTTTCCCTGTAGGTTGGTGAAGGGAGGAAACCTCTCAAAGGCCTGAGTGAAGCCTGAGCTGTCACTGTGCTCTGATTTCCTATTTCCCGTTTTGTCAGGGAGGAAAGCCGGCATTGCTTCTTTACTCAGGAATATTTTCTAGCTGTTTCATAGAGACATGACTCTAAGTGCAGGGGGGGGATATGAGAAATGAAGGATTTCAGTAAGTAACTGTTCAATTTTGCAAACAGCACTAAAGCAGTTTTGGGCTGTGGGATACCCGAGTCAATATGGCCAAAGCAAAGAGCTCCAGTTCCAGAGGATATAGCAGCAGCAGCAGCAGAACTGGGAATACTGAGAGTAGAAGTAGCATTGTTTTGTTATTCATGGTGGCTACAAAAAAAATTGCTGAGGAAATTTCAAATGCAGAAAGCTGTAATTCAAAGAGGAGAATGAAATCAAGCTGATCCTGGAGAAATTACTGATCTGCTTTGCCTGAAAGGGATGTAAAATCATTGCCTCTTACCTCAGCAATAAAGCATCAGGGGTAACATAGGAAATATGCTCAGTTTGACCTAGACCTATTACCTAGATACCAGCTCTTCACTGTCTCACCCCAAATTCCCTTCCTTCCTTCAGGCAGTGGACAGACTATATTTTCTTTATCGCTTCCAAGAAATGGTTTTTTTCTTTCTGTGTTCAGTCAGGTTTCCTATCTAGACTGTCGTGCCTTCGAATCAAAAATATTGTAGCCTTCTCTCAGTGTCCTTAAAATCAGCATAATTTTCCCTGACCCAGACACAATTACAAATGCTGAAATCATCTCTCTGATTCTCACTTTGCCTGTTTTTCTGGGAGCTCCTTCAAGTCGGGGCCTTCCTTTCACATTCGCAGGCTAAGAGATTATTTGGGTAAGACAAAAAGAGGTAGATGGGGAGGGGAGGAGATTGTCCCCTTTTTTGTGCCCCTTTGTCATCTCCCAGATGTATTTGCATCTGAATAAATAGCAGGGGACAAATTCTCCCTAGATATTGATGTGGAAAATGTGGAAAAACTCAGTACTGTACATGCCTCTTTGTCTGGTCTACTGACGTGAAACACTTGTTTGGGGAACGTGTTGTGTGCCAGAGAGGGTCCTGGTCAGAGCTGCTGTGCTTTTTGCAAGTCCAGAGCCCAGAGAACAGGCAGCAAATGCTTTGCTCAGCTGTCGTTTTCCCCAGTTCAGCACCATCCCATGCCTGTTCTACAAACCGTGCAGCAAACCTCACCTGCACAGTGCTGTGTCTCGACTGTTAAAAGCTTGATGTATTGCACACAAGGTCCAAGCCATAACGGGCTGCGCTCCACAGCTCATTTGGTGTCGTTCTGAGAAGCATCACTCAGCTGCTGGCAGTGTGATCCCTGAAAACAATGCTTCATTTTGCATCTCGGTCCTTTGGAAGACGGGGAAGATTTACTGCCTCCAAATAATGAGGATAGGTGAACTTGTATCCTAGGGAATGGGTGGAGGCAATGAGCTTGAGAGATGAACAGCTCTGGGGTCACCTGCGTGTTCCCACTGGCATTATCAAATAGAGAGGAATTGGATTTGCTCTGCCTCCCCACTCAGTTGTGTTCCTGTGCAAGAGCTGAACCTCTCCGTGATGCAGCATCTTCCAAACACTGGGCCATCTACAAGATGCCCTCAGAGATGGGCTGAAGGGGAGACAAAGAAATTTTTAGAGGTTTTTATTCAGTTCATTAATACTTGATGGCAGTTGAAAGGAAAAGACATTTCCAGAAAAATTACTTTTCCTCACCAGTCAGTTGAATGTCATCGAGAGGTTCTGTCTGTTATCTCCAGGTGATTGGCACCTCCTGCTCTGGATTGAAGGAAACTCTCTGTTCATATTAACATAACTTTTATCCTTTTGTCACTTTTGAAGTCCCTGTGGACTTTAATTTTTGCTTTAGGCACGGTGAACTTTATTATAATTTCATTTGAAGAAAATAATGAAAGGGACTTGTTGGGAAGTGTCGTGTTTCCTCAGGACTCCTGGGTTCAACGACCAAGACCTCCAGTTGTCTTTCAGCAATTCACCCTTGGTTTTTGCTATGCATTAAATTCTCTTTATGGATACTAGATGTAAATGGTAAATATTCATCAACTGCAGGGGCTGGGTTGCACTTCTTGCCATGCAGCTGCCCAGTTGTGGAAGGCAGAGTGCAGCCTGTGGTCCACTGCACCAGCTGGGCAGTGTTTTGTAAATGGGGAATTGTTTAAACAGGGTGTGAGAGCTGTCACTGGATGTGGTGGGAGATGGGCGGTGACTTCCCATGTGTCGGGTCTCATGATTTGAATGCAAGGGCAGGAGCACAGAATGGTTTTGTTAAAACGGGCTTCTTCAGGAGCTTCAGTGACAGGACAAGGGGGAGTGGCTTCAAACTGAAACAGGGTAGGTTTAGATTAGATGTTAGGAAGAAATTCCCTGTGAGGATGGTGAGGCCCTGGCACAGGGTACCCAGAGAAGCTGTGGCTGTCCCTGGATCCCTGGAAGTGCCCAAGGCCAGGTTCGATGGGGATTGGAGCAACCTGGGATAGTGGAAGGTGTCCCTGCCCATGGCAGGGGATTGGAATGAGATGGTCTTTCAGGTCCCTTCCAACCCAAACCCTTTTATGATTCTGTAACTTGGTTATCTCTGATTCTGGGAACTACTCAGGTGAGTAGTTGTGGTAAAATAGTATTTTGCACAAGGAGCTTGCCTGAAATGGAGTAAGAATATGAGGAAGGTAAGAATATTTGGCTCTATGGCACAGTTCTTTTAAGCAAATAAAATTAAAGGAAGCAAAAAAGGTCTCACAATAAGCACATTCTTGTTCCCTTATTATTTTCTGCAGGTTATTTGGAATAAAATAGAGCAAAAAAACTGAGAGTACCTGAAAATCACTCCACTGTCCGTAAAACCCATGACAGATATTTTTCCTTTAATTCATTCAGGAAATCGATGTGTCTTACAGAATCATTTGACTGTGGTTGGCAGGGAAATGATAAATATACATGAAAACAGAATTGGATTAATAATTTTTGACAGGTAATATAATGCAGCTGTTGCTGAATGATATTAACAAGAGAAGGCATGTTAAGTCCCAATGTCAGAGTAAGGCTACGTGGTTATAATGTCTGAATAAATTTCACGCTTTGACTGAAGACTCTGGATGGCAGATGGAGATCGACAATATAAAGTTGCATTAAAAAGTCCTTTGCTTTGCTAATTCTTGACTCTTTTACCGGTCAGTAGTCTGCTCATCGATCTCGGCTGACTGAAATAGAATTTCCCCATTCTGTCTGCCTGAGCCAATACACTTCATTTGCAATATACTGAGTTGTGAGAAAATGGGAAACTTCACCCTCCTGAGATCAGCATCCCAAAGAAGACTGTGGTCATCTGGGCTGGGCAACATCTCTCTTTTACCTTCCTTCTTTCCCAAGTAAGACTGAGACTTTTAGATTTCTTTCTTCAAGGTTTACAAAATGTTAGTAAATAAATATGAAAGACTTTTCTTTGTGAAAGACATCAGATTGGGTCTTTTGCAGTTTTTTTGCTCCCCTTCTTTTAATTTTCTTTTTTTTTTTTTGCTAACCCCCTAGACCAGTTGTCTCTCAGCTTTCCCTTGTGTGGGATTTTTTGTCCCCAAATCATGTAAAGCAATCAGAACTCACTTTAAAACCACCTATGAGTTCCACCTGGAAAAGGGTACTATGTGTGCTGTTTCTTGCAGAAGACAGAGAGGCCGAGATAATCACACTTTGACACTGTTCATGGAATGACGAGATGAAAAAAACACAGTGGGAGTTTTTCTGTAGAAGGTCTTGTCTACACCCAGCAGAAATAGAGCATCTCCATGAAGAACCTGCTGTCTGAAACTGCTATCTCACTGGGGGGGTTGTGTCAGTTTTGGTTGTCTGCTAAAGGCTGAGAATTTCTGCAAGCAGTGAAGTGACTGGGACGTAGAAAAGGACCTGGTTCAATACTTTTTATAACAGTAAGAAACAGTTAACACGGGGAGAGGCTGGAATTAATTGAACTGTTCAGACATAGCTCATCCACTGCTCTGTCATGAAACCATCAGAGCTGCCGTTTTATTACTCATCCAGGACCTGGACGAATATTTTAGTGAGACAGAGTAGATAAAGAAGCAAGGAATATAATAGGTAGCACTGGAATGATACAACTCTTATTATAGCTTGTTTCAAAGATTATTTTAATTTAATTGATCAATTAGATAAAATTATATACCAGCATGCTGCTGGCACAGGCTTGGGTGGGTGCTACCAGAATTTGTAATGTCCATCATATTGGTCCCAGATATCTTTAAAGTGATTTACATGATGGAAAAGAATGTTTTAATTAGAGCATTACTTGTTATCGTTACAAGATTATTTAAACGAGCACCAGGAACGGCGGCTTGATAATGTCCTTGTAAGAAATTATCTGCCAAGTGTACAACCCATAGATCTTGAGATAGACACATTGTGACTGGCTTTACAGCTTCACGTATCCACTTCTGCAGTGATTAGAAATAAAATCACATCAGGAGACTAACCTTCATACCCAGGTTTAATTGCTATCAGTTAGAAACTGGTTTTTTCTGAATGTGTTAGTTGTTTTCCCCTTCTTCTTGTCATATTCATCTTTATTCTTTCAACACATAGCAACAATTCCAGCATAATTTGCTCATGCTAGGCTTTAATACATAGTATTTAAAAATAAAGAGACTGCCTGTTCACAGTTCTCTCTAATCTGAACAGATTCTCCTCGTGTTTTGATAACTTTATAGCCTCTTCATTTCACCACCTTCCACTGCTGAGTGATCTTGATACTCTGGACTACTAAAATATGGAACATTTTCTGATACCGCTCTTGTGCAGAAATGGCATCTTTCAGTGTGATTTCAAAGCCATTCTGAATAGAGCTTCAGCTGTCCTCTGTATTAGGAAGACATCATCACCAGGCAAACATCATCATCAGGCAAACTACTTATATCCAATTAAATGAAAGGTTTTCAGAAAGTATTTGATTTTGTCTAGCAATGTTTTGTCTTTTATTCACAGAAAACAGCCCAAACTCTCTTTTAACCCAGCTTTTAACGTCACCTTCTTTAGATTTTGTGTCTAATAAATGCCAATGTTTTGCAAATGAACATTTCACAAGAACAAAAAAGGCTTTGTTCAACTTCTCCCCAAGAAAGGAAAAAAAAAAATTGTCTAATCCCGATTCTGACAGTTCTGCTGAAGCAGAGAAGACACTTGCCTTAAGTAGCACAAAATGTGTGATAAACACAGATAAAGATGGATTTCTGTGCTCTGGGTGACTGATGTCAGTCAAGGCCTGGCCAGGCTTTGCTTCTTGAGAGAGAGTTTGGAAGAGGAGGTTCTGTGCTGAGCACTGAAATACTTCTGGAGGGCTGAAGTCTTCCCTGGCCTTCAACTCTCCGTGCTGCATCGGCACATTCCCGGGAACACAGAAGATTGATATTTCCTGGTAAGTCTTTGGAAGCATTCAGCTGGGTAATAGGGTGGACATTCTGCTCAGGAACTCATTCAGTCTGCTTCTGTGTTTCCAGTTTATGCCGTAATGAGATGAGTTACTCGCCAGACACGCAGGACAAACGATGTGCTGCGGTTTGATTGCCGCCTGCCAAGCCCTTCAGGTGGCTGTGTGCCTGTGTAGACAGGATGCAAAGCAGGGGAGGATTCTGCCCTGGATTCTGCCATTTGCCTGGTTTTTAGATGTTGATGTGATCAGAGTGGAGGGAGAATTGCCAAAGCAGAGCAAGGTAAGTGCCTGCTGCTTCCAGTCCTCTGTGAGTTGTGTGCATGTGGTCTGTAACACTCAACCGTGGACCTCCTCTGGTTTGTGACACTCAGGGAACCCGTGCAAGTGTTGGGACTCTCCCTGCATCACAAGCCAGCCCGAACTCCATCCTAGGACATCAGGGTTCCAGCTTGCTGAGCCTGTCTTTTCTGATTTCAAGCATTTTTTTTTCGTTTATCTTGCACAGAGTAAAGCAAAGAACTGCACAAAGCAGACGTGGGCTAATCAAGCTGTGATCTGTCTTGTTCTTTCTGCAGGTTGCAAGGTGAGATGTATGCATACTGCTGGGGTTTTTAGGGCAAAAATATACATTTCTTCCCAGTCTGTACAGTTTTCCTTATTTTTTCAGGGAGAACAAGATGGGTTGAGAAGAACCTGAGGATGAAATTGTTTCCAACATAGGCATGTTCTACATTTACTGTGTGGTGTTGTAAAATAGGACAGGCATTTGCAAGTAGGAAACTGAGATGAGGGAAAAACCTAGAGGAGATGTCTGTGTTTCTTCTGCAAGCCCACAGCAGATACAGGAATGAGTGTTAGTTTTCATGAATCATGTGCTTTAACCAGATCTTGCTGGTTTAACGCTAAAGAAGAGCCAGGCTGTGGTGGGGCCCTGCAGAACAGTCTGCAGGAACTCTTGTCACACTCTTTTTTTGGGGTGTCACTGCTCAGCTCTGTCTCATGCTTTTCCTGAGCAGGAATATAACCTGGAAGGTGACTCCACGAGAGCAGCCTGTACCTGCTGAGAGCTGCAGGATCAGACGGGATGGGGAGGCAGGAGCTGTCTGCAGCACCATTCCTTCCCAGGCGCCTCGCTTTGTGCCAGTCCTACACTGAGCAAAGGCTCCGTCCAGGTCGTGGTTAATTATGAGGTGAGTGTCCCTTTCGATTAAATTTGATGCTTTTTAAAGACTTCAGGCAAAGCATGAGATATGCTGGGACCCTGAAAAAAAAGAAAACACACAAACCCTCCTCATGTCCATCTTTAAAATGATATGAGTAGCGTATCTGATTTATGAAAAATGTATAAATGTGACTTGGGAACAGCTTGTGCTTTCACACTAAATAAAAGGAGAAGACAGAAGAGGGAACTTGAATGTCTGTGAGCATACTCATGTATACAAATGACTGTCATAAATCTTTTTGCATGATTGCTTTGCTTTGTGGCATCTCTTTGGGGAGTTCTGCAGGGGAAAAAAAAGCCCTGCAGTTTGGGAAACTGGAAAAAAAATTGCAGAAGAAAATGGATTTGCTGATATAATTATGCAATTCTTCTAGAACATATTTGGTCTGCTAATCAGAACGGAAGGGAAAAGCCTAGGCAGTGCTGTTGGTTTAAGGGAATTGAATTAAAAGACCAAACATCCTGGGTGAGACTGCTGCAGCCTCAGGAGACAGGCCTGGCTCTGGAGGGAGTTGGAGACAGAGCCCTGCAAACCCTGCTAGTTTCAAGTGTCTCATGACTGAGGAAAGGAAATGCTTTGTTCTTGCAAGGTGGGCTGGGGAGAAAACAGATTTCTCAGCTGGTATAAATCTGCCTTGACGTCGGTGCTCGTTCACATTACCCGCAGCTGTGGTGCACAGCATCCTCGGGTGGGTCTAAAGTCACTCCTGATTGTGGTGCAGCTCCATCAGCCTGGAGTTCAGGGTAGGATGTAGAGCTCCCCAGAAAGGCAGTAGGAACCCCGGAGAGCTCATCTCCCCACGAGGGATGCTGGACCCGAGCTGAGGCTGCTCTCTGACTGCAGCAGCCCTGCCCTGCTGAGTTCCTTGCAGCATTGCTGCCTTTTCTCGTCAGGCTGGAGGGTGAGTGATTCTTAGTGATCCTTCTGCTGTGTGAAGGAGAAGAAAGTGAATGAGATCATTCAGAAAGATGGCAGAGAGAAGAAATGTGCAGAAAGACAATGGAAAATAAACAGGAAACTGGTCATGCCCTTCTAATGTGGTCGATAGTGTTGTGCTTTTCCAGGAAAGCTTCATCTTCTGCAGTGGGGAAAGTGTTCCTCAGCAGACCCAGGCTAAGGAAGTGTGACTGGCAGCTCTGTGGCTTGTTCCTGCCTCTGATTGTGTGGTCCTGATGTTGCCCTGAGCTATACCTCCCACTGTTGCTTGCATATAATCTTGCTGAGGACCAGGGCATACCTGAGAGGTATTTCTGCAATTAATAGTTTGCAGAGGAATGACTGTTAATTGGCTGGGCTTTTGCATGAGTGTGAAATAGTTAAATAATGTAAAAAGAGTATTAATAGTTGTAAATAATATTAATAATTAAAAACCCCTATTAAAGCTACAATAAAGTATCCCCCAAAAGTATATTTTGATAGCAAGGAAGGATTTACTCTGATGGTATTGAGGGCTTTTTGCAAACCATGGTGGTTGTGATTTTCTCTTCTGTGAGAGGCTGTGTGCATGTGTGATAGAACAGCTCGGAGCACACTCATGACGGGCCCTAGTGCCTGTCCTGAAATGACTGTGAATGGTGCCAGCAAGTTCAGTCAGGCTGATCTGTCCTGCTCCTCCTCACATCAGCCATCTGGCTGCAGAGCCTCTGTGCTGTGCCTGACCAGCCAGCTGGCCATCTGCACATCCAGACCCCTCAGCTCCCTTGGACCACTGCCGCCTTTGGGGCTTGAAGAGCAACTCAGACTTCCATGAAGGAGTAACTCCAGAGAAACTCCTTCCTTTAGATTCAGTGAAAAGAGCAGTAACCACATGGAAATGCCATCGCCTTTTCATCCTGTCACTGAACTGTCATGCAGAAGGGAAGAAAAGCAAAGATTACAGCAGAGTTGCTGTTAGTATGGGGGAAGCAAAGTCCTCAGCTGCTACATGCTGCTGTGGTTTTATTTTTTTTAAGGAGCTACTTATACTAAAAGCAAAAATAATTGCCTTTGATAGGTATTTGTTCCTTACAGTTGAAAGCTTCTTGAATTTTGAAAGCCAGCAGAGAGTCCCTTTGCCTTCCTTCACAGAGTTTTTGAAGTAACCAGCGAGTTACTTCATTTCATGAAGTTTTCATGTTGAAAAGGGAACCACAGGACCTGTTCTGTGGTTTCCTCGTGCCGTGCTCAGTTCCTCCATCCGCAGCACTTGTTTGCTCTGGCAGCTCCCAGCAGAGCCAGGCCTGGGCCGACTCCCGTTAGCACGGGCGAGGAGAGCCAGCCCTGGTTCATCCACCAAGGCATTTGTCTGACACTTGAAATTCTCCTCTAAGTCCCAACTGCAGCTGTTGGAAATCTGTCTCCCCTCTGCCTCTCTGGCAAAGGGAGCACAGCCTCTGAAGGACTTGAGTAAGGACAGGCTACCTGTGAGCAGCCATCTCATGTGGGAAGCAATATTTTGGCCCAGAGGCTTTTGCTAGAGGGAGGGGACCACGTCCCAGTGCTTTGTAGAACGCAGTAACAGAAGAGAGGGTGGGATGTATCTTGCTGTAAATGCCATTCTGTACTCTTTTGAAATAATCTTTGATAACTCAGAGAAAGGTGCAGCTGTGCCTTTCATTGAGCAGCGATGAGTGTGGTAGAAACTGCTTACCCCTACTTATGCAGGCTTTTCTTTTACATTAATAGCCATCTCTCTCCCTGGCTGGGCTGCCCGGGGCTCACTCAATTCCTGTGCTCAGCAGCCAGGATGGAAACTGTGCCACCAGCAGTTCTCGCTGCTGTCATCCAATTTTCCGTGGGGTGTATAACATTAGCAGCTGGATGCAGCAGGATTCAGAGGGTTATTTCCCTGTGCTGGAATCTGTCTAATCTGCCCTTTCCTCAGGCCTCCCTGCGTTGTTATTGGAAGCCAGGTCTGCTGCAATTTTCCAGGCAGAGGTTAATGGGACAGATTAGCATTTTATTACTGTGATTATCTTATTGTTCTTTGTGTGACACTGACCTAGAGTTTGGAGTGCTGCATAAAACATAAAGGAGACACGAGTCCCACTCATAAAAATAATCTTTAGATTAATGCAAGCCTGGTCCTGCAGGCACTCGGGAGGGAGTGTGCTTGTTCCCATTCTCCTTCCCAGGCTGCTACTGGGAGCATGGTGCTTGTACCAGCTTCCTCCAACGAAGTGCCTTGTATGTGGGTCCTCAGAGGTAGATGCAGCGAAATTAGGAAGGGAGTTTAAAAGGTTTCAGCAGGAATTTTCTAAAGCTCCCAAGTCATTAAGGAATGCAAGCAACAAAGAAATGGAGTGACTTTTGTGCTCCTGAGGCCTGAGATGCTTCTGAAATCTCCCTTATTTCTGCTTGGGGCCTGACACAGCCACTGCCAGTTGCTGCCCTGCTTGAGGAGCACACTGGTCTCTGCCCTGCACAATGTTCACCCTTGCTAGCTTGCACAGGCTCTGGAGGACAGTTCACCACTGTTTCCCTTGGGATGTCCTCCTGTGTGCTTTTAAATCTTATTTGTTGCAAGACATGTTTGGAATTCCTTGTCCCAGTGCTGTGAAAGGTGACACCTTTGAGCATAAAAGGTATTATTTCAAAGAACAACAAAAAAATCTGCCCTCAGTCATTCACCTGGCCGCTGTCCAGGAAAGCAAGTGCCCTTGGTGCGTTCAAGGAGTGCAGGGTTGGGACTTTCATCAAGTGGCACCACCAAAGCCGCTGAATGAAAGCCCAACCAAAGGTGTCAGTTCAGCTGCCAAGCCCACTAAAATGTCTGCAGGATTTTTGTCAAGGTAGTAGAAAATACTAATTGCTTACTACTGCTGGGAAGTCTGTATTTTAGTATTTTTTACCATCCAAAGGCAGTGTCAGCGTATTCCATCATCTGCCCTGAAAACAGATGCCTCATGCACCAGAGCTCTGCATTTCCCCACTCACCCCTCGGCAGGGAAGGGAAACAGCCACAAGCACATCCCATTTTCTGTGTGGGGCGTGCCATTCGCAGCTGGGTGCAGCAGGGTTTGGGATGGCATTGCGGGCTCCTGCATCTCCACCCTCAGGCAGTGTCTGTGAGCCTCTGGTCACACACGAGACGTTGTGGGGAAGAGCTGCCATCACTCACAGCTCCCGGGCCAGTTGGGAGCCTAAAGATGCTGCTCTTCCAACCTCGAGTACAAAATTATGTTTGTTTTTTTAAGATTACCTAAAGCTGATTTTTTTTGTCAAGATATGCCCTACCATGGACTATTTTTTCCCCTTTTGGGTTTTCTTTTACCTCTTCCTAAAATCACTGGTTGGGGAAACAGCACAGTAGCAGATATGAGTTTCTCAGCAGTTTGAAGCACTAAGTTGAGTCTTAATTGTGGAGTTAGGAGCCTGACTTTATCAGGGCTGACTACATTTTGTCTTAGCATAATATCATAAACTAAATTTTATCTAGTGAGTTACAAGACATTAAGATCTCATTAAGGATGAACTCTTTACCCCGCAGAAGCCTGCAATGGCATTCGTGTTGTTTCCCAGTCTGTGAATCACCCTGTGATGATACTGCTGGCTCTGCTGTAGACTGGATAGAGACTGCTCCAAGCAGCAACTGGATGTTTGAAACTCATCTCCAGATACTGCTGCCTTCTGCTCTTCTCAGAGGGGAGTCAAAGGAGCCAACCAGGAATAAAATAATTTTTTGAAAAACTATTATTTGAAAAACAATACTTAGTTAGTGTGCAGACTGAGGGTTACAGACATCTCAAGTGATGGTTTTCAGACTCCTTTGGAGACAGAGTCTGGAAACCTACCAAGCATAAAACCATTGGACCTATTTCCCATTGGATTTACTTCCATCTGTGCACAAAATTGCAGAATCCACCCAGGAAAAGTGGCAGAGTTGTGCACAGGTTCAGATGCCTGTGTAGTGTCAGGGCAAAGAGAATATGACCCCGTGTTTCTCTGTGGGAGACAAGAGATCACAAAATAGGAGTGTGGCGTGGTTCCTGGTTTTGCCTTGCTAAACCCAGTGTCCTTGTCATGTTAGCTTGGAAGGTTGGTACTTCCTTTACAACTCTCTGCCTCCAGGAGTACTGTGGGCTGGGAAGAAAAAACCTGCCAGAGAAAGGACTAAACTCTGCAGCAGATAATGCTGCGGCTGTTGATCGTGGATGCAAGAGTGATTATTTTTTATTTTTTTAAATTAGATAAAGTACTGGTTCCTTACCTCTAATGAAAGAGATTTATCTTTTCACTGAACCTCCAGCCTCCTAATCAAGGGTTTTTTGCCCTGTTTTTAATTCTTTTTTCTTCCTCTTCTTTTCCCCTTGTGCAATCAACAACAACAGACCAGGTCTACAGCAGTTTGATGTTTATAAAGTGGTCCAATCATAGCTTCACTTCTGGGCAGGAGTAAATAAATTCATCAAGCAGTTGATGCTTTTGCGCTGCTGTTATGATAAATGTTGCCATCAATTATACCAGTATGCTCAGACTGCAAGGAGCAGAACTAGCTGCACATGCTGCCTGAGAGGAATGACAACAAGACAATTCGTGTTCCCTCTCTTTGTGCTTTGTATTCACAAGCACAACTCTCCAATTATACTAATTTGTTTGTTTGGATTAGCCGATGGATTAAGAAATGTTTTTAGTTAACACTGGAGCATAACACACATTAATATTTTGGCAAACATGACATAATTCTCTGTGCTGGGCTGGAATCAGTGCAGTCTCTGTGATACTGGGGTTTCACCAGCTCCACGCCTTTGGAGTGTGCTGAGGGAGCAAACACCCTTCTGGCTGGGACCTGCTCACTGCAGCACCAAGAGAAATCCGGATGTCACCAATGTGGGATCTGGTACGTGGCAACATTTGAGAATCACCTGACTTTGGATTCCTCTAGAAAAAATGGTCCCAGTCCCCTTACTGAAGGTGTTTGTTCATTGATGGTTTTGAGGAGCTTGTAGGGGGTAGTTTTTGGGAGCTGTTGTGTTGTTTCAGCTCAGGACTGGCAATAACAAGGCAGTAACTGGCTTTTGTTTGGTTTCAATGTTGGTTCCAGTGCCCTCGCTCTGTCATTCCTGCTTGGTGTTTAGCAGAGTCCTTGCACAATGTTTTTGCAAAAGATTTGTTAGAGAAGTGGAAACCAAACTAGCAGATAGCACACTGTAAAACCTAAACCGTATTTAACGTTATTTAAGGCGTCCTTTCTTTGATCACAAACTGTGAAGTTGAAGCCTTGCATGAATTGAAGGAAATTAATTCATTCAACAGAGAGTTCCCTTTCTTCCTTTGAAATTAATAAACAGGCAGCGCCTTTCAGAATTGGACATTGTCACTAAAATACTGAGGAAAAAGTGCACCTTCCAGCTCGAAGTAGAAGGAGACATACAGCATCTGCTTCTTGTGGCCCAGAGTTCAGCGTGTTTATTTGGTAACTGGAGTTTCAAAATTAAGCAAGCATACATGGCCCCCGTATAAATGGCTGGTGAAGCATTCCTTGCTTGTATTCTTTATTCCTAGATTGCCTGCATGCAGCAATTAGATCCAGAACAGAATTCTGTCTGTGGTGTGCCACCCTAAGAGCTTTATTTGCCATGTCTGCTCTTGTCCTTAACTCATTCGTTTCCTGATCAGATGCTGTGGTGGGGTAGCTGTGCCCTGTTTTGTTTAAGTGGGAATGGAGATGAGGTGTGTCAAATACCTCTTTAATGGACACTATGGCTGAATTCACTATCTGACTTTCAGATCTTTCTGCAGGTAGGATTTAGGTCAAGAAATATGCAATTCTTAGCATAGGATCAAAATCGAACTTCCCTTTCTGTCTGCCTCAGTGCCTCTGAGGAGACAACACAAATGACAATGTGGTCTGTGTAAACAGCAGTTGTTATTTGTTGTGTTCTTGGCAAAAAGCAAGATAAAAAGGATCAAAAACGTTGCAAATTGATGTTACACTAGGAGGTGTGAGGCCAGGGATCAACCCACTAGTGCAGCTGTGAAGACAGCTCTGAATAGGACCAGAAATCCCTGTGTGCATGAGACTCTTGTGAGCACGGGGCATTCATGCAGCTGGTTCTCTGTGGCTCAGCCCACTTCTGTGATCCAGCCGGGACCAGTGGTGACTCCAAGGAAAGCTCTCCGAGGAGTGCAGGTTTTCAAGCTGGGAGCAGGATCCTCTGTATGTCACACATTGCACATTCAGCAGCGTGCTGGAGCTGGTTTGTTACAGTGCAGCACGTGGGTCGTGGGCACTGGAGCATGAACTGAAAAACGCAATATGCAACATCCTTATTAAACGCAGAGCATGGGCTGCAGTCTGAAAGGAGGAAGGCTGGGCCCTGTAATCTATTCTGCAGAGAACAATTGTGCCAGAGTTTGTAAATGACATTTACAGATGATCAGAGGAATGCTGTGCTAATAGCATCCAGACAAAACAATTCTCTGGAAGATAAGAAATGAGTTTCAGTCCTCAGAGCCGTTCTTGGTCTGCAGCAAAAGGATTTTGTCTTTTTAAAAACATTTCTTCTAAGTATACATCTGCCTCCTTATTGAGAATTCAGGCTTTCAACTAGCAGAGTTCTGAGTTTCTAAAGAAGGTGCTTTCTTGTGTTTGCAAGTTGAAGGCTGGTTGTGGGCATCGTTTACTCTGTTGTCCTTCTGGCTGCTTCCTTATCTGCTGTAGCACAAGTAACAAATGCAATTATGTCTGGATAAAGCAAGTGGCTGATTTACAGCCTCTGCTGAGGAAGGCAGTGCAAGTCTCCTCGTGCTGCCCCAGGCTCAAGGGCTGCCCTCTGGATGGGGTGGGCACCCAGCTTTCCTTAGGTGGGACAGGTGGGCAGCAAGTAAATGAAGGTCCTGACTGATTTTTCAGATTAGAAAAGCCCATGTTATACTTTCATGGGCTTCTGCATGAGTGCGTAGTGCTGGGGTTTTATGATCAGAGCCGATATGGAAAAGGGTTTTCTGATTCCCCGCGATCCCTGATGTTGCAATGGTGGATTCTAGGATTCAGAAATGAAACAACTACATTCCACCCTGCCAGCTCTGGGCTCCTGTAAGTGTAGCTGCTTTGGTGGACAAAGCCTGTGTTTGCATGAGTTCATTGGCACCCTCTAATACCCCACTTTTTATTTTGTGCAGTAGCTGTAGAATGTTCTGAGCTAGCCAGTCTGCTCCTGATGTAATTGTAATTGGCCAGAATGGTGACACATGAAAAAGAAGGAAATCAATCAATCTGATTTTGAAGAGAATTCCTTTTTCTTGAGTGAATTGTCTGTGGAGCCAGAAAGCGACAACCCATGTAGGTGGTCCAGCAAGTTGCCTTGCCATGAGTTTATGGAGGGATGTTGCTTCCCAGACAGACCACCCACCACCACCATCCTCCCCCTGTCCCTTCCTCCTCCCCCCAACTCCTTCAGAAATTCTCAAAATAGTGCTGAATACCAATGCCATTTAACTGGAGAGGAAAACCTTGCTATAAATACAAGCAAAAATAACAGAGGCACAGTGTACCTCACGAAAGGACTTTGTAAAGTTTTCTTGGCTGAGGCACCAAGGAATATCACAGGGACTCTGTGTCTCCAGGGAAGCTATTTTAAGTTATTGTGGAAGAGGCGAGTGTGATTTTGTACTTCCTTTTCCATCCTGCATGACTTCTTGTAAACAGGCATGGCTTAAATACAGATAATTGGGTGAAAAGGGAAGAAAGTGGTGTCTCTTTATGTACAAGTAGTTGCTGTCACATCCAGGTACTGCTGAGACAGGGAATGAGCTTTGTTCTGTAATTGCTGTGCAGCTGTGGGTTGCACTTGCCCGGAGAGGGTTGTTTTATATTTACCTTGCAGGACTTCCAGGAGCAATGCAAAGAGGGCTGCTTGGTGAATCTCTGGGCTTGATCTCTGCGGATGCCTCAGTTTCCAGCTGCTTATGGCAAGGCAGCACATCCTTGGGGCAGATGTGGCACCTCAGTAGCACCTTGTGTTTGTAGTTTTGGTGAATGGGGACGGATTTGCCACATCCTCACCTGTGGTTGAGGTGTTTCCGAGGTGTTTCATTCAGCGTGTGACACAGCTGAGAGTTCTGGCAGTCCCTGGTACATCAGACAAACAGATTTATTCTTCCTCCTGCTTTCTGCTCTGGCCTTTGTTGGCAGGGTGCTGAGACAGCTTGTCTAGGGAGGGACCAGACAAAGGGAACAGCCTTGCAGGGAACCACGGTTCCACACTGCAGCTGGGCGTGAGCTGCTCCACAAAGGGAGCCAGGCAGGTAAAGAAAAAGCTGTTTTGAATCTCAGGCTGATTGTAAATGACGAGTTATCAGGGAGCATAAAGAAGGAACCACTGTACCTTTCATAACACCGATACTCTTTGTTAGACTACAGACAAAAGTAGGCTTTGACTTGAGACTGCAGGAGAATACAAGATGAGAGCCCATAAAGATGGAACATATTGATCTTCCCTTTATCTTTTCAAAGCATTCCTCTTTTGTCGAGGAGTCCTACTTTTTGTACACCGTGTCCCCATCTTGCAATACTTTGTGCATTTCAATGCACATATTTTAGGGAAATGCATCGTTAATGTTTTCTGTAATTAATTTTTTTTTAAACTGAATATTTTTGAGTGATGAAACACATATATTTTCAAACAAAAAAGTTGCTCCGAATTGAGATGGTAAAACCAGGTAGGTTCCTGGCGTGGCATGAAAGCACAGGTTCATGTTTCTCACTGAGGGTATATTGATTTATATGAACTAAACATCTTTTTCTCTAAGCCCAGATCAGAGGGGGTTGTTTTGAAGCATGCTGTCTCCTATAAAATTGAAAAGGGAAGGCTTCAGTAAGGAGACTGGAGAGATACAAATCCTTTGTTGGCTAAATCAAAACATTGGTAAAGAGAAATATCCAGACCAAAATGAATTATTTAAGCTTTTTCACACACACACACACGTGTATATATATATATATAGATATACACACACACAAAACTGAAAGTTCTTCAGGGTCAGAATTGGTCCGCTTCATGTCAGGGCATCATTTAGAAATGTAGAACTTTAAAGTGTGGAAAAATGTGAAAATTTTGAAACAAAGTCACCCTTTTAAAGTTTATTTGAAAAAAATAATCCTCCTAACAGTTGCAGGAAATTCATATGGCCCATTTTGGGGTGGCTGAAGTCTGTTTTTCAGTGGATGAAATCCCAGGTTAACCAAGCCCCTCATCCCCATGTGTCTTGAGCACAGAGTGCTGTTCAGTCACTCCCATGTTCTGACAACACATGAACGGGCCACGGTGAAATTCCAGGAAATAAGGGTTGACTAATGCTTTCTAATAAAATATAGTGATGTAATACAATAAAACACACACAGCCATTATTTAAGGTGCAAACCTTTAGAAAAGCTCTTATGTTCTTTTTTTAGTGAGGAAACAATTGAATCTGTCCCAAATCAGCTTCTTAATCCACAGCTGCTATAAATCAAAGAAGAAGAGAATTAAGTTTCAATTGACTTTCCTGGCTTTGAGCATCAAACGAGAATAACTTGAAAGATGGAGGGAACTCTGCAATTTAAAATTCAAATGCCTTGCCCTGGTAAGCTCACCAGAGTGCAGCTGAGGGTGCTGTAGAGCTCCAGCAGAGCCCCTTTGCAGCCAGGTGGCTCAGCTGGGGGATGACAGCAGAAATGGCACAAAAAATGGGACTTGCAAATACGTAAATGTTGAACGATTCCTTGTTCTGTACAAGCTTTGCTTCCCCAAATGAGAAGTTATCAGGATTGAAACCATTCAGTGTGTCAGATGTGACAATGGGATGCATTTATTCCTCTGAAGACTAATGGAATTTTCTAGACCATCATTTTGGAGGGTTTTCTTTTTCCCATTTCTTCTTTTCTTATTTTAAGTTTTTCTTTCAGCTCAGTACAGAATGTTTGGGTTTCTTTTCTAATCATGTGAGTTGTCTCATGAAAGTAAAAATAAATAAAGTGCCACAAGCTTTCTACCTGAAATTTTTTCAGAGTTTTTAAAAGAACCTAATAAATTACTGGATTTCTTTTTTCTTTTCTCTTCAGCAAGGAAGAACTTTGTGTGTTTAAGAACCTTTTTACTTCTAAAAGCAACGGAGAATTCATAGGTCTAAGGAGTTGAGTACTTTGATTTTGCTCTACTTTGATGGAAAATGGGAATCTACCCTCAAATCTGGTAAATCTGAGATGGGTGTTGTTTAAAGTCTGTGCAGGTATTTACAGTCAGATCTCCAGTTTGCTGGAATTTCAGTGCTACTTTAAAATATCACCTGTTATTGTCCTTGTTATTTTAATGGACCATTCTAGAGGGTAGTAGATTTAACTACCAGCATTTGTTACGTGCCAGCTCCACTTCCAACGTCTGCCAACAGAAAAACACGTAGAGAAAAATTTCTCTTCTGTTTTGCCTTCAGCATGATCCTTCCTTCAACTTTGCTATAAATCTGTGTAAAGTGATATTGATTTGTTTCGGTGTCCTTGCTTGAGAGGCTGGGGCACCTTTTCATTTTGGTTTGATGTTATGGAAAGGTTACCATGCTCCAAGGTCATCTCCCACTGAAGTCATGCCTGGGGAGTGCTCAGGGCTGTATCCTGAGCTGATGGAAGCTGGAGCAGCTCCATTTACAGCTGCAGGATCAGGCCACGGCATGAAAAATGCTGGAGGCATTTTAAAAAGACATGAATCTTGGGATTTATTTGTGAATATCAGTATTAATATTGAATTAAGTAAAAATGAAAAAGAGAAGGAATTAGTATGAAAGAGCAAAAGAACTGCAAGAAGCAAACAAACAAACATTACTTTTTAATTGGGTTGTGTATTTTCTAATTCCCTTTCTAATCCAGTATAAGCAGCTGGCTTGTGACAATGAATTCCCAAGAGACTAAGCAATTTTCCTCTAGCATACCAAATTGTGTCCATCATGGCACTGTTTAGTGTCTTGTTGGCTATCAGATCTAGGTTTTTCATTCCATAGAACAAAGGGGTCTTGTCTTCTCTCTCCTCTGCACCCCAGAATCCCATTGGGGTAAGAATTTTTTATAGAATTGTTTAAGTTGGAAAAGTCCAACCATAAAACTGGAATATCTATTACAGGTTTTACTGTGGTTTAGAGGAGTGGATAGAAAGGTGTTCGGGTACTTCTCTGGCTGTTTTAAAACACCATCAGGTTTGCTGCAAGTTCACAATCGTGCAGCTGAGGAAAAAGGTGATGGAAGATTTGGCTTAGAACTGTTGTGTGTGCCACAGAAACTGCACTTTGTTTGAGGTGAATTTGGGGTATGTTTATCTTAGTATTGGGCTTGTCTGCACACCTGCAGCGTGCTTTGGAAAGCTGGGTGAGCATGAAAGAGAATACATTCACTGATTCTGAGATAGATTTTCCTTAAACTGAAGGTTTTACCTGGAGAAGGTCAGGCTTAGAACTGCTTGTTCGGTTCTCGTGTTTGAATTTGCACTGGAGCTATGTACAATTAGTGGCAATTAAATGAATTAACATTTTCAAGGCGAGAATTTTCTCAGCACCGTCTGCTCTTGATATCCAGCTCTCCCAATTCCATTAGTATGAGTGTCACGTGGCAGCCTTCACTTATCTAATTTTAGAGTAGGCTATTTAAAGAATAATCTGATGTATTCATTTATGTCATACATAGAGTGGATGTTATGAAGATTCACTGTTCTTATCACTGCTGCCTATCACTTGTCCTGTCTGTGTATTACGTGTCAGGTGGAAGCAGCTCCCTGTCCCAGTCAAGACCAGGGTCCTGTTGTAGATAAATGCTCCATTCAGTAACTGAGAACAAAAAATTTAGCGAAGAGCCATGGGGGAGAAAAGAGGACTGTAAGATACATACTGAAGGATTCATCAACAGAATTAATTTAATGGTAATCAGCAGTTGCATCTGTGACCAGTTCAAGCTAGTAGTAAAATGTGTTCTGTGAACATCACTTCTGGCTCCATTACAAGATTAAATTACAAGTTTTTACTTTAAGCCTTTCTTACCCTCTGTTCCAAACCTGACTTGTGCACTCATGTGCTTGAAAAAGGTGTGCCCGTTCTGAAGGTTTCCTACATATTATCTCCTCAAACCAAACCTGCAGAACATTTGCCTGGGCAGGTAATCCACTCCACTTGCCTCCAGTTAGTCAGGGGACAGTGGCACCTAGTCTGGATTGGGCTCTGGAGCTTTGGGATGATGTGTTTCTTACGTGAGTCTCTTTTCATAGTGCACTGAATGTTGTCACCACAAGAAATACATTATTCTTCCCCTGCCATTCTGTCTTTTTTTGGCTCAGGTGCCAATTCCTCTGAGGCCCCTCTGTGCAATACCACAGAAGTTCCCTGTGCACAGACTGACCTCAAAAATCTTTAAGACTTGGAAGGAAACCAGCTTCAGTTATTTCAGCTACAAACACATCAGATAAAATTGAGATCTTTATTAACTTTTATTCTTTATTTTTTTATCCATTCTACCGTAGACTGTTTTGGCAAGTCCATTTAGATTCCTCTGTATTAACCTGCCTGCCTCTAGTTTCCTCCTGCCCTAATCCACTTCGTGTCATGGTGTCCTCCTTCCTGTGCTCAAGAAGTTGCAGTATTTCATGTGACAGACAATTACTGTTTCAAGAGAATTCCCCTAACCTTTTGTCAAAAGTTGAATAACCCCAGTCTATCACCGAGCTATCCCTGAGTGTTTTCTCTGGCAGGGAATTGTACTAATTGTGTTGAGCAAAGCGTGCTAACAGGCAGCAGTGCAGCTCCCTGCAACACTCTCTATTAAATAGCAACTGGAACCCCAGGATTTCAGGCCAAAGCAGGTCCCTCCTAAGCTCAGTCCAGCCATGTCCTCCTGGGATCTGTGTGCGTGAGGGGTGGAGGGCAATGCCCAGCACCAACAAAACCCTTGCTCAGGGCTGGACAGCTCAGTCACTGCTTGTTGCTCGTCTTTGGTTTATGTAAATCAAAAGCAGCTCAATGGACATTAAAGGATTTAATGTCAGGATTTTTTTGTCAGCTGATACCACTGGATGTGTGTTGGATATAATACACAATAATAAACAACGTAAAGAAAACTACAGACCTGATCCGTTTCACATTTCCCGTATGTCAGTGGAATGTGATCTGTCCTTTGTGGCTGGTGTTAATGTCTGTACCACAATCAAGCCACCAATGTAAAATATCTCCCCATCTTTAGTATCGCAAGCAGTAAGTGGTCTGTGTCTGTAATTATGTCTCATGATGTAGTGGCCGACGGCGGGCACAGTATGGAATGCTCGGGAGCTTGGCCAGAGGCTTTGATGCTGCAGTTTCACCAGGGAAGGGCTTTGCTGAAGACTCGTTTTCCCTCAAAATAAGTAAATATATAAATAAATGAAGCTTTTCAATTTCATAGCCCAGAGCAAGGTTAATTAATAGGGAAAAATGCTTAATCTATCTGCTCACCACAGAATTAATGAATAATAGAGAATGTCTTCCCAGCATCTAGAGCTAAAAGGGTGATGAATACGTGTGCGTGTCATACCTCCATGTCTCTGCCTACCTGCAGCTCCCCTCACCACTGCACTTTTTGGTGCACTTTTGGTGCCTCCTAACAGACCCGTTGGTTTTCCTTGTTTTTTGGTTTGGACTTCTTTTTGTTTTAAACTCCATATGGTCTCTAAATCAATTGAGAGGGAGATTAATAAAAGCAAATTCTGTCACTTCCCTTATGGCAAGCTGTCCCCAGTTTTCAGATGGAGAAATTGAAAGCTAGAGAAGTTGTGTGGTCTGGAACAGGAAAAGACAGAACTGCTCTGAAAGCATTTGCATAGTCCAATATAGTCTTAAATGTTCTTTTCCTACTGACTGGCTCATTTTCAAGTGTGTTTAAAAAAAAACCAAAAAACAAAACCCTCAAAAAACTCTCTCTAAAACTGTTAAACTGGACTTTGCCCTTTACTGGGAATATTAGGGAATCCAGCCCAACTAAATGAATGTGGTTTTGTCATCCTACTTCCATCTGTCAAGGCTTCTCACTGGCTTAGTTTTAGGATGGAATTTTATCATGCATCAGCCTTTAACTTTTTTTTTTTTTTAAGATGAAATATTTTTAAAATACATTGAAGACTTTAATGCTAGAAATGTTTTGGTTTCTATTTAAATATTCTGAACATCTCTGTTAAAGGCAGATACAAACTGTACTAAATGTTCTTTATTACTCATACATACTCTGTCCCCGTGAGAGGCATCATACATCAGAGGCAGCAGTGATTCTTCAGATTTGCCCAGTGACAAGGCACCATATAGCTATTCTTTGCTAAAAATGTCAGTGTCAACTTTATTTGCCAAAACATGTTTTCTTCTTTCAAGCTGCCAGTTGTTGTTTCAAAATAAATGGAATCTAAAAATCTCATTATTTTTATTGTTTAAAGCCAGCATTGGGTGCAGCTCCGGGGGTCAGGAGGTAACAATACTAATTTACCCTGGTGCTGCTGCACTTAGAATATTTAATCTCCTAGGACTCTGACATGATGGCTGGCTATGTTTCTTAATTTTGTTGTGAAGATTTTGCTGGAGGGCCAGGCAGCTCTTAATAATGTGCATCAAGACAGAGACGAGCAAGTAATGAATATTGTATGAGGTTCTTTTCCTACCAGAGGATCAGCCTGGACAAATACCTGCCCAAGCCCACAAGCCTGTTCCTCCTGGCAGAATTGGGACTGCTACGATGATGGCCAAAGATTAATGTGCCCTGCTGGATTCAGTGCAATTCCAGTAGCAAAATATTCTTAACTATTCTAAGCCAGGGATAATGGTCAGCTTTTTCATAGGCTTTCAGCTGGATTGGACAGGGAGCAACATCCTTCCAGCTTTTTGGTGCCAGTGAAGAGCTCGTACATTCTGCGTGTATCTGAGGACGGGCTTCTCCCCAAAGCCAGCACTGCTGTATTAAAATGCTGTCATAGAAAACTTGATCTGGACAGTGTTTCCTAAAATAATATCTGATCAAATACTAATAAAAGACCTGACAGGAAATTGTGCCACCATAAGGTTGGCTGTTTAAGAGTAAAAGTGGAAACGAGACAAATGGATTCCAAGGAGGAACTGAGGATCATAATCCACAAATGTCACTGGCAGAGCCAAAAATTGATTTGCTCCTGGAATTAGGAGCATCATTCATGAATCCTTTTTTAAAACAGTCCTATCAAAAAGCAGTCTCTACTTTAAAGGCTGTGCAGTGCAGGAGAGCAGCAGAAGGAACATGGAGAACCAGGAGACAGTGTTGGTCTGTGTGAAAAGTAGAAGTCTCAGCATGCAAACAGCCTAGCCATTGCTTAGGATTTTTTAAGTTTTCTGGCATCAGGAATAAGTAAAGATGGATTTCAAGGAGTATAATGAGGTAATTTCTATATCTGTAATAGCTGGATGTTAAATTAAATTTATATATCTCTTGCACATTTATTTTCTTTATTGCAACTCTCATAAACATAGAAGCTGTCCTTAAAGCTTCCCTGATTTATTTCCAGTGTGAGTCTCTATCTTATCACAGCAGCTCTGAAATTCCTTGCAGTAAGTTATGGTGATGATCAAAAACATCACTCTGCAACTTAGGATGCCAGTGCAGCAGCTGCCAGGCAGGTCCCAGCCACCTTCCCTTTTTTGAGGTGCGGGTGGGCTGAGCCTCTCTGTCATTTGGGGGAGACAAGGTCCTCAAGGATTTTCTTTCTCTTGTTGCATGGGTAAATCTAAGTCCCTGCAAGTAATTTTTTGATCATGGTGAATGGTGATAATCCTCTCTTAGCAAACAAGCACCTATTCCGGAATTACAGTAGGAGATAATAATAGGAAATGGATGGAGGACTATGCAGTTGGCCTTTAAAAAGGTAGCTCAACTCAATTCTTATTAAAATTGGTGAGAGCTGTAATGTTTATAAATTAGAGCTTTGTAAAATGTAAGTATGTGGGTTGAATATTTTAGTCTTGGTGTTATTTATATTCTGTTTTTACAATGACAGGTTTATTGGAGGTTTTAATGTGCGTTTGGATAATTGTTGAGCTTTATCTGTATGCTTTTACTACAGGGTGGTCATCAGCACAATCTCACAGGCGTGAAAGCAGCAGATCTGCTGGCAGTTGTGCTGTCTATTATAAATTCTCTCTGCAGGGTCAACCTGTAGCTTTAACGCAACAGAGAGAAGATAAAAGCAGTGCATATTTGTGTCACAGCCACAGGTGTTAGAACACAATGTGATCTGTATATTTGAAGAACTGTCCCATGTGCAAGTGGGAATTGCTGCAGTTTCCAAAGGAAGCATCCCAAATTCCGTTTATGAAACTTCTGTGTGATCTTAAGTGACTAATACTGCCAAAATTAAAAGGATATATATACACACATATATTACATGTATATATATAATTTCTGAAATATGTGTTCAGATTTTAAGGCATCTCATTTCATTTAGAACCATCCTCAAGATGCATTTAAAATTCAGCACCTTCAGGCTAATCTTGTGAATACTGAATCCCTGTGCCATGCCCACTGCTTTGAACAGGTCTGCCCGTTACGAGGGAGTCTTTGCACACTGTAATCGTGGCCCTGTTAACAAACGCCCCTGGCGTGGTGTGTGTAACAAGTGTAGCACAGAGGTCATTTTGCTAAAGCAGACACGTTCATCCTGGCTCAGCCGTGGCACAGCGCGTTGTCATTCTGCCCCAAGGAAAGCAGAGCTGATCGTGGTCAGGGCTGTCCAGTCTCCACACACCTTCACTTTCCGAGCCAGCACTAAATGCTCCCAGCACAGGATCACTGCACGGAAATCCCTCATGGCTTTTGGGCTTCCAGCCTTTTTAATGCAGTGAGGTGGATACCAGATTCCTCTCTCAGCCTCACCTGGCCACAGCACTTCTCTGCTTCCAGTGACGGGCACTGGGTCGGCTGTGAATGTGCCCCAAAGCCTCAGCATCCACAGGAGCAGAGTTGAAGCCTTGGGGACCTGGCAGCACCTTGTTGCAAGAGGAATTATTTACTATGGGCCTTCTCGTGCACTTAATTGCAGCTTGACATCACCTCCCAGGCTGCAGCAGCAAAGGTGACGGGCTGGTTGGAAACATCTCCCATGTGAGACAGCTGAGGCTTCCTCATTTATTTCTCTCCTAACTTGTGCAAAAAGCTCCATGCAAACGTCGTGTTCGTGCAGATCTCATCTTACAGAGCCTGCTGGCTCTGTGGTGAGGAGGAGCTGCACAAGCTCTGCACTGCCCGAGTATCTGAGGGGCTGCAGTGCCTCTTTGCAGCAGGGTGAGGGCCTCAGCTCTGTGTGTCTGGGTATTCAGCGGATCCGAGACTCTGCTGGTTGATTTTGTTGCTGTTTTCTTCTAAATAGGTAGAAAAGTAGAAAATGAAGTAGAAAAATGTTAGGCTATATTAAAACTCTAAGCAAAGTGCTAGCAAATGCAGTTGGGGTTTCACCAGGAAAATGGCAGGTGGTGTCTGTGTGTGAAAAACTACAGCTGGAATCTACACTAGCAGATCATCACTGGCATAATATTTTGTCTGTGGTGTCTTTTTCTTTCTTTAAAGCTAATGTTCAAATACTTTAAACATCAAAGTCTTCCCTTCTACACGTTATTCGTTCTTGCAAATGTCTCATATCATGCAGTAGGATGATCAGAAAGGTATGTCTCTTTAGATATGGTAAATCAATCTTGTCCTTTTGGAAAAGTGGTTGGGGATGATTTTATGGTTATTAACTTGAATTCAATATTTTTTTTCAACCTAGGCTTTATAAAATTCAACAAACTTTGAAGCAACTTTTCAATCAACCTCTTCTTGGCTTTTCTCAAAAGTAAAATCTTACTTTTTTTGTTTCATCAGCCAATTCCTTCATCTCATTTAAAATGAAACTCAACATAAAACACCTCATAGAAAATTGAAACTCACTGGTTATCTGAGTATGTACCCACCACACCTGGGACTGAAGGCATGGTGCCTCCAAGGGTTCTGCTGTAGGGATGGCACTTTGACATGGTCTCTTTTAAAATATTTTTCTCAACATTTTTGGGGAAAACTGGAAATTGAGAACTGTCCAGATGATGGTGGGTATCTTGGTCACACTCAGTTGCTGCACAATCTACAGATTTCAATAGCTGGCAAAAAAAATGTGTATTGGTTGAGGTTGGTAGCTCCAAATAAACTGAGGTCAGATTGACTTGGAGTCTGTTGCCTGGAGGAGCTGCATGATGGACTCTGCAGATAATGGCTGTAAGATTGATGCTTTACTAATCTTCTTTCAAAATATTTTAGTTCCCTGTTGCTTTAAGTGAAATTTTCTGTCTCATACCTCAGTAGCTAAGTAGAACAGGATTTTAAATGCAGAAGCAGCTGAAGTTTTCATCTATATCGACATCTTTGTGCCAAGATGGAGCATTCTGCAGTAACCAAGAGTCAACAGAAGCAAATATAACTGTTGCAAGACCAGCATTGCAGAAGACCAAGCACAGCTTCAAGGAGAGCCACAGACAACAGCAAGGTTTGGCTTTACATGCTGCTGTTACCATTACAGCCTCAGCTGTCTGACAGCCCAGTAGCAGCTCAGAAGTGCCCCAAGGCAATAAACCATCTTTGCTGCATTCGGGGAGATGCCGGTGGCAGATGGATATTTCAGAGCGCTGACTGGCTTTTCAGAGGCTCTACCTCTGGCTGTTTGACATCACCTTCATCTGCAGCCAGCTGTCCTTTGCCAGGTGTTCGCTTTGGCTAAGCACAGTGGGAGCACAGGGGTGCAGAGTGTGGTCACCTCTGGGCTGCCATTTGAATGCGAGAGAGAGAGAGAAACTGGATTTCTGGTTTGCAGTGGGATCCCAGCATTGCCTCTGGCTTGTTCCATTGATTGGGAACAAGCTACCAATGCCTTCCCATGGTCTCCATTAGCAGGATGGGAAGAAAAATTGGAACTTGACCTTTTGGGGCAGGAAACAGTGGCTTCAGCTCAGTGCTGTTTCTGTGAAAGTATTTCATTGCCTTCTTTGTTTGGTTCCAAGGAAAAAATACAGTATATCATTTGATCATGAAATTTTTCCAGAAACATTTCTGCTGTCCTTCAGCCAGCTCTAGTATCTCTTTTGCAACTTGCTTTGAGGTGTCTGAAGGAACAGTGAGCTATACAAGCTAGCTATTATTTGAGTGATACTGGGTGAGGTTTCAGCCGTGTGAACATAGTCTGTGGTGTGTACAGAAGAATATGAGAATATTTTAAGCTGACCATTTAAGAACATTTACTTAGGTCAAAAAGTGGTTTCTTTTAGCTAAGCCAGTCATGGGTGAAATCATGTCTGTGAAAGCCAGTTTAAAACTGCAGTGGTGCAAAAAATCCTCATCAAGACTTGGTAAATTCTCTGAGAAAGTTGAAGGTGTTTTACAAGCCTTGGGACAAACTATAAACTCGTGTCAGAATCCAAACAGAATTCTTGTGGCCAGCCTGTGAACTTGGAGTTTATAATGGAAATAGGGATGTAACAGATTCTTAACCATATCAAGACCAGCAGGTGTTGCTATAATATATTAAATGCTGTGGAGCCATCAAATAACCTGCACTAGAGTATTAATTCAATATTTTCTTAAACCAAATTTATTTGCTAGGAAAATGTAATGCTGTGAGAGATTTGCAATAAGAATACTACTGAAATAATCAAAGCACTGGGAAATTTCAGATTCTGAGCTGCTTCTGCTGAGTGACTAAAGAGAGTTTTGCTACACCTTGAGTGAAAGATCTGATCCTGCACCTAGGCATTATTTGAGTTTAAGAATCCAGTAATGTAGGAAATAACTAAATCCTGGACATTTTTCCATAGAGACACACCTATTTGGAAGAGATGATACTGCACAAACTTGTGGCATCTTCTTCCAGGGATAAGATTAGATGATGGTGAAACTGCAGTCTAGGTTTTTTCTGCTTTGCTGATCTTCTTAACACAGGTTGCATTGGTGATCCTCAAAAGAAATTCCTCTAGGACAGAAACACGTCTTCTCAGAGAAAGTGCCCCCTCAGGGGCCTTGCAGAAGGTGAGCAGCAGAAGGGTCAGAAGTAGGACCAGCAGTGGAGAGTTTATATCTCGGGAAAACCTGAGCAGTACTTGGTCAATTTCAATGAATTCAGGGAGATTGTAACTTTCGCTGGATTTTGAGTTGGCAGCTCCTGAATCTAAGAAGGAAGGATGAAAGGAAAAAAATTCTCAGAACCAGGATATATCCTATGGTATGTGACCTTCTAAGTGAGATGGGTATATCTTTTTGTATAAAAGGAGGATCACTGTGAACATGAACGGAGACGCTGTTTAAAGGACAGATTTAATGCCTCTAGGTGTTGAGATAAAAGAGTTAATGGCTTTGACTTGAGAGATTATCAGTTTAGACTAGATATAAAGAATAAGTGTTTTATGACGAGGGTGGTAAAATGCGGGCGTAAGTTGCCCAGAGGTGGATGTCCCATCCCTGGAAACATTTGAGGTCAGCTCAGACAGGGCTCTGAGCAACCTGATGTAGTTGAAGATGTCCCTGCTCGTTGCAGGGGGCTTGGAGCAGATGGGCTTTTAAACATTTCTGCCAGCCTAAACTATTCTGAGTCTATATTTCTATGGATGCTTGGCAAGAACTTCTCTTGCCTGTGGATGTGGTCCCAACCATGTCATTTCCATGTAGGATCCCAAGCCAGTGCTGTACTCGGGCTGCTGGCAAACCCACGGAGCCGAGTGCGTTACCAGCTCTCCCTCTCGCTGGGAGCGCGTGAACTTGTTTCAGCTCTTTTCCACCGGTGAGACGGGTGGGGCATCACCTCCCCTCCCGGGCTGCACCGCAGCCAAGGACACCTTGGTCCTGCCGCCCTCAAGAGCTGCCCGTAGCGACGCTCGGGCAGGACAAGCGCTCTCCAGGTGGGCAGCGGCGATAAAATGGCCCCTGGCGCGTTCCGCGGGCGAGCAGCGCGCAGCTCCCGCGGCGCTGAGCCCGCGGCGGTGGCGGGGCCGCTCCGCAGGGCGCGG